>BSBM01000504.1:240000-595000 GCA_027924585.1 Larix kaempferi | reverse complement strand
AAGACAAGGGAAGCCACATAAATTTGAAATTTGTCAAATTCTTGTTATGTTCGCCTCCAAGAAGGTAGTCAGTGATTGAGTGCAATAGTCATGGGAAAGAGTGGTAACGTGTGTCGATTTGAGCCAACAAACACTAGTTGGGCTACAGATTTTCCTGAATGTGTAGAGTTATTCAACGCAGTCGGCTGGTTTACTTTCTTTGAGAGAATTGCAGGTTTTAATGTAGATCATTAGAGAGATTTTGAGGTCAAAAAAGGGCCTCCTAAGAGATGTACTACAAAAATATGAGATATATTAAAATATTATGAATTGGGGGTTTTATGGGGTAGGTATATATGACAAGTCACCTCCCACACTATTTTCTATGCACAATATAAATAACCATGGTTGAGTTACTTTTCAAAATTCACTAGAAATAAAATTAATAAAATAAGTCTACATTGATGTGACTAAGATTCATTGTAAATTCCCAAAAATGTATTGTCCTTTAGCATTTATTTGTCTTGAACTTGCAAATGAAATTAAATAATAAAAAACATTTTTAAGAGCTTTTTTTTAAATTTTATGTTGACTTTTTATATTTAGTACTTTTCTCATGAATTTAATAATGTAATTTAATTGAGAATTTATTTACATATAAAATGTCAATAATATTATTATAATCCACATTGCATTATTATTATTATTATTATTATTTATTAAATCTATTATTATTCTTTATTAGTTTGACATTATGTTATTAAATAGAATGGAGTGAATATATAATTTAAAATTAAAAACATAAAAATGATAATATATTATTTTATAAAAAATGTAAAAGGACTTTCTTTATGAATTAAGAGTACTTCACTTGAAAATGACAATAATATTATTTTATGTGAAAGTGTGAAAAGACATTCATTATGAGTACTTTACTTGAAAATGACAATAATATTATTTTATGAAAAGACTATCATTATGAGTACTTTACTTTATGACTTAAAAGTACTTACACCACTATCTTGGTTAACTATGTGTTTTCATCCACCATAGAAAATTTGACAAATAAGCATTCTTAACTCATGCAATGCCACCTCACCAAGGGGGATGATGTCATCTACTAGAATGTGATTGGTTGTATTTTATAGTACATTTTCTTTGTTTTGAGGCCCTTTTTTGACCTCAAAATTTCTCTAGTTACTCATGCCTTTGCTCAGAATCTCTCCAACTATAGCGTTAGCTTTGATACTTTAAATTTTGAATTGACAAAGGGTTTAATAGCTGAAGCTACTGGTGTGGCCATAGAAGGAGAATGTTGGTTCAAGAAAATCCCTTTTGAGTTTGATCCAAGCATGTTTTTTCTACCAGGCTGCGAATCTCTGGATTGGAGCAAGGGGGTTCATTTAAATAATTTCAAACCAAAATGGAAATAAGTCATAGGGATCATGCAAAGATATCTTACCTGCGAGGGGAGGTTTGCTTCTGTTTTTAAATACCAGATCAGGTTTCTCTTGCATTTAAATCAGCAATCCAGAATGAATTTACCATTTTTCCTGCTCAGCTCCAAAAGATGTCGAATAGGGTTAAGAGCCACACATATCACACATGTCGATCTCTATTTCATCATGGCTTGGTCAAACTAATTGTTTTAACAGAGCTGGAAAAGACGAATCGAAAGTGGCAGCACTTTTTGTTTTGGTCAGGGTTTAAAACAGACGAAGATGATCAAGGAAAGAAACCCCTGCCTAGGAAGCAATCTGGTTTTCTTAATAGGTTCAAAAGAGGTCCAGTTGAAGATGCGGTAGAAGGTAATTTGCAGAAGGATAATCTACAAGAAGAGTTTATAAATCCCGATGGTTCAGAACAGGAACACATGTATGAAGAAGAGCATAAACACATCCCTGAGGATGATACAGTGGAAAATATTGCTGCTTCGAATAAGGAAGAAGTTGTTAGTTCAATGGAGGGAAAACAGAATTATATTTTTGAAAAGGGAAATTCAGCCCTAAATATTCTTGTTGTCAATACAAAGGAAATTTTTTTCCATGTTCCAGATTTCAAAGCAGATGTCAAGTCTTTGGTAGAGCTCGAAAAACCTAAATGGAGACCTAAAACCAAAGCTACAAACAAACTTTGGTTGAACATGAGAAGGATTTTAAATCCTAAGTTAGAGAAAGAGAAAGTTACTATTATTCAAGATTCTTCAGGTGAGGAAGATGAGGATAACAAAGAAGAATTAAAATTACAGGAGTTCCAAACAAGCATAGGGGAAGATCATACAATGATTTCAAAGCCAATCAAGGAATGTGATGGAGTTGCAGAAGAAGAAATTGTTCCCAGTTTTGAACAAGGTATGAGTTCAAAAGCTTCATTTTCAAAAGTAGCAGCAAGGAATAAGTATGAAGAAGATCTTATTTTAAAAAAATTAGATATTCCATTGCTATCATATCAAGATTCAACACTACATGGAGGTGTTCAGATGGATTCAAAGGTAGACAATCTTAAGAAGTCATTGCAGCAGCATAAGACACAAGTAAAATTCCTGAATGAATCAAATGAAAGACTTATGATTACAAACAAAAGATTGAGAGAAGACCTCAAAGATGTAAATGCCCATTACCAGGAGTTAATTTCAGTATCAAAAGAAGCCCTAAGAAGAAAAAGAGATGCAGAGACACGGGCTGAAGAATTAACTAAGCAGATTCAATATTTGAGCAAGCAGAACAAGGTACTATCAAACAAGATTCGAGGCATGGAAACATAGCAGGCTTGTCATGTAAAAAGATCTCAAGCATTAGACGGAATAACTATGCTAGCAGAAGCTGCTAAACAGTTCTAATTTCCACCTATTTGCACAGATGTCCAAGAAATCCTATATTTCATCTTGCTAATAGGTGTGAAAAGTTATTTTTGGTTAATTAGTCTTTATTCTTTCGAAAGTTTGTTTATGTAACTGCTAAATGTAACTACTAAAATTTTTTGAGACCTAAAGAAGTGGATATGGAACCACTTCGTTTTGATGTCTTTGTAATTATAAAAGAAATAAAAAGATACACTATGGGGGTTGGATTTTGTTCGAGAGAAGGGATTAGAACTGATGATGTTGTTTGTACTTAAACATATACATTGTACTCTCATGTAAGTGTTTTGGAGACTGATATTCGATCTGAAATATATTATATAAGCCATCTATTGATCTTTATTTCTAGTTTATGTTTATGGTCTGTTTGATCACGTGGTTTATGATTTCATCTTTGGATGAAATTTTTTATCTTCTGAATGCTTATAAATCTGTGGACAGAGCTAGATTTCTTGTTGAATGTATGCTTATGGTTTATGTCTATATTTCATATTTTAACATTTCAGATCTTTGAGATTTCTTTCTGATATAGTGATTGTATGTGTTTAGTATCTTATTACCCCTTTCTTATGAATGATACCTTCAAACAAAATTTACAAAAACAAATTGGTTTCCTTAGGCTTTTCTTGAGATAGTTCTAGCTTGTACTTTTGTAGTCTAGGTACAATTTCTAGCACAAACATCTTTGGCGCCGTTGTCAGGGACGGAAGTGAAGCATATCTTCCCTGGGATATTTTTATTGATCTGATTTTGGAAGGTGAACAAGATCGGAAACTTTTACAGACTACATTTTCACCAACAGTTATTCACAGTGGCTTCTAGGAAAATGGGAACAAGGGGAAATTCTATATCTCCATTACATCCAGGAGTCCCAGATCCAGAGCAGATCTTGAGAGAGGCTAGGAAAAACCTAGCTTCTTCTTCTTTTGGAAGATTTCAATCTCCTTCTTCTATAGTTATTCCTGATCAGTCACAACCAATATCTCCTTTTGCATATTCAGAACCTAAACCAGAAGAGAAAAAACAAGATTTGTCTTGGCTCATCCCCACTACTCAAGTTGATACCTTTCATGTTTTCACTAATCTATTGTATTCTCAAAAGGTTAAAACTGAGCCTCCTAGTAAGATCCCCTTGGTTCAACTTAAATCTTATAATCTTACTTTTCAGCCAAGCCCGACAGTAGTCAATAAGCCTTTTTCTTCATCAAGTCAAATTAGCTCCAAGATGGCAGGACAACCTCTTGATATGATGGATCATATAGTAGCTGCAAGATATGCCCCATTAGTTCTCCCTCAGCCCCTAAATGCTCTTCCTGCAGGAGACTATCATAAGTATCTTCCTAGGTTTAATGGTCAGGGTGAAACTACTGCAGAGGAACATTGGAATGCATTTCTCAGTTATGTAGATAATCAAAATATTGAAGCTAAAGATGTTTGGATGAGGATGTTTGTTCAGAGCTTGGATTGGGAGGTAAGGAAGTGGTTCAGTGAATTACCAGCGAACTCAATAAATCTAATAGAAGAGCTACAAGAAGTGTTTGTGAGATAGTGGGGGGACACGAAGGACTATATTTACTACATCACAGAATTTGGAGCCTTAAAAAGAAAGAAAGATGAAGCTGTAGCAGATTTTTCAAAACGTTTTAATAAATGTATGGAAGGATTCCCGCTGAGATTAAACCCTCTGAGACATCGGCCAATTTGACCTATGTTAATTCTTTTGATCATGAGTTTTCTTTGCACCTAAAAGAAAGAAGGTTAGTAACTATGTTGAATATGCAGGAAGCTGCATTGGAAGTGGAATCTAACAATTTGGCTTCAAACAATCTTAAAGATCATTTAGATTATCAAGTACAGGACCGGAAGGGTAAGAATGAAATGATGCCATCAACTTCCACATCAAAGACATCAGAGAGAAAAATGGATGAAATGACCAAGTTGATTAAAATTCTATCTGCAAAAGTGAATAAGATGGAGTTGGAGAAGAATCCAAATAGACCTATACAGGAAGGAGATAGAAATCCTAATCAGTTTAGACGCCCATTTGCTCCTAGATTTCTTCCTAGAGAAAGAAGAAATAATGGCATTCAGAGTGAAAGAAGGGATAATGGAGATCAAAGAGTTCCACCCCCATTTCAAAACAATTTGTTAGATAAAGTAGAATAAGTTGAGGACTTACAATTCGAGGAGTTGGATCAAAATTTAAATCACCTTGGAGAGTTGTCATCCGAATGATTTCTCACTGAATTTCATTATCAGAATTCTGAGGTTTTTAGTTCAACTGTTCATCAAGAAGAAATGATATTGGTCCTGCAGGTCTAGCTGGTATTTATCAGTTAGAGCCCAAAAAATCCTATAACCTAAGATCCGATCCTAAGAAAATTTCCCAAATTCCCAAAAAGAAGATGGTTGTTCCTAGCAAGCAGTTACCTAATCCAGCATTGGAGAAGAAGCAAAATCATGGTGATCAAGCTAAACCTACAAAGATTGAAGAAATTAGTAAAAATGTTCAAAATTTCAATTTTGAGAATGAACTTAGTAAGGTTAAGATTCATGTTCCATTAACTGAATTGATGAAGACACCTTGCTATAGGGATCCTGCATTTAAAATACTGAGTTCACAAGCTAATCAGTTTCCTTCAGATATTGTAAATATCCAAGAAAAAACACCCTACTATTATTCTTGGCTCTTCCTCACCTGATAAGCCTGAAAATAATTCAAATTTCCCTCCTCCTTTTTATATTACCCTGACTGTCCATGATCAAATGATCCACAATTGCCTGTTAGATTCCGGAGCTTCTCATAACCTTATGCCTAAAGAAGTCATGGATAACTCCCCATGTCTTCATACTTCAATCTCTTGCTGAAATTTCTATGTTGGTACCCTGCAATATGTACTTGTCTTCATAAAAAATCCCCATGTATAGTTGTTATCATCAGACACCATATTCTATTCCTGCCATAAAACATAATCACTCCTTGTGCATATCTTCATGCAATATTCCTATTGTGCCAACTGCGCAGTCTTGAGTTCCATTTGCTTCTAGTTTTGCATTGTCTTTTTCGTCGATCTCTTTTTTGTGTCTGAATGAACCTTAAGTCTCATTTATTGCGTTGTCACAAAACCTTCTGTATTTATGTCCTCTTTTTAAGGTTGTCACTCTGGTGTGGATTTTGGACCACACCCAGTGTATGCCTGAGATATTCAAATGTATTCCTTAGGAGTAGTTTTGTGAACATATCCGCAATTTGTTCGTTGGTGTCAACATATTCCAACTTGATAATGTTTTCAGACACCTTTTCTCTCACGATATGATATTTGATCGGAATATGTTTATTTTTCCAGTGCATGAATGGATTCTTCGAGATACTAATGGTACTTGTATTTTATTGCACGAAATTTGGATGGGTTGATGGAGGTCTATTTGTAGATCCTTCAAGGTTTGTTTCATCCACATCACTTGTGCACAACATGTATATGTTGTAATATATTATGCTTATGTAGTAGATAGTGTGACTGATGGTTGTTTCTTGTTAATCCATGATACAATTCATTCTCCTAAGAAGAATGAAGCTCCACTAGTACTTATTATGTCATCAACGTTTCCTACCCATTCTGCATCAGTATAAGCTACTAACTTCAAATCATTCATTCATGGATACCACAATCGAAAGCTCATTGTCCCTTTCAAGTATCTCAAAATTCCCTTTACTGGTTGGACATGTGTTTCCTTGAGTTCTTCCTGAAATCTTGCAACAAGTCCAACAGCTTGCATGATATCTGGTCTTGAGGAAGTTATATACAACAATTTTCCAATCATTGATCTGTATAGTCGTTGATTTACTTCCTCAACTTCATCCTCTATACTTAACTTGCACCCAATGACCATGGGTGTACAAACTGATTTGGAGTCTTCCATGTTAAATTTCTTCAGCATCTCTTTCACATAATGTTGACACCTGTAAAAATACTTGCGCCGACAGTAGGGATTCTCCCCAACTAAAATCCCCAATTAGACTATTAATTGTTTGGAATGGGGAATCTGTCTGGTTAATGGTCCGACTACCGTAGATGTCGTTCAAATTAATCTTTACCGATTGCGGCCCGACCCACCATTTATATTTTATATTTGGGGATGTAAATGCAAATGCTCTAATTCTAATGATGCATAAAATTTGACTAATAGGTAGAAGCCTCACAAGTGATGTGCATATTCTTACCTCTCGTCTTATCACTTCTACCTTATCAATCAATCAAAGCTACTCTAATAAAATACATCTTTTAACTAATTAAACTAATCTAACTTTGCAAGGAGCGAGTTTTAAAATATGAGTAATATATGATATTGCTAGTACAAATTCAACAGCTAACAAATTGAAATAAAGTATTCACAATCACAGTAAAATGATTACACAAAGATAGCCTTGATATTCATTTATTTCATTCATTACTCAATTCTAGACAGACATTTGCATTGTATAACAGAAAACAGTACAATCATTCATATGCCATTAGAATAGTCCAATAAAGTAAAAAATATCTCACAGCATAAATATGAACGACGAAAGAAGTAATTATGCGCCTTAATTCATAACATTCCATGAAAAATCCATGTAAGATTTCACCCAGCAAAATAGTTTTTTCTCATTAGCAGAAAAATAATTCTCATAGAAATTTCTACTTGCTTCTATTACACTGGCTAAAATCCCTCTCTCATTCTAATCCATCTTATTTATCTTAACAAATATTTGTATTTATGTGAACAAACACTTCACATTCCCTCTTCACCTTTGGTTTCCACACTTTTGTCCTTTTGTGGTTACATCCAAAAATAACCAAAAATAAATAGTAAATTACAATTTATATTAATTTGATGGAGGATTTTATTGACTTGAAATGTAATTGTCCCAAAGGTCACTTTCATAAGATATCACATTAAATTGTTGAGTTTCTAATAAATTTAAAGCAACGTCATGAGTAGACAGTTCTTTGACCATATCTATTAGTCCCTTTGTTGCTTCCTTGTGACCTTCTCCTAGAAAATACACATTTAGAGTTGCTTTCCCTACATGCTGTTGAAGATCCTCTACAGTGAGCATGTATAGTCCTTTAATGTATTCCAAATCCTCCCCCAAACTATTTTTTAACTCTGCTAAGCGTTGTTCTTTGGATGGAAATTCATCAATAGCTTTAAATATTGGAATATGGCATTTCTCATGTGCTTGTCATATAACTTGATAAATTTATTCACACATTGTAATTGACCTTTGTACTTCGTTTTGTATTCTCTTGGATGACTTTCGACAACTTTCCAAGAGAGCTATATCTAACTTTAATTCAATAGTTGTTCTTTTAGGCAAGTGAGCAGGAATTTCCTTGATTCTCCCTTTCCACCAATTAGTTTTTTTACTTTATTAAATGTGTCTACTAGTTTATGTTTTATAGTGGCAACCTTTGCAGAGACCTATTTCATTCTATCTGTCATTTCTCTTAATTCATAAATTTCCTTTGTCAATAACTCTTGGGAATGAAAAATTTGTTTTTTAGTTCACAAGTATGTTCACAGAATGGTGCCATGTCATGCTTTTGTGCCTGAGAAATTCTGAGCTGCTCCAACAAAGACTCCTTTTCTTTAATCCATTCATCCATCCAAGCTTGTAGGGATCCCTTTTCAATCGTCAAGGATTCTACCTGTTGATTTAACTGGGTTTCCTTTCCTTCTAAGACCTTGATTTGAGTTTTGAAATTAGTTCTTTCTCCTTCCATAATTACGAGTTGTACATTTAGAGAATATTTTTCATCTTCAAGGCCTTGATAATCCATTAAAATTATTTCTTTCTCTGCTTCTATGGCGTCCCGATTTATTTTCATCTCAATTCCTTCACTTCGAGCTTGCACTAATTTATCCTTTAACTTCAGCATTTTTGCTTTGCTGCATTCTAAATCATCCAATAATTTGTCCATGTTGTCTGCATTAGCTTGTGCTATAGCAATATTCACAGAAGCAGTGAATTTCGGATCTTTATTAGTATCTTCTACTAGATTACTCTCCTGCATAGTCACAATATCGGGTTGTGTACCAATATTCGGTCTCTTTTGTGACCTCCTTAGGATGGTCTTCCTTTTAGGATAAAAAACAATGGTGTCAAGCTTGGCTACAAAATGTTGCTTTGAAGGAGTAAACAATGTAATTCCAAGCTCAGCTAATGGGAGATGGCCTCCAGTAAGAGGTATTTCCGAGTCGGCAGGTTTGTCTACTTCCATATCTTGTTGACTCTTATTTTATTCTTGATCTCTCTTTTCTTCCATAACTTTCTTGATATTCTCTTCTTCTTATTTCTTCTTGTCGGCTTCTTCTTGTAATGTTTTTGTTCCTGCTCAGCAGCTTCCTTATCTTCTTTTTCTTGTTCTTACTTAATTCTTGCCTCTTCTTCCCCTTGTCTTCTTTCTTATTCGTGTTTCCTCTTTGTATTTTATGCCACCAAAGCTTCTTCATAGGTTTTCTTTTGTTCTTCCCCTTTCTAGGTTTCTTTTGTTTGGCTTGAAATTGTTTCTTCTTTCCTACCAAATCGCTTGTTCAAGTTTGAAATGTTCTTTTCTCTTCTATACACTTCTTCATATTTCAAGAAATGATCTGTATATTCAAAGTTGATTCTGCATGAGGAACAGTGTTTAGATGCCTTATGTAATTTATCATTCCTGACAAATATTTTTTCTTTGACGTGGTATGCTTCTAAATCTTTCACAAAATTTTCTGCACCTTTGACCTTAGTAAACATATATGCTCCGACAGTAAAAGGGAGTGGAGGGTAAGATGCTTTCTTATTCTCATTTAGAAATTGTACGACTCTGTTTATGAATACCTGTCTTACTGCTTCCTTGTGAACTATATAATATGTGACATACTTTGGCATCAAAGAAGGAATTTTGGTGCGTCCATACATCCCAATATAAGTACCTTCTGGTGTAAAATAATAATCCCCATACTCACTGATCACCTCGAATGCAGTTTCTGACATGCAATTAGGCTCTTCATCGAAAATTAGTTTATACAGGGGAATTATGAACTCTTCACATATGAGTTTGTAAAGGTTGGCACACTTATGGGACCACATGATCTGGTAAGACACATACATGGGAGTTTCATCTGGGACCCAATAACATCCTAAATTATAAAATGGGTTCCTAATCAGGATGCAATCATCTAGGTAATATGCCATGTAAAAATATGCTTTATTATGCATCAAACCTCCTTGAGCTGCTGATATTGTTGCAACCATGCTCTCCGAAATAATATATGCCCAGTTAAAAACAATACCATGAGTGGAAATATGATACATGATTGGAACCTAGTTGAGCTTGTATATGTTTTCATTTTCCCTCCCAAAGATTATGCTCAGCATCATAGCCATAATTTTGAATGGGGTTTTCAAGTTTTGTGAATCATGTTCTCCATTGGCTCTTTGCCTCGACTTTTTTCCCAATAGAATCATTTTCTTGGCGTATTTTGAATGATCTATATTGATGCTCTTAATACAGTCATCAATTAGAAGGACTTTGGGAGAAATTAATTTGTAACTTGTGCCTATATGTGCTGGTTGAAATGATGCGAACCCTTTTCCATTATCTCCTATAATGATTCTAGACTTGACATCTATATAAGGCAAAATCCAACCTATTACCTCGGAGCATGGGAATAATTATGGGCGAGTTGCAGCTTTGTGGAGACTTGATTTCTTTATATTTTGATAAATTACAATCTCCTTAACAGAGGCATCAAGAACATCTTGATCTCTAATAAGTTGGTATATTTCACCCCATTTGTATTCGGGGACTACTCCAGTGATAGCTCTTGTATCTTCAAACAAGGTTTCCATGATAGTTTCTGGAACTACTTCAATGTCCAAATTAGATTCTACAACTTTGACTTTACGCTTGGAAAACCTTCTATACATATATGAATCCTGTAATAAAAGAAAAATATTAGTGTATTTAAAATGGAAACAACAAATCCCACAAGAACATGAAAGAAAATTCAGTTAGTTCGGGCTTAGTATTATCAAAAGTTAACTTATTTACGCGTTTACTTCATTTAGTAATTTTCTTTCAATGCATATCATTTCATGAAGAGAGTATGAGTCTATGTGACACTTTAAAAATACATGTCTTGGGTTATTTCATCGAAAACAAAATGATCATTTTAAAAATAAAAATAAATCACCAAGGGGATCATTTCATCTGATTATATTCCATGCCCTTATATGTCTTATCAAGCTTCAAAATTTAATGTAGCCAATTCATATCAGGACATCAAGTAAACCTTTGTTACTTCAAATGCACGTGTTCAGATTATCATGAAACTAATTCAAATGTTCCCTATTCTAAATTTAGATGCACATGAATGCAATCTACCTACAAAAATAAAAAAATGAGAGCAAGTAATTTTTTATTGGCCATCACGGTGACCAATGTTGTGCGATTTTTATTTCTCCTCGACTGATTCAACAATCTAAAGTTAACTTCCCTTTTCTACTAGATAGACTCCAAAGAAAGTGTTATTTATTGCTCCAACCAGTAAATACTTATTTAAGTTGAGAGCCCATCATGAATGGATTCAAGAAGAACTCAGGAGGAACATCTCGATAAGAAGGTTTAACAAAAACGAGAAAAGGGTGTAAGGTTTTATTCGATCTAGGATTGGTCTGCTATCAATTACTAACAAGAAAAATGAGCTTCCGAAAATATATTCATGCAGACATCGTACTTATAAGAAAAGTAGGTCATTGAAATGACTTTTACCTAACTCCTAACCTCTCCCAATCAAAAGCTAACAAATCCCTCCAAAGGAAACAATAGTACCTACCTGGAAATACGAATGTGTCCCCGTGATGGCTCGTGATCTGGCATATATAAACGCTCCAGGTGCCATTGATGCTCTAGAAGGGGTTCACGATATTCACATGGATAGAAAGACGTAAAAAAAATGTAGCGGTGAAATGGATTTCCTCCCTTTTAAACCTAAGTCTTAACCCTAACTCATTAAATGCTCATTATCATTTGCTGGCAAGAACAACCCTTTTCACACAATGTTACACTACATTGGAGACCAAAAAATATTTTGATCCAATGTGTTTCGGTGACCAAAAACGTTTGCAATCGATCATGTCCAAAAGGTTTGTAGTCGATCGTGTCTCTACCCATTTGACCTTTATCAGAGGCATAATGACTTTATTCCGACATTTTCAGTAATATAATTTTTATTTTGTTTTTTTCACACTGGGGTGTTTTGGGGAAACTAATGGTTTTACGTCGACATATTTCGGACTAGAAATTGTTTTATGCAAGCATGGTTTGTAACAAAAACGAAGACACCAAAATATAAATAAAGCTGATGAATATTGGATCACAATTGGGTTTGGCATCGGTCATTTCAGGGAATAAAAGGAAAGTCCTCCGATCGGCGCAAAAAACGACTCCTCTCCTGACAATTTCGGAGCAAAACAGAGTTTTAGCCTGGTTGTTTCGGCTTTAGTTCCAATTTTCCCCTGACCTGGTCGACACTAGACTGCTTTCGTTTCCGACTATTTCAGGGAAGAACTGTTTTGGAGCAATATTGGTTTTTTTCCGACTGTTTCGGGGAAAATTTGAATTTAGCTTTCAATTGTTTCGGCGAAAATTTATCTTTGCTTCTGACTGTTTCGGCAAAAATTCCAATTTTGCTCCAAACTGTAAAAAAATTCTAAGTGTTAAAATTTTCTAAGGCAAATTAACTCTATATACTTTTGAAGTCTAAGTGATAAAAAATAAAGATAAAATCTATGGATGCATCCAAAACTTAAAAGAAGGGGGGGGCTAAAATTTTAGGCAAATTTTGGGGGAGAGGTTGCAGCAACAATACATACTTAGATTGATATATGAATATGCCAATATGAAATTGAGACATCTGCAATCCAAGGAAAAAGGATAATTCTCGAATTCCCTCTACATATCCTTAGCAAATTGTTGACTCATTTTGTCATCAAGATATACTTCAACAACTATCATTTTTTCATTTTCGATTTTTATATAAAGATTACTGTCCACACTAACTCTTCTAAAACCTTGTTGTTGTAAATATTTGTCCAATCTTGAATACAAAACTCTAGGAGCCTATTTGATTCCATACAAATATTTATTTAATTTTCAGACATAATCTTTGTTATCTGAGAGTGAGAATCCATCTGGTTGTTCAATGTATACTTCTACTTCAATATCTCCATTTAGAAATGTTGATTTCACATCCATTTGATATACTTTAACATTTTCAACACAAGCATAGGCCAAGAATATTCTAATTGCTTCCATTCATGTAACAGGATTAAAGGTTTCTTCAAAGTATATACCCTCAATCTATGCATAACCTTTTCACACCAATCTTGCCTTGTTTCTGACAACTTGTCCTTCTTCATTTAGTTTGTTTATGAATACCCATTTTGTGCCAATAACATTCTTATTCTTGGGTCTTGGAACAAGTTCCCAGGTCCCGTTCTTTTCAATTTGATATAATTCTTCATTCATGGATTTCACCCAATGTTCATTTGTTCTTGCCTCTTCAAAACCTTCTAGTTCTATTTGGATAGAAAAGAAAAATGAACTACTTCGGTTGAATCTCTTAGGATTCTTCTGGTCCTTACACCAGTATTTTTATCTCCAATAATAAAATCTTCTGAATGATTCTTTTGAACATACTTGGAGGGAGCCTTTGTGTCTTGTCTTTTTTCTTCTACTTCGCATTCAATAATCACCTCCTGTGGTTCTTTTGCATCCTTATTTTCTGGCAGTTCCTCGTATGACTGTTCAAGCATAGGTAGATTATCATCATCTTCTACTCTTCCGTGAGTAAGTACTTCATCAACTTTCAGATATGGGATTTCCACTATCTTTCTTATTCGTATATTATAAAACTTGTAAGCTTTGCTTCTATTGGAATAACCAAGGAAAATTCCTTCATCTGATCTGGAGTCAAACTTTCCAAGATTTTCATCGTTTCTTTTGATGTAACACTTACATCAACTCAAGATTGAGATACTTAATTTTATACTATCTCGTGCTTCCATTGAACTATTTCTTACTTCATTGGTGAGGATAACCTCTTGTGCACTATAAATATGTGGATATTCTATGCTCCTTGGGATGTCAAGGAAAGGATCTCTTCATCTCTTCTAATCTTCACTCTCCACACTCTTTAATTGACTACACAGTTAATGGGGTGAAGCTCTAGATGAATTCACCAACATTTATCTTCCCAATGTCCGCTCAACTTTCCGTGGTGGAGATATTTCTTGCCAGTGGATGGGAAGCTTGACATGCTTATCTTATACATGTGCTTTTGAGTCCTCTTCTAGTTTCAGAAAGTCTTCTTTCAATTCCTCCTACGAAAGCAACTTGGATTTTGGCATGTGGCTTGTTTCTCCCAACAATATGCCATACAATGGCCTTTCTTTTTGCAAAATTCACATACACTTGAGTACCAATAGCGGTCAATTCTATGGCCCTTCTTCTTGTAGTAGTGATAAACAAGGTATGCATTTCTTACAACATTCTTCTTGGTCTTCTTCTTCTTATTCTGGCTAATTGAATTTTTTTTTTCTTGAAGTGTTGTTGCAGACTAAATCTTGGATCTATTCTCTTCACTACTCTTCTACAATATGTCACAAGAAGGATTGAACAGAAGTATGCTTACGTATTCCTTCACTATTGTTTTTTCCCCTAATGGACAATCCAATTCTAACTTACCCTTTTCCTTCACGGAAATGGTCTTGGTGTCCATGGTATTTTTGCTTCTTCCATCATGCTATAAACCATCATGTTTGAACCTCAGTTCAGCTACAATAGGTCTCAAGGTGCCATGATTTCTTTTTCCTGGCCTTTTTTCCATCATGACACATTTTCCTTAGTATCTTAGAGCCAAATCCTTTGGTCTGTTTATCAAATTCACTAAAATGCTCTTTATAAATGTCAATGGAAAGTGAGCTTACCAGAGTTGTCTTAGTCAATTTGTTTCCTTTGGAAATGGGAATGGAAGGTGGCGTTGCTTTCCACTAGTCTTGAATATTCTCATGTAGATTTTCCAATTCCTTATCTTTCTCTACCAACTCATGGTGTAGTTTAGTTAGTATTTGATTGATTCTATCCTCATGCCACAACTATCCAGTTGTGTGAGTTTCACTCCCAATTACAATAGTTGTAATATGTTCTTGTCCAATTCTACCCTCATGGTAGTGAATGATTCGAGGCATGTGGATACTTCTTTTTCCAACTCCTCTACCTTTTTCCTCCAACACTTACTTTCCTCTTGGATCTACCTACAAAATTCTATGATCTCTTCTAGTTTCTCTCTCTTCAAGGATTTTCCCATGGTGAATTCTTCTTTCTTCTCCAAATACTCTCAAAGCTATGTCATGGTCAAGGATACAATCGCTTTGATACCATGTGATTTGTAATTGAGGGAATTATAGCCCACTCAACTTACCAACATGAATATTTGTGGAAAAAAAACTATTCTTAGTCCTTGTTCTTTTCCTATGATGCAAATAACTCATTAAATTATTGCAAAAACTCCACATGAAACATTAGTAGTTCTCAACCCACATATAAGAAACAATGATCTTAACTTGAAAACGATGGGGCTAAGCCAAAATATCAACAAACCAACTCTGATCAAAACATGAATGTGCTTTTGTATCCACTTAAGGAATGATATGTAGTTGCACTAAATTCCCCCCCTTTAATCATCAATCATTGGAGAGAAATGTTTTTATTTCCCCCCTAAGAATTAGGGTGATTGTTCAATCTCTAATTGCATGTGAACATTCAATTAAGTAGCCAATCCCACACTCTTATCATTCCATGCATATGGGTTTTAAATATTGACTAGGCATGTATAATACTCTCGTTCTCTTTGCTTATTCTCTCCCCCAATTGTATCAAGGACCTTCCACTCCTAGAATGGCCTTCCTCCCAATATTTAATCCCACACTCATTTCCGTATCAAGGAACACTCAACAAAACACACTCATCCAATGTCCACAAGAAATACAAAGGGATGGGTGCACCCACATGCTAGGAATATTTTCAATGGTAATTGGCCATGTTATATCTTTGAATCTTTCCAACTATTATGTTGGTTTTCTATGTATTTTAGAACAAATAAATGTCCTGAAAGGAACCTAGTGGTGATTAAAATCACCAAGGCAAGGGATAAAACGCCCAATAATGATTTAATTTCCCAGGCAATCAAAAAAACACCTCAACAAGTGATAAATTCGCCCAACACTGTTTTAAAATGATCCAACACTATTAAAGCATCCATACATTAATAAATAGCAATCCCATGCACTTCTAAATTCACAAACGATGATAAAACGCCCTAGGAACTTCAATACTCACCATAGGCACTTCAATTTCACCCAACAACCAATGAACTCATCTCTAGAAAAAGAAAATTCACCCAATTATTGTTAAAAACACTGAGTAAAAAAAATAACAGCCTAGTGATGTGTGCAAACATCCCAGGTAATCACAGAACAAGTTAGGAAATGCAAAAATTCCCTAGGTAATGGAAAAAATTACCAAGAAAGAGAATAATTCATCTAGTGAGTGAGAAAAACACCCATGTAGTAAAATACATGTAAAATTTTCAATTTAGAAAAAACACCCATGTAGTAAAATACATGTAAAAATTTCATTTTAGAAACCATGTATAAAATTGCAACAGCTCTTAGACGAGAGCCATTGATTCCAAGATTCATATTGGAATGGACATTGATAGTTTAAAGTTGTTGGAATTTGTATTTTGCAAGATAGATCGAAAACACAAAAACAACATCACATAACAACTGAAAATGAATGTTTAAATCATCCCATGAACCATAGAAGCATTAAAACACAGAGAAACTCCCATTAAAACATTGGCATCTATTAAAAAATGAACAAGAGTCAATCAAGCACATAATGGACACTATAAATTTACCCAGTAGATCCAAATGGGAAAACCAACTTTGAATGGCTTCTTAGTATATCTTGGCAATATTTGGTTACAAGGATGCTTATGGCTCCTTGGTGCATTCTCTTCTCCTAGACAACAAAATCCCTTTCTGAGCATAAATAAATGAATAAATAGTGAGAGCACCTCACCTTTCATTTTATATTCCTCGTCATTTTTCTCCTATTTAATTTTTACTTTTAAATTTAATTCATTTTATTTTTCTTTCTTGTCTTATTTACATTTTTGTTCGCCTTGTTTTTTCTTTTATCTATTGTATCACCTTTAATCATTGCCATATTACATTGCAAGTAATATCATTACAACCATTCAAGAGTTCGGATCCATTTCAGACCATTAACATACACAATACATTTTATAAATCAATCAACATCAACATCATATGAAAATACATTATATACCTAAACTATAATATGAAAATCATTGTGTGTGTGTGTGTGTGTGAAATATGTCAAACATGGCATCTCAAATTTAAATGAGTGATACATCTAAAATTTAATTTAGAAACAAATAAATCATTAATAATATAAATATTAGCGTAGACACAATACATTTTATAAACAAAACAATATCAACATCAACATAATCTAAAAATGCATAATATATATTAATGATAATATACCAGCCTAGATCCAAATCCTAGGCTCTATCAAGCGCCGAGAGGGATCAAATCTCCCGAGGTGCAAACCTCGGCCTCTCCTTGAGTGCAATACTTGAGCCAAGGTTTGCACCTCGGGAGATTTGATCCCTCTCGGCGCTTGATAGAGCCTAGGATTTGGATCTATGATGGTTTCAGTCGTGGGCGGTGACACAAAACTAAAGTTTGATCAGCATTGTAAGGACCGGGTTAAGTTGAAAACACAGATACATTTACGAGGATTATCATAATGTAAGTAATAAGTATTAAGGATTGAGTGAATTGTTAAACTGGAAAATAAAGACAATTCGCCTAACTTTTTTTTTCAATTCTCTTTTTGTTGATCTGCATTTTGTTTTGTTTGTTCTTCTCCTTCTTCTGCCGTCATTTCTTCATTTTGTACATTTTGATTTATTTGTTGTTCTGCAAACTGATTTTTTTGTTCTTCCAACTGCTTCAACTTTTTCTCTCGATATGTTAAGTTGAAAACACAGATACATTTACAAGGATTATCATAATGTAAGTAATAAGTATTAAGGATTGAGTGAATTGTTAAACTGGAAAATAAAGACAATTCGCCTAACTTTTTTTTTCAATTCTCTTTTTGTTGATCTGCATTTTGTTTTGTTTGTTCTTCTCCTTCTTCTGTCGTCATTTCTTCATTTTGTACATTTTGATTTATTTGTTGTTCTGCAAACTGATTTTTTTGTTCTTCCAACTGCTTCAACTTTTTCTCTCGATATGCTCTTTGTCGATCAACGTTTCGTTTTCTTTGTGCTTCTCGTTCTTCTGCTGTCAATTCACCTAAATTTTTTTCCGATTTCTTTTTGTTGATCTGCATTTTTTTTTGTTCGTTCTTCTCTTTCTTCTGTCGTCATTTCTCCATTTCGTACATTTTGATTTATTTGTTGTTCTGTAACTTGATTTCTTTGTTCTTCCAACTGCTTCAACTCTCTTTCTCGATACACTCTTTGTCGATCAACATTTTGTTTTCTTTGTTCCTCTCGTTCTTCTGCTGTCAATTCATCTAACTTTCTTTTTCGATATTCTTTTTGTCAATCTACGTTTCGTTTTCTTTGTTCTTCTAGTTCTTCTACTATCATTTTGTCCAACTTCCTTTTTCGAAATTCTTTTTGTTCTTCTGCTTTTCGTTTCAAGTCTTCTTCTCGTTCTTTTGCTGTCACTGAAATAAATGCGTCCATACATTGAAATCAATGCATCCATACACTGAAATCAATGCGTCCACAAAATAACATCCACACTGAAAAATATGCAATAAAAAACCCCATACACTAAAATCTATGCGTCCATTCACTGAAATCAATTCGTCCATACACTGAAATCTATGCGTCCACGGAATAACATCTACACTGAAAAATATGCAATAAAAAATTTCAACATTGTAAGAAACGGGTTAAGTTGAAAACATAGAAAGAATTATGAGGATTATAATAATGTAAGTAATAAGTATGAGTAAATTGTTAAACTGGAAAATAGAAACAATAATTTTGTAAGGATTAAATAAATGAAAATATGGTTCACATCGTGATCATTCTCATTCTATCTTCTTCATCTTTTCTTATCTTCACACCTGGTAGTTTTGACATCTTCTCATATCGATCATATGAGAATCTACATTGGACCTGTACTTGTATTACGTACTTGTATTCCAACATATGACTCCTAGTAGACATGACACATTTGAACTTCTGCCAATTGATCAATTCGTTCACGAAATTTTTTATGTCTAGTATACACTTCTTCAAATGGTATCGATATTGTCGGTTTTCAGATATGAACTGCAGTGCACGATTGGAAGTTTCCATATCAACAAAATTAGAGTTCAAATTTTCCTTGTTATCGCATTCCATGTATCCAAGTATGTCATATTCATTGGTAGTTATATTGATTCCTATATAACCCTAAAATTATCTCACATTCATGCTTTTGAGAATCCCTTTTCACAAATAACACTCCTTCACGATCTCTTTAGTTCACGGTCGTGTTTTCTTTGTTCTTCTGTATGTTCTGATGCTTATTTTTCTGTTATAGATTCGAAACGTCGACTAAATAACATGGATACTGTGGATTCTCCAAAACCTTCTGAAATCAACAACCACAGAAATCTTGCTACAAAGATTATTTTATCTTTCTCTTCTATACATTTGTCCTACTTTTCTTCTTTGATAATCAATAGCTTCATTATTTGCAATATTATCATGAGGATCCACGATATACCCTGAAATAGAGAACACCCAAATTTAATTTGTTGAAATCATTGCAGAGTAGTTTTTCTGTTAAATTGATAAATTCAATGTATAGATGTAAATAACAAAAATCAATGCATTGATGAAAAACAAAAAAAATGCATTGTTGAAATCAATGCAACAAATGAAATAAATATGCATCTTCTATTGTTTAACAACATTTGTGTGTGGTCTATTGGTAGGAATTAAGGTGATTGGGCTTGTGTTAACCTAGAGACCAAGGTTCAAAACTTTTTTGCTTGGAGTTATAGTTAGTTATCAAGTCTAACTATTATTATGGCTGCTTGTTGAAATCAATGCAACAATGTTTTTTTCTTGTGTTTTTTAAGAACATTTGTTTGTGGTCTATTAAACATTGCATTATTGAAATTAATGCAACAATGTTTTTTTATTAAATTGATAAATTCAATGCATACATGTAAAAAACAAAAAAACAATGCATTGTTGAAATCAATGCAACGAATCAAATCAACATGCATCTTGTATTTTTTTTACTTCTTATGTCCACTATAATATTTGTTTACTTCTTATATTTCTATTTTTTATGTTGGCTACAATATATTTTTTTACATCTTTTTATTAGATTGATAAATTCAATGTATAGATGTAAATAACAAAAACCAATGCATTTTTGAAATCAATGCAAGCATGTTTTTTTATTAAATTGATAAATTCAATGCATACATGTAAAAAACAATGCATTGTTGAAATCAATGCAATCAATCAAATCAATAAGCATTTTTTTTTAACACCATTTGTGTATGATATATTGGTAAGTAGTGAGGTGATTGTGCTTGTCTTAACGTAGAGACCAAGATTCAAATCTCTTTTTGTTTGGAGTTATATTTAGTTATCAATTATAATTATTAGTTAGCAAATCTAACTATTATTATGGTTGTTTTTCTTTTCTATTCTTATGTCTGCTATAATATTCTTTTTACTTCTTTGGTTTCTACTTCTTAGGTCCACTATAATATTTTTTTTTTCTTTTTATGTTTTTAGTTTTTATGTTAACTATAAAATATTTTTTTACTTCTTTATGTTTTTACACATCCATTGCCATTAAAACTATTATTTTTAAAAATTGAGTATATTAAACAAAATTTAGAATTATATTTTTAGAAAAACTAAATTCAAATTTAAAGCACTACACTTAAAACTATTATTTTAAAAATTGAGTATATTAAACAAAATTTACAATTATTTTTGTATTACTTTTAATTACTTGAGTATGTTAATTACTTTTACTTTGTATTATTCTTTTTTGTTTATGGACGACATAATATTTATTAGTTTTTACTTTGTATTATTATTTTTTGTTTATGGCAGAGAATAATATCACAAACTTAAAGTTACAAGATTTCCCTCATATTATAATTTTTTACTTTATGTTAAATTTTATTAATGGTCAACAAACTTACATGTTACTATCACTATTATTTTTTTCGGACATGTTACTAACGTTACATCACGTTACAAGATCTCTCCCATAATATTCACTACTATCACTATTATTTTTTTACTATCACTATTATATTTTGCCGACAAGATCTCTCATAATATTCACTATCACTATGACTATTATTTTTTTACCCGTTATCACAACCTCTCATAATATTCACTATCACTATGACTATTTTTTTTTACCCGTCATAATATTCACTATCACTATGACTATTATTTTTTTACGAGTTATAACATTCCTACCGTTATATCACGTTACAGGATCTCCCCCATCCTCTGCTGTAGAGCACCTCTCGGCGCAAATATCAATATGTATGTCAAATATACATCTCAAGTCAATAAAAATGTGAAATATACATTGAGGCAAATCAAATATATACATGTCAACAACTACAATAATCTAAGTCCACCACTAAAGCCAAAGGTATCACTACTTCCACAACTCGAATTAAAGGGATAAGTACCTCTTCCAACCTTGGATTTGTGGAGAAAATTCCTTCATGAAGAAAAAATAATCTACACAAAACTTGAGGCTTCTTAGTACATTCCCATCATGAAGTGCATGATGAGTTGGAAAATTTTATTGGTATGTTTTAGAATCTCTAATTGTCACTATAATAAAAACTGGTGAAGTTTGATGTCTATAATAAACGATTAACATGAATAACTAACGACACTCAACTAACCAACCACTAATGGATTTCAACCGTGCTCCACTATTAACTTAGTCAATTAATAACTCATACATTAAATTATAAAAATTATGAACAAAATCGCTTATGGACAAGTTAGTTTATATCTAGATACATAACATGAAGATTGAAAATGGCCTCTTTACTCGTACAAATTTCAATGACAAGGAAACAAATGAGCATAGGTTAAAGTCAAATTATTACATTTCATAGTACTTGTTAGTCCTGAAGTTTGTACTAACTGTTAAATCACAATGCTTAGGCACCTCAAGGTTTAGGATTTGGATTCTAAGGTAAGTTGTGCAATGGGTTAAGAGATTGTTTACAAATTAAAAAATCATGAGACAACTAATAACATCAGACTTCGAAAATAGTATGGGATGACCAGACTGAAACAAGAAACATCAATGATGGCCTAGGTTCAAATTTTACTGGTAATATGTGGAACAAACTATCTATTCACATACAACATTTAAAATACCATATTTAGAAGAACATTCTAAACACAAACCCGAGAATATTAAATCATAGCATGAGCATTTATAATGAAAACATTATCCTAAAGGATTTCATAACAGTGATCAGTTTAAACAAAACTGCAAAATATTCAAGTTCAAAAGACAACTTAAACCTGACTCAAAACATATAAAAAATCATCTTCAGATTACTGGCCTCCAATATAAGGGCATGTCTCAGACTTTCAATATATTCACTCTTGACCTCCTACAAACTCATAGCCTCACGGGATGGGACCCCTTTACATTATAAACTGATGGAATATATAACAATTACATGACTTGAGTTATCACAAACATTTAGGAATGAAATTATATCAACAAACTAAGAAAAAAAAAATCTCGAATAAGCTGCAAAGAATTTAGAACTGATGAAGTGTCTTGAATTTTGTATTGCCATCTACAACTACCACTGATGAATTCGGTGCTTAAAATATGGAAAAGAATCCTCTGCTTCAAGTGTTGTCATAAAGACTAGAATTTAGCAATTCGATTCAATAATTGTTGATTCCCTACCTTGGAAAGCTCATTAACAGTTGAATCGAATTACTCTAAATCTAAAACTTTGACCACCACATGCACTCAAACTTGGACGTAATCTTCAACCATTTGATTTCATGCCTGAAAATATGGGAAATATAGCTGACTTGTCAACCCAGCTGTTGATATTCTCAATGCTTTCACTAACTTGGATTTGCACAACAAATGCACTTGCATATTCTCTTGAGTGTGTTCATTTAACATTTCTTTCCAACAACTGGAAGATCACTTTGCGTTCTCCATCAATACTTGGGCGCTGTAGATACTAGAATAATGGAGCTCAAACTCGGAGCTCTTGAGCTCTTAAATAGCATCTAATTTTGTTCTAGTGCAATAAAATAATCCCACATGCATGTGTATAAAGACATTGCATGCATTAATATACACTACTATTGTTTGGCCAAATCGACGGGCTTATAAGCAATCACAGAGGCAACTTGGTGATTGCTTGGTTACTTGGAGGTATGGGCTTGGATATCATCGCCCAAGAAAGTTTTACAAAAATAACAAAACCAAAGATGAAGACTATGGATTCAAAATAAATCTTGGGTTTGACTTGAAACGTGGCTTGCGTACAAAGGCTTTTTTTATTTGCAAAAAATTTTGAACCATAAAACTAAGACTATTTCAACGTGAGGTCTACAAAGGTATATTTTTAAATTTATATTAAAAAAAAGCATATAAAAAATCTTGGCTTGGCTTGGTAAAATAATCAATGATAAATTGTTGGACTTGCCAGAATAAAAGTTTGCAGTGAAGGGAGACTATCCAAATGAGCAAAAAACTGGGGCTTTGGTAAAATATTATTGAGTTTTGAACTTCCTGCAGTGCCTCCTTTGTTTTTTTCGATGAAAGCGCTACCAAAAACTAAAAATTTTGATGTGTAAATTTCAATGCTAACAATATTAATTATGTTTTGAGAAAAAATAATGTAACAACACCAAATATGTTAGGAATCATGGGATGGATAAAGAACAAGGAAAGTCAATGGTCGAAGTAATTGGAAGAAATTCATGCAACTGAATTTAAAGAAAAATGGTTATAATGACAACCAATATAATAAAGCTATTGTAAAACCCAAAGTACCTCATACAATAAGATAGGTGGATGAGATAAAACCCAAAGGACCTCATACAATATGATAGGTGGATGAGATAAAGGAAGAAGATCGATCTCCCTATCTTACATGAAGGATGCAAGGACAATATTACGATCCTTTTCTCCCCTTTTACTAACATGAAAAATATGGTGGAATTGACAAAAGATCTAATGAATCCAAAGTTATATTTTTTTCAACAAGAAAAAAAAACAGTAACTTGATATTCCAGTCAGAATCAAAGTTGAAAATTCATTACAAAGGCACTCAACCATATCAGTAGTTGATCAATAGTAAGCTTCAAGTCTGAAATGATTTCAAACATACATACTAAACCAAATGAACAACCAAAAAAACAAGGGCTACTACTCACATAATGAGCCAAGATATGGGCAACTTTAGTAAATAACAAAGTAGCTAGAAGATTTCAAGGAGAAGTCCAAGAATTCTTCATAATCCAAAGTCCCTTCTGGAAAACCAACAGCTCGTTTAGATAAATTGTCTGCTAGAGATTTCAATTCACAATAAATGTGCTTGATAGACAACCAGGTGAAGTTCTCCAATAGTTTCTTGGTTCTGAAGCACCAATGCTCCAAAAGTGAAACCTGAAGGGAAGTAACACTAGTATCCCATTCCACTATGATCCTAGAATCACCAAAAACCTGAACAATCTGAAAAAACTTTAAGAGAAACAAAGGATAATAAGCCCCAAAGAGATAGTAATTCAGCTCACATATTCCTCCCAAGGCCACATCCCATCCTCAAAAGAAATATATGATCTTCAGGAATTTTCACGACCATGCCTCCACCACACTGCCCCTCATTTGAAGCACCATTGAAATAATTGGATGGAATTCCAGCCACCAACATTAGTTGTTGAAAGTGACGAGGCTATTTGAAAGACTGTCCTGATTGGAATTACTTGAAAAACATAAAATCTTAAGGCTCACCACAATGGCACTTTGAACACGATTTTCAAAAACCAAAGCATTCCTGGATTTCCACAAGCCCCACAAAACAGAAAAGGGTAAATTATGTTGTTGAGGTTAGTTCTTAATCCAACAAAACAAGTACATATGGGAGTTCTAATGAGGGAAGATCCCATATGTAATACAACCACAAAATCTGAGAAACCTCAGCCCAAACACTCTTGCAAAAAGAACAATTAACAAACAAGTGCTCCACATTTTCTTCATCCTTCCTACATAATGCATAGAGATTTGGTCAAACAAAACCTCTTTTGATAAGGTTGTCCCAAGCCAATATTCAATTTTCAAAACACAGCCAAATAAAACACTTCATCTTGAGAGGGAAATATCAATTCCATAACCTTCTGCACCACCATTTAACACCAGAAACATTGGAAGAGACAGTGATGGCATTATATGCCTCTTTTGCAGTCATTGTTCCCGAGTTATTGTTCCAGGACCAAACCAAAACATCAACCTCCTATCTGAGTCTTATGCCAATATGACACAATCTTGCAATAAAGGTGGAACACTCCACCACTAGACTACCTGTCAAGCCCAATTCCAAAGCTGTAAACCAATAGGAAACATTCGATGTACCTGAATTTGGTTTTTGAATGTGATAAATTATGTTGTAACCTAGGTTGGATAAAAAATAAATCAAAGGGTTGGAAAGCTTATATAAACTGTCCCCTCCAATGAATGGGTCAACACCCAAAACCACCTTCTTGCTATTGCTAATTCTCCAAGACAACCGAGCGCCCAACCAACATGAAGACCTGGTCAATCCATAGAAGAAATTAGAGACTCTAAAAACAACTTGTGTATCCTTATGGAGCCAATCTTCCACCGAGGCTTTCCTCAGGTATTTGGATCTAAAGAATTCACACCATGGGACAAAACAAAATAGCCCCCTCCACATACTCTTAAGGTATAAATCCTGGCTGAAATGAAGCAAATTTTTAATGCCCCCAGACGAAAATTTGGGCATGCAACTTCTTTCCCAGTGAATTAAGTGAAACTTTCCCTTATTCACCTTCCTAGACCATAAAAAATTCATCATTTTTTCTCTGAATGCTATGCAAAATAGACAGAGGTATCTTGGCCAATTAAATCCAATAGACCATAATACTCTCCAAAACAACCTTAAATAAGATTAATCTCCCCCGTAGTGACAACCATTTGAAGCACAAACAATTGATTCCTCTTTCCAATTTCCCAAGGAGCCACAACTAGTCCTTAATAAACTAGCAATTTGAATTTAAAACAAACCCCATGTATTTAAAGCCTTTGGAAATGAACAATAACTGATAGGGAAAGAGACCTAAAACCTAAACAAGAATATCATCCTTAACATCATTGTGAAGGAAAATATATTTTTGATATTTACCTCCATCCTTGAGGCACTGCAAAACAACATAGTGATCTCATAAAAGGTATCCCACTCCTCTTCGGTACCCATCCCAAAAAAAATTACATCATCCACGAACAGTAAGTGGAAAATTTTATGCACAACTGAGAACTTAACACCCTGCAACTTTTTATCATGATTAGCGTTCTCAATCAACCTATTGATCCCTTTGATCACCAGAAGAAAGAGCCAAGGCAACAGGGGACAGCCTTGCCTGAGGCCCTTGCTACACCTGAAAAAATCGGAAGGGGAGTCATTAACTAGTACAACAAACCTAGCAAATGAAATACAAGTCATTATCCATTCGGTGACCTCCAGAGGCAATCCAATCTGAATTTAAACCAATCTTAAAAAGACCCAGTCAACCCTGTCAAAAGATTTTTTCATATCCTTTTTTAATATCAAGGCATTTAATATTTTGGTTTTGATAGAATGTGAACATTCCGACGCCATACCAATTGCATCCAATATCTTCCTGTTCGAGAGGAACCCAAATTGCTCATTGGAAATGTGCTCTGCTAGGAGAGGCTTGATTTGATTTGATATAATCTTCAAAATGAATTTATAGACCAAGTTGCACGGAGAAATGGGCCTATAGTCATCGAATGACTCTGGTTTAGAGATCTCGAGGATAAGAGTAATAAAGGTGGAATTTAAGGCCCAAAAACATAGCCTTTTCTTTTGGATTCCTCCACAACATCCAACAAATCCTTACCCATAATGTCAAAAAACAAAGAAAAAAAATCCATAGTCCAGCCATCAAGGCCTGGACTTTTAGAATGCACAAACTTCTACAAAACCGATTGGATTTCATCCACAGTCGCTTACTTCCCAATCTGCAAATCTTTAGACTCAAAGAAGAATCTTTGAGTTGATCAACAATATTAGATAGACCCAAATCCATAAAATTATGCTCAAAGTGTTTAATTGTTGCTTCCTCCATGTCCCCTTGCGCACTAATCACTTACCATCATAATTTTTTTAGGTCCCAAATAGCACTGATAGCTCTCCTGTGATTCGCAAACCTATGGAAAAATCTAGAGTTGTTGACCCCTACTTGATCAACGCCGCCCTACTTTTCAACCTCCACGTTTTTTCCTCAAATTTAAGGAGGATGGCCTTTCTACCTTCAATCTCCAGTAATTCTTCCTTTTCCAACTCAATGAAACATCATGAAGAATTAGTTAGAAAGATATGATTAATCTTCCCCTCAATAAGAAGCAATATTTTGTATGACTTTCCTTTTTTCCTTTTCCCATTTAGTTACCACTTGTTTAAGTTTCTTGAACTTCAACACTAAGCTATGCATAGCAGTGTCTTCAGGTTCCATCTCAAACGAATGCCAAAAATTATGAAGCAGCATAATAAATCCTTCATCCTCCAACCAGATGTGATTGAATTTGAATGGAAACTTCCTAATTTGTGATCAACTTCAATTTGCATGCAAATAGGCACATGATCAGAAACACCAAAATGTTCAGTCCAAGTTCTATAATGACGGAGTTTATCAACCAACCCTTTATAAATGAGAAATATGTCTAACCTCTTATAAGAAGCATACCCCCCCCTCATCCTTCCATTCCTCCATGTAGATTTCAATGGGATAGGTTAACGTCTAACAAGCCATATTCCTGGAAAAAAATAACAAAAATGATTTGACAGTGGATCCAAGTAAGCATTCGGACCCAAAACTTCACTAGCTCTGACAATCAAGTTTAAGTCACCCCCAAAATTAGATAAGGATATTGAAAGATACCACTCTCACCTATCAAATACCGGAAATCCAATCTTCTCAAGTAAGGTTCATAGCAGTTAGTCACCTTCACAACCCCATAAAAACCTCGAATCTTACCTTCCAAGAGAATTCATGATTTACATTTGAAGGATTCAAATTCTGCCATAATAAGATTACATATAGCAAGTAGCCCCCCTGAATGGCCATCCGCATCAACTCAAATCTTACCTTCCAAGAGAATTCATGATTTACATTTGAAGGATTCAAATTCTGCAATAATAGGATTCCATATAGCAAGTAGCCCCCGTGAATGGCCATCTGAGAGTGGATCCAAGTAAGCATTCAAACCCCAAACTTCACTAGCTCTGACAATCAAGTTTAAGTCACCCCCAAAATTAGATAAGGATATTGAAAGATACCACTCTCACCTATCAAATACCGGAAATCCAATTTTCTCAAGTAAGGTTCATAGCAGTTAATCACCTTCACAACCCCATCAAAACCTCGAATCTTACCTTCCAAGAGAATTCATGATTTAGATTTGAAGGATTCAAATTCTGTCATAATAGGATTCCATATAGCAAGTAGCCCCCCTGAATGGCCATCCGCATCAACCACACAACAATACCACCCATGAAACTGTCTTAAGAATACTTCCATAGCTTTATCATCTTGGCACATAGTTTCTTGAATCATCACAAGATCTGGAGAAATAAGACCAAAAATCCATTTCGGGGCATCAAATTTGGGTTAGCCACCCACATCTTTGATATTGTAGGTCATAAAAGTCATTGAGGAATAGAGTCGTGGCCTGCATTTCTTTAATGGGATATAAAATATCAGACTCATCAGAATGGTTGGAGGGAGCAGAAGCTTCCATCAATCGCTCAGATAAAGGGACATAAAGATGATCATCCGAACCAAACCCCCCATCTTGAGGGACTCCTTGGGCTTCCCTCCTTTCTTAGGCTCTTTCTTATGAAGGGTTACGATCTGAAACCAAATGGATTTGATATAAGCCACACTTTACTTAGAGGGATTATCCTCGAAGGTAGGAAGGGGAAAAATGGCCATGGCATCCTTAAACGAAGGAACAACTGCATTCGATACAGAGACGAAAGGAGGGTCATGATTACAATGGTGGAGACCCTCATCCTCCAAAGTACTATCCCCAACCATAAAATATGCAGAAGGGGGAGATGGTCGATCAACGGCCAAAGGATGATGATAAAGAACAAGAGAAACATTAAAACCGTTATTGCCACTAGAAAGAGCAGTGTAAGGGACCTCATTCTCGAGAGGTGAAGATGCGACATGGGAAGACTCAAACAAATTCCTAGCTAAAAGAAAAAACCCACGATTTCTCACTAGGAAGAGGTTCAGTCTCTACATTGTCACTATCCACATCATCCAGACAACTAACATGTATGTTTGGGTCATCAGGGGAATGGGGCTTAGTGAAACCATTCCTATTCTAATCCAATAAAGAAAATACATCTAATTCTTTAAAGAATAAAGAAATAAAGAGGGAAGGAGCCAGAGATTCCAACCTACTCGGAAAGAAGACTGATTTCATAGAGAAAACCCCTTTAGAAGATTGACAGGGAGGAACCACATTAATGGATACCCCTACCACAAAATCCTCCACTTGAGATACTTCCTTAGCCTAATCCTTCAAACCCAAGACCTCCAGCTCAGGATCAAGAGTTGGAATACCAGGACAATTGTGCTTGAGATGACCAATATCCCGATAGAGATGGAACCTAAAAGATAAATCTCCCCAACTTATCTCAACCTCCGTTGGGAGCCCCCTTGAAACATAGAATTCAATGAGTATGGCCGCCATCCTTTTATCTAACTCATATAGCATATCGTCTTCCATATGAATAAGCTTCCCAATCCCATTACAAATTGACTCAAACAATGTGTGGGACCACAATTGAAGCGGAAAACCAGGGAGAAGGCACCAAAGGTGACGGCATCACAACCATTTCACGAAGCAGGTTAAATGTAGAGTGCTACCGACTGAGAACCATCAATCTACCAGTGATCAACCAAGTCATGGAAGCAATTCAATTTAAGTGTTCTACCGACAGGAAATGAAAGGGAAACCAATCGTTGACCAAGATGCTCAGCTTTGAGCAATAGTTCAACAAGGGTTTCCACTAAATCATGATCCATTCCTACATTTCAAGTTGATTGAAGTATTTTTACTCTAGTCTTCCCACCAAGGTCCTAGTTGACAAGCTCTCCACTCGCCCCATGTTGACGTCGTGACCAAACGTCAAATGAATCTATTCATCCAATATTTTAAAGGACTTTTGGGCTCTGTGAGCTTTAGATTTATTACTAATAATACGACACTCAACATGGTTGACCTTCCCAATAGAAGTGCCAAGATGAGCATTACCATACATCGGAGCCCTCTCTTTACCAAGACCACCTGCAAAAGGAGAACCAACAAATGGTCAATGTTTAGGGACCAAACCCTCACCTTGAGATTCCTTATTTCGGTAATGAGAAGGGACTTCGGTCAGCCTCATTCTATCCCTAGCTAGAAATAGAATAGAAAGAGCACCAGGGGTCGTACTGCCACGTATTCAATCCCCAACATGTATCCCAAGCATTGACGACTTCCTCGCCAGAAGAGAAGCACCACATGCCACCTCAGAACCCGAGGAATGCTCTGTGGGAAACAAAAACGGATTCATCTCAGACCATTCCAGAATATACTCCTCCATCGGACCAAGGGTAGAAAGAGACCTCTATACACCACTACCCAAGACGAAAATGGAACCAGAATAAGACAAATAGAAATCATGTAGTATTGAACTAGACTCCGCGCCAATTTCCAAACACCGCACCAAATTCCCACTTTTTTTACATGGTTGGTACTAAGATCAAAGTAGGATTGAGATAAACTCCATAATTAACCAGCAGAGTCTAGGAACCAAATTACATAAACACCCAATGCATGGAATCCATAAAGTTAGAATGCAATAAAGCACACAACAAACGCACTGCAAGCTTCATAAGACGCTTGCTACAAGAATCTTCCGCCATGAAACCCTAGACCAACTCTTGGAAACCTACATACCCCTCGGATGGCCTTTGTTAGTGTTTCATTAACCAATCTTTGCCAACTGTCTCCACCTATAGGAAAAGATTCTTTAAAAGCTTACTCTCAGGCATGTGAGTTCATGGATTTGGTTGATAAGTCTGACCCATGAACTGATATATTACTTAGTAAAGCAATAGATAAAGTATTCGAAAAATTACAGAACAAAATAGAGGTTCTCTAGCCACTAGAACCATGGAAGATACCGCTGCAGAGATTTCCAAGCTTGCGAGAGAAAGTGAGAAAGACGATAAGGTGATTGGAAATGGTTGAAACTCTATGAATTGGAAGAAAACAACGGCATAAAACCCACAATACAAACTATGGTATCCAAAGTTATATATAAATAATTTTATACCATTCCATGCTCTTACAAAATGATATATGATATTAATAACTTTAAAGAGAGAGAGAACTTGATTCATAACAAAAATCAAAGGTAAGCGTTATATATAAATACTTTTATACCATTCCATGCTCTTACAAAATGATATATAATATTAATAACTTTATAGAGAGAGAGAACTTGATTCATAACAAAAATCAAAGGTAAGCTTAAGTTAAACATTCTACAAGTCAAGCTTTTTTGTATGGATAATGCCAAAATTATCGAATAGTTGGCAACTACTCGAAAACAAATGCAAAGAGGAGCTTTGGAAATCGAATTGACATGATACAAAATTAAATTTAAAATAGAGACGATGCCACCCAAATACATGAAGCATGGAGATTGTTGATTCACTTATTAAGTATATGTTATTTAATTGTGTTGATTTAAAAAGGGAGTAGGTTGACTCTTGAGGTTGTTTATTTTATTCATTTTTTAAATAGTTATTGTGCTTATTTTATTCAATTTTAAATGTAGTTATTGTGTTTATTTTATTCAAATTTTAAATGGAGATTATTAGAGATTACAAGGAACAGGATCAGAGTCATAACATATGATCGATCTATTATTGTATTGTTTTAATTCTCTTTTGAATATAAATAGTATTTTTTTTGTTGGAAAAAAAAGGTAAACCTTAAGAATTTAAAGGGAGGGAAATAATAGTAATTCTTAAAATGTTGCGTTTTTTATAAAATATTGAATTTATAAAGATTTTATATAATTAAAAAAAATTACCATTTTTTTGTAAAATTATATTTCATATAATTTAAAAAAAGACAATTTTTTAGTATAATCATTTTATTTATAAAATTTAAATAAATCTATTTTGAAAACAATGAAAATTGGATATATAATTTTAGGTAAAAAATAAAATAAAAATAGAAACAAAATTTAACACCTAAATTTTATTTCACCATAAACACAATAAAACTCCAAATTTACATAGTTTACTGGATATTCAACTAAATTTAAAAAAACTAACACATCCAATATAGTTCAAGGCAATAACTTAAATGAATGTGAGCATATTTGAATCAACCTTTTGACAATCCTCCACCCTCATGGTTTTGAGAGTTCACATTGGGTTATTAAGGCATATTGTCCCATAGTTTTTACACTCCCAACTTATCTAAAAAGTAAGTAAAAACCAAGTCACATTGTTCTTGATAGAATTTTGATGATTGATTTTGGAAACATACTGTTTTGCTTGTATGTATGTAGTACAAGTTTTAGGGATCAATTTCTCCTCGACATAAAATTCTCAAATGGGTAAAATTATCATGATTCCAAGGTATGGAAAGATGGTCAATATATAGATATTTGGAAATGAAATCTATAATTATTATCATTTTCAATTACCAAATTCATAATAAACATAGTCATTTCACATGATTTTTCGAAATGACTAAGTTAAAAAGTGGACAAACTCGACATTTTTAGTGAGTCTATGTTTTCCAACGATGCAAAGTTTCACAATAATCCACTGATTTTTTTGAAATTCCAACAATACGAATTGCATTAAAACCCATAAGGGAATATAGTTATGGCCAAAGTTCTCATCAATTAGATGGAACTATAACTAATGACACAATTCCTATCACATTTGGGGAAGAATTTCAATTGAAAAATGATTAAGTTTGTCCACTTTCTAATTTATTCCTTTTCCAAATGGCATTCTCAATTATTAAAAGTAACAACGAAAACCAACTATCAAGATTTTTTTTCCAATTTTAAACAATGTTGAGCTTAAATAATCCCAAGGTAAATCAACATTCAAGTGCCCAATAACATTGAGTTGAAATTTCTTAATGCGTGCTTTCAACATGAAGGCCCTACAAGCACCAGTGTGCGGCATATTTACCATCTTTCAATTTTTTAAAGTGAGTGAAAACCAAAGATTAACATATTTTATCATTTTAAAGAAATTTCAAAGGATAATTTCCCACATGTGTAAATAACATCCCAAATTTTTTATCATTTTTTAACAATTTCAAGACATGATTTCTCACATTTGTGTATAGAATCTTTATTAAATCTATCAATGAAAACTAGTATGCCTCATATAGGGGCTTAGAATTGAGCGCCTCTCTTTATTATTTTCTTAATCATAGTAAAATCATCTGTTCCACCAAAGTTTCCTAAGAGTTTTCTCTAACTGAAACACAAGTACATCACAAACATGTAAGAATTTGCACTTATATGTAACCATTATTGCAAACTCAAGTGCAATACTTGTCCCTAACCATTATTGCAAGCTCAAGTGCACCACAAACATGTGATAGTTTGCACTTGTCCCTAACAATTATTACAAGCACAAGTGCAAAATGACAAGAGGAGGGTTTTGCATTTTCAAGCAGAGACGTGTGACTATGGACTAGTTTAGGGTTTCATAGGGTTATGTAGGTTTCTACCTCTTGATATATGGTTTTCCATTACCCTTGATTTTAGAAGCTTCGTGGAGTTCAGTCCTCTGTTTGGAGAACCTAGTAGCAACCATGTTAAAAAAGTGGGAAGGTATCTTCCTTTCGGTCCCTGCAGTTTCTTTCCTGGTTTCTAGTTCTCTCATTTCTCTCCTTCGGTATATTGCAGTTATGGTGGAATTACAAGGACTGTCATTATCCTTGGTTCAAAATATTTTTGTTTTTTCCTTTGTTAACCCTAGCCTCGATGTTATGGTTAAATTTCCAGCAAGGGGATATGGTTTTAGGTGTGGCATCATCTAAGGACAAGGACCCCCCTGACAAGGTCTTGGCTAGTGATGTATTTTCTCCTCCTCTTGCTAAGTATGTGTTACACCTAAATCTCGTCATCATGAGTCCCATGCTAACTCAGTGCCCTGATCCCTAAATTTTCCCTGACCTGGAGTCATCTAGAGCAAGTTGTGGACCCTTTGTCCATGTTTTCTAGTTAGGTCGGTGCAGCTTACCTTCCAACAAGATGCGCCTGACTAGGCTCGGCGCAGAATGCCATCTACCAGCCTGCACCGGTGGCTCAGGTTTCCTTCATGCAACCTGCGCTTGGCCCTTCCTGGCGCAAATTTCCCTCATGCAGCATGTGCTAGGGTTGGTTAAATTGGATAAATGGAACCTTCGAGCGATTTCTCGAAGCTTGATTAGGTGGATGTCTATCCCTAGCTTCTAGGTGAGTTGGAATTTGGTTCCCTAACCTCTAGGGAATATCCCTTAGACCTCTCCCATCATTTCTCAACCTACTATATCCACTTGGTCTTATAAATATGAATCTCCTCCCCATTCCAAAGGGAGGAAGGTCTATAGCACTCTCATGCTAGTGGAATTGGATTAGGTAATCCTTGCACATCCTTAGGAGTCCTACTTCATCCTTGGAGGCTTTGGCTTGGCTTGTTGGAAGGAAGGTTGCAACGTTAAGGCTTGGGTTGTAACGTTCTTCTCTTTTGTACTCTCGTTCATTACAGTCAATATAAGACCTTCCCATATATTTTATTATGTTGATAATGTGTAGAGCATACTTCCTTAACTGTTAGCTTAGATCAATCATATGAAATATATGCTTTCACTATTTGTTTGTGTCTGTTTGTTCAACAGGGTTTTGTAGTTGCAGATCTGAATATTCTGGAGCATTGAATCAAACAAGGATCAAAGGGATCGTAAATCTCAGGTAAGACACTTATTTATTGCTTTATGATTCTATTGATCCAGGGAAGTTGGTTTTATCCTGTACTTATTTGTTCTAGATCTGGTTAGACTAGGGAGATCTGGCCTTACGTCCACTTAGGTAGATTGTCCGAAAACAAATCTGGCAACCATATTGGGGAGTTTACATTCATAGATTTGATTTGATTTGTCTTTGATTTCATGTCTTGTTATCAATCCATCTCTTAGCCTCCCGATCCCTTCCCATCGTCATATCTCAGCATTAGAGAGTCTGTTGATTTCTCCTAATTCTTTTAAGATCAGTTATCAGGTCATTCTTTTTATTCTTTGGAGATATTTTGATTTTCACAAGTGATTATTCACCCGACGCACCTGGGCTGTGTATCCAGTGCACCTAGACCCATCCGGCGCTTTCCCTGTGTGTGCAATCTACGTCGGCAACGCTATTGACCTGCATACAGACTGCGCCCATGACGCTTTGCCCTTGTGGACAGTCTGCGCTAGGTGCTCTGTAGCATATTGGTAGAGTGCGCCAACCTCCTGATATTGGTGCTTGGTTCAAACCCTCTCCAATTTTTTGCTTTTCATCTGATTTGCAAGCTTCTGTGTGTTGTATCTTCCAGCCATAGACTTGTTTTCCCAGCTTGCTGGTGTTTGATGTGTTTTTGTTGATTTTTTGGGTTCCATTTGGTCAAGTTAGAGATTTGGTGGTGGCGGGCAATTTCAATCCCCCACGTTCATCCGCTCGATCTTGCATTCCCCGATCACCATACCAGCTCTATTCATTGTGTTAGATCAAATTCCAAACCTTTTTTGCACTTAGCCATTACGTTGTGATTGCTTTTGATTGATTTTGAGTGATTTAAGTGTCTTTGGACCCATTTGAGTGCTTGTCATTTTTTCTTTGAGAATTTATGAGTCACTGGAGTGTTAAGATCAGTCTCTTGTTTTCTGCTATTACATTTGAAAGCATTATTATTATCAGATCTTGTTTTGATATCTGTATTGAAAAAATCAAAAGTGCTTCATTTTTACTATTTTCAACGTCATTTGGGAATTATCGTGGAAATTGTTTCGTGCTTTGGAATCCATTATTTCTATTTTCAAGAAATTTGAAGAGACCATCCATTGGTTATATTTTTCTTAGTTATGAGTATTTCATCTCTTTGAAAAGATTAAGTGAATTCAAACTCTTGCAAAGTATTTCAAATTCGAAGCGTTATATGCATTTTTGGTCTTTTTGTGCTTTTGGTTCATCATTGTAGAAAATGAAGAGTTAGCGCATTCTAAGAAGAAATCCTTCTTTTCATAATTACTTAGATTCATTTCTATTTTGAAAAGACAAAAAGAAAAAGTTTTTATTTGGTGTGTTATTGATTTTTTGTGTTTTGTTGGAAAAACGAAAAAGAGTGCTTTTATCATCTTTGGTAGATTTTGGAACTTGTTGAGATTTACTATTTTGTGAGTCCATTGGAAAAATAAATTTATCCTTACTTTAAATAGACTTCATTAAACCCCACGGCGGGTGGACATGGAGTTGGCCGGGAGGGAGGAGGGAGGCATGTGGCGGGACGTTCTTCCCCCCGTGCACCCACCTCATTGTCCCCCTTAAAAAGCTCATCAGCTGGATCATTCTCCCTCGTGGAGAGTAAATTTTCCCTGCATGTTCGTACATGATCACACTGGCCAAGGGAGTTTGGCATTTATGCATCGGAGGTTTGGTTCTCAGGCAGGTTGGTTGTTCATTATGATGAAGAGTGCGATATTTACGGTCTGGTCAGATTCATTATGGAAGAAGCATGGGCGATTCTCCATCATGCAGGTTAAATTCTCATCTTTGGAGATCTCTACGGTCCATTCTGGTATTCAGGGTATCTCCTTCGCTCCCATTCTTCTTGTTTCGTTGAATCCGGTGGACAAGCTCAGTTTGGATAGTCTGTGGAATCCGGGTATTGCTGTCTCTTGTGCCTCCGATCCTATGGCTTGGTCTACTTTCTTTAGTAAGTGGTTTTTCAGCTATGTTCTTGTTCTGCTTCGTGTTTCTAAGGGAGACCTTCTGAGCGACCTTACGTTGGCTCACCACCCTCTCCGTTGTTGCTATTATAGCCACCTTTCCCCTGTTACTCCTAACTTTGTCTCTGGATTTACGGAGGACCTTTTCCTCTCTCTTCATCTGACTAGTTTGCGATCCTTGGACACTCTCCCTGACTGCAACATGCCTCCTCGCAAGAACCCCCGTCGTGGCTCCACGTTACCCAATCTCTGCTTTTCGGAACCCATGGCCCCTCCTACTCGTTTTCAAAAGCTCTTGGTGGACAAGTGCAAGCATTTCAAAAAGGAGATCCCTGAGTCTGTCCAGGGAAAAATCCATCTCACCGAGGAGGAAACGGATGTGGATAGAACTTGCCTTGGTATTGAGGAAATTAAGAAAGAGTTTATGGAGTTAATTCCCGACCCGGGCTCCTCCCGTGGCAGGCTCACCCTATACCAGAAATCCCTGGATATGTATTGGTCGCAAAAAATGATTCTTGGTAGAATGTTGGTGGAGAAAGACGAGCAGCATGGGGAAATCCTTCTTATGCAAGACGAAATGATGCTCCTTCTGAAAAGCATCCTCAGTAACCAGCAAAGCATCCTCAACAATCAGCTTGTTTTAGCCAAGTGTCTGGGAATTTAGTTGGAGCCTGGTTCCACCAGCGGTGCTCAGGAGTAATTCACTGATCTCTCAGTGCTTGACGTTACTACTCTCTGAAGTTGTTTTTTCTATGTTTCTATGAATATCTCGGTTTTATCTTTTGTCCATAGCTCATGTTTATAGTGTTTTTGTTGTTCTTTTTGGATATTAGATGTTTAAATCTGGATTTGAAATCCCAAACTTCTAACTTTGGTCTCGTTTCTCTTCGGAGGAGACTGTCTCTTTGATTGTTCAAGCCTGTTTTCTCTCTGTGGAGAGGGCTTGTGGACTCCTGTATATCTCTGTTTTTATGGCGATAGAAGGTTCGTCTTATTTACAAAAAAAAATAGACTTCATTGAAATAAAAGAAATGTGCACCTTCATGTAGTTAGGGTTGCATTATTTTTACATTTCTGTCTACACCTCATGCATTCACCTAACTGCATAAGATAAAATTAATCGGTAGCATTAGGTTAAAATTTACTAGTAACTTGTGTGATACGTTAGTGACATGTTCCAGCGTCATAAAACGTGGCAACTGTCGTTATTTTCCAGCACTGCATCTTGGGGGCCTGCAGTTCTTTTACGTACCAACCGTTACATCGAAGGCTCTTTCACTTACCCTTGGGTATATCGAAAGGCACTTCACGTACTCGGTAGTATATCGGAAGGCTCTTGTCGTACAATTGTGCATTAGACAACACCACTATGGATTTGTGCTCCCACGTACCTTGATTATATCGGGAGACTCTCCTAGGATTCTTGAAACCAACGGAGCTAAGAGTTAGCGCATTCTAAGCAGAAATCCTCCTTTTCATAATTACTTAGATTCATTTCTAGTTTGAAAAGACAAAAAGAAAAAGTTTTGATTTGGTGTGTTATTGATTTTTTGTGTTTTGTTGGAAAAAAAAAAGAGTGGTTTTATCATCTTTGGTAGATTTTGGAACTTGTTGAGATTTACTATTTTGTGAGTCCATTGGAAAAAGAAATTTCTCCTTACTTTAAATAGACTTCATTGAAAGAAAATAAATGTGCACCTTCATGTATCTAGGGTTGCATTATTTTTACATTTTTGTCTACACCTCATTCATTCACCTAACCGCATAAGATAAAAATAATGATTAGCATTAGGTTAAAATTTACTAGTAACTTGTGTGATAAGTTAGTGACGTGTTCCGACATCGTAAAACATGGAAACTGTCGTTATTTTCCTGCACTGCATCCCGGGGGCCTACAGTTCTTCCACGTACCAACCGGTATATCGAAGGCTCTTTCACATACCCTTGGGTATATCGAAAGGAACTTCACGTACTCGGTAGTATATCAGAAGGATCTTGTCGTACGATTATGCATTAGACAGCACCACTACGGATTTTTGCTCCCACGTACCTTGGCTATATTGGGAGACTCTCCTAGGATTTCTGAAACGAACCGAGCTAAGAGTTAGCGCATTCTAAGCATAAATCCTCATTTTCATAATTACTTAGATTCATTTCTAGTTTGAAAAGACAAAAAGAAAAAGTTTTGATTTGGTTTGTTATTGATTTTTTGTGTTTTGTTGGAAAAATGAAAAAGAGTGCTTTTATCATCTTTGGTAGATTTTGGAACTTGTTGAGATTTACTATTTTGTGAGTCCATTGGAAAAACAAATTTCTCCTTACTTTAAATAGACTTCTTTGAAAGAAAATAAATGTGCACCTTCATGTAGCTAGAGTTGCATTATTTTTACATTTCTGTCTACACCTCATGCATTCACCTAACCGCATAAGATAAAATTAATTGGTAGCGTTAGGTTAAAATTTACTAGTAACTTGTGTGACAAGTTAGTGACGTGTTTCGGCGTCGTAAAATGTGGCAGCTGTCGTTATTTTTCTGCACTGCATCCCGAGGTCCTGCAGTGTTTCCACGTACCAACCGGTATATCGAAGGCTCTTTCACGTACCCTTGGGTATATCGAAAGGCACTTTACGTACTCGGTAGTATATCGTAAGGCTCTTGTCGTACGATTGTGCATTAGACAACACCACTACGGATTTGTGCCCCCACGTACCTTGATTATATCGAGAGACTCTCCTAGGATTCCTGAAACCAACCGAGCTAACCATTTGGCCATCTTGGCAGGGCAATACACTGAGAAAATCACTTGGAGATCTACTACGCACGTGCTTCTAGGTAGTCAGGTTATACGATCAAGGGTACGGTCCTAATCTTCCCTAGTTAGTGCTCTGAAAAATTGGGTTGAGTATAACTGGAATAACTGCAGGAAGGTCGAGGCGAGGGAGGTAAAGGTGGCATGGGTCCCATGGGGCTGCTCGATATACCACTTAGCTGCAGAGCCAGTGAAGGTGCGTTGTAACAGATGGAGGCGGACAGAGTCGTCCACTATGGAGTTGGAGGAACACCATAGATGGAAGGACATAATATGGTTCTGGGGGTCCTCACCTGCCTTGCCCTCAAACTTAGGGATGTCGGAGGGGATTTTGGTGGGCATGTGAGGCCACGCAGGGTCGTGTCTGATAGGATCATTGGTTAACCTGGCTAAGTCTGGTAAGTTCAGACTCGCCATGTATGGTAAGCTAGCAGATGAATGTGGCGTAGTGACTGGGACATGACTAGTCATGGTGGTATGATGTGGGGGTCCAGTAGCGCCTAAGGGTATGCTAGGTATTGAAGGTATGTGTCCTCCAATAGCTGTGGTCTGGTAAGGGCCAGCGTTTCCAAGTGCAACATGGGTTACACCAGGGTTAGGAATAGTAGTAGGGATTCCTGGGATATGGGTTGTGGAAATGTGAGGGGGTGTGACCCCCATGTTCGGCATACCCGTAATAGGAAGTGGTCCTGTGCTGGGCATCCCTAAAAATGGAGTGTCCCCCATATTAGGCATACCCAGGGGGGTGGTTGTTGCCATGGATGGCACCGCAGTAGAAGGTTCTGTGGATGTATCACCTATGGTGCTGGTAAAAAGTGGGTCTAATTGTGCCCCAGCCATGAGGTTGGTTGGAAATAACTCGGTAGGGTTTTCGGATTCTGCCTCAAAATCATATGTGAAGTGAGGCGTGTCAGAATCGGATGACTGTCTGTTTGACCGACGATGTGTCGAGTCAAGGGATAAGGCTCGACGTCGGTGACGTGAAGAGCCAAGTAGACTGAACTCTGGGAGTTCGCCCTGAAGACGACGAGAGCGTCTAAAATTCTCAATGGTGAGAAGTAAGTTTTTTGTGTAAAAATCTTCTGTGTAAAATGGTAATGTATAAAAAACTCAAAAACCCTAATGCAACCAAGGGTGCAAGAAGGGGAGTGAAAATAAAGGCTCTCAGGCCAAAAAATCAACCTCAAAAAGCACTTATTATAGCAGCTGTGCTATAATAAGTGGAGGGATGCAAAAAATGGTCAGACTACCAACAGGCAAACAGCTTCTAGAAAAAAGAGGTGCTACTAGACCAAAGGTGGATTGTATCATGCAAACACCTAACTAAAAGTATTGTGAATCAACAAACGATATTCTCTGCAAGGTGATGAAATCCAAGTCAGACAATATTGAGTGTTGAATCAACGGCTAGATATCCCCCTACCGGGAGGGACACCGGGTAATCAATCCTAAAGAATGGCAACTAGGATACTCCGTTCATGACACGTCCAGAAAAGGTAAATCTGTTGTTTGTTCCTTTTACCGCAATACCCCCATACAGGGATATCCCGAGAACTGCGAATGGTAGCCCTTCAGTTACTGAATGGATTTCGGTATTCCACTCAGGCTTCCGGAACCATCCTCGTGACTTCAACCCTCCTAGGGGAGAGGCCTTCCGATAAAATGGTTATGACCGTGCCAAAAAATACTAGGAGATTTTGGTTCCCTAATGGACAACAGCTATGTCTCAAATGTAATAACTGAGGGGTGTTATTGGAACACCTATCTCCTCAATACTACCTAGCTACAAAGTTCTTTTAAGTGCTCCCCAAGTGGGGTTAAAAGTTGGTTGAAGTTAGGGTAAGTTTTAAGGCTCAGTTTAAATTATGTGTTTGAGTGGGTGCACGTGTGGTATTTTAAACTGAAATTGAAAAAGTAAATGCTTTGCAAAAAATATTCAAAAAACAAAGGATCTTTTGAAATAGAAAAGCAAATAATATGACTTCTTCAATAAATGGAAATTAAATGCTTTGCAAAAACTATTCAAAAAACAAAGGATCTTTTGAAATAGGAAAGCAAATAATATGACTTCTTTAATAAATAAATGGATTTCTTTTAAAAATTTGCTATGGGCAAAATATTAAAGAAGTAAACAATAAAATTTGTTTATCTCAATAAAATACAAATAAATCCTTCTTTCAATTTCTGAAAATTTTTAAAAAGACTTTTTCAAAGGTGCATTCTAAATAGTAAAAAGATTTATATGGCTGTAAAAAATGCAGGAATTTTTTGATACTGTAAAATGTGCTAGTTGGGCAGAAAACACAGCAAAAAATTAATTTATTAAACGGATTGGCCGAATGGAAAAAATTGGCATCGCGGGTTTTGACAGAACAGTCGCGATGGACCGCGCGGGTTTCTGTCGCACAGTCACGATGGGCAACGTGGGTTTTAGCCGCAAAGCCGCGATGCGCAGCGCGGGATTTCGTCACACAGTCGCGATGTGCAGCACGGAAAATGTCCGCGAAGCCGCGATGTGCAGCGCGCTAATTGGTCGTGGAGCCGCGGTGAACTGCGCGGAAAAGATTCGCGCAGTCGCGATGAGCCGCGCGACTGTTAGGCAAAAAGCCGCGAGGCGAAATCCATACGCCGACGCCGAAAAACGAACCCAAAAATTGAAAATTTCAGGCTGTTAATGGCAATAAAATGGGCCAAGATCTAGAACAGCAATGGATCTGCTGTCTAGGGTGGCAGATATATGAATTAAACTAATTAATACTAACAAAAATTAAGATCTAAAGCAAAAGTGAGATCTAAAAATTCGAAAGCAGCGGAGTCGCCAAAAAACTGTTCTTCATAGCGGAAGACTTTGCTCTCTGCCATTGGCGCTATTGACCCCAATGATTCACAACTGATGGCATTCGATTCAGACCAATCCGAACCACGCTTGCCTTCCACTTTAGCATTCCAAGTTTCCGTTTCCGTTCGGAATCTTGTCATCCATCGGTGCATTATCGATGAAGGGGCCTCTACATGCGTTATGTCCACATTCGTTTGGTAGAAGTTGGGATCTCCTACTCTCCAGCAGTCCACCACTGCGTTACGAGCCTATGACGGTCGTTCGGCTCAACCCCAAGGTCTCTTAGCTAATGTCCCCGTCCAGCTGGCGGGTAAAACCGTGCACATTGACATTGAGGTCAACAATGCCCAACTCGATTATAACCTCTTACTTGGTCGCAGCTACATGTATGCCATGCGGGCGGTTGCCTCATCCGTTTTCCGTACCATGATGTTCCCCCATGAGGGACGCGTGGTCAAGGTCGACCAACTTACCTATTACGATCCCAAGGCCCCCGTCGCACCTGAAAATGTTCTCCCCATGGTTGAACAACCTGTTTGTGGTGCAACTACCTCGTTCGTTTCCTCAGTGGGACCCGGACTTTACTCCGAGGCACCGATGACTTCTACATTCCAATCCATTCCACCACCGTCACCGGAGACCCACATCGCTGACCTCTGTACTCTCTCCCACAACACACAAACAACCAACAATCATCCATCCTTGTTACCTAAACCACCATTGGTCCCTAGTCACATTGGGGTTACACCCATCCACACAATCCCCTTTCTATTCCCTCCCTCGGGCGTAGTAAGCGCTCCGGTTATGGCTACCCTCAGTCTCCCCGGGTTAACATTGGGATTACCGGTGTGGTATATTTCGCCTCCCGTTCCCCCGCCGACACCAAATGTCATCCTGCAACCGGTGCAACCCATTGTTACTTCTACTCAACCACCTCCCGGTATCACTACTCCTTCGTCATCGACGAATCCCCCTCCACTCATCAGGCCCACTGGGGGCAGAGGCCCACAACCATACACTGCGGTACCCCCACCCAAGGTAGTTAAACCTCCCCCCGTATTCCGTGCTCCTCCAAAATGCTCGTTGTGTGATGAGTTAGGCCATCCAACCCATCAGTGTCCACAGTTACCTACATTACAGGAACACATGCAAATGCTTGACGACGACCCCAACATCCCGGTTGTCAAAATCGACTCAAACCCCATGCCTCGTGACAAATCACTGCGTACCAACCACCCTTGTGCGATATGCGGTATTTACGGCCACTACTCACATCACTATCCTGACATCCCAGATTACAGAACAGCTCTCTACGAGATGAATAATTTGGACCTTGAGACGGCACCCCCCACAATTGAGGAGATATTCCCTCCCGTATCATCCTCATCCGGAGAGATTAACACAATTTATATGATCTCTTCGACTACCCAAACCTCGTCAACTGACTTGACCACTCACAGCTTCCGCAATGATGAAGAGATTCTCGAGGCTCCTACTGCTCCTGATGCCTCTCAGGAAAATAACATGGCCAATATTTCTCCCGTCATCCACATCGACATCTCTGACCCACCTGGTGCCCTTCATAGCATTACGTTAGGAGCCTCCCACAGTGAGCATGAAATTGGAGAATACGACGAACTGTTCCAAGAATTCACTGATGTCTTTACTTGGTCAGATACCGAAATGCTTGGCCTTGACCCCGCCATTTATATGATCTCCACTGGATACCCTTCTGTCCGGTCGGCCCCTTCCACTGATCCCGTTCACACACATGTTCCACTCTGCTACGTCGGTTTCGTTGATGGTGCAAGCCGTTGGTCCCCCAATATGGCCTCCGCAGCTTGGGTAATATATTCCCCTTCACATGAGTTGATCCACATCGACGGAGTGTGTTTAGGTGCTGCCACCAACAACCAAGCTGAATACGACGCCGTGACCGGTCTCTTGGCCGCAGCTCTCCAATTGAGCATACGTCACCTTAACGTTTTCCTGGACTCACAACTCCTTGTTTCCCAGCTCAATAATGATTACCACGTACGCAATCCCGGTCTTTTCAGAAAATTCCTGCGCACTAAACAAATGGTTAGACAGTTTGAATCAATTTCATTTACACACGTCCCAAGGAACCTCAATAGTGTAGCGGACCATATGGCCAACAACATTCTAGACTTGCACACTAATCACATCATACCATAAACAAATAATGCATCCACGTGCATAACATGTGCCTCCACGGGCATATACCAAAACAAAATGTGCATCCACATGCATAACATGTGCCTCCACGGGCATAAACAAAAATCAAAATTTTGCATCCACGTGCATAACATGTGCCTCCACAGGCATACAGAAAATCAAACATGCCTCCACGGGCGAACGAAAAGACAACAAGTGCATCCATGTGCATACACGACTATATACCAACATCAAATATATATATATATATATATACATCACCGTATAAGTCAATACATGTCAGAGGTGCCCTCAGCACCCAATATACAAAAACTACATCAGCCGTACAAAAAGGTGCTTCCCCATATGCTCATCAGCATTTGGGGGCAAGTACATATCATCTATTCATCACGGTCGCTGGGCTCCTCTGGCGCCTCCTCCGCTGGTCCCGCCGGATCATGCCGAGCCCGGAATCGCCTCTCTGCCGGCCCCGCTGGATCATCCCGTAAACGAATCCTGCCCTCCGCCGGCCCTGCCTGATCCCGCCGATCCCTATCCCTCAACTTGGCCTCCATCACTGCCGCTCTCAACAACATCGAGCGCCACTCACGAGGTGCCTCGAAACATCGCTCGACGATGTCCCGATCCAGATCTCTCCACCCATCCTCTGAGAATCCTGCTACAATCATACCCAGTGTCTCTCAGACACCATCGACAGCATCATCTCGAGGGCCAACCCCTCGGCCACGAGCCCCAAATCCTCGACCAGGCGGAGGCGGTACCGCTACGCGAGGGGGGGCAACCACCATCGCCCGTCCCCTGCGAGCCACATAGTCAACCGGTGGTACAGGACCAATATCTGCACAATGCAAGTAAACCATCATATACATATCTAACTATAATCATAGCCAATAAATCCACAAACACATGATATAGTAGAGAACAAAACGTACCATCTAAACCCCAGGCCTGTCCCTGGGCTCGCGGCATCTCAGGATCCCCTCGATAATCCATACCGGCGTATGGATAGTCCTCAATCACAAGGGGCATCTGCTCATACATCTCCTGCGAGAAAAACCCCCGGATACCACCACCTCCGCGAGGCATCATCTTCCCCCACCGCACCATGCGCGGCTCACTCACCAAACCATCACGAATGGGCACCCATGGTCGCAAAGTCGATACCCGCTCAAAGAAAAAAGAACACAGAAAGGAGGCATTACAGAACTCTCCCCCCTCCCGACTGGCCTTGTCCAGATCTCTCCGGACACCAGCTAGAAACATCTGACCCCACGCATAATAGGTCCCCCTCAACACAGAATCCACCATCATCGTTTGTCCCCCTGACAAACGATGTGGCACCGCTGCACCCAGCACCTGCAGGACACATGCCCCGACAGCCCTCATGTCCCACTCTCGCAGAGATCTCAAACTCAGCGCGTTGTTCTGCAAAATAGACCCAGGGACACAGAAAGTCTCCAAGAGATCCTCCATGTCAACACCTACCGGGATCCTCGGCAGAAGATCCCCCACCTCCCCTAAGCGAGGCAACCCAGTAAGAAAAAAAACATCTGTGAGGGTGATCTCCAACCTCTCACCTCCAACAACAAAAGCACCCTCTGCAGGTACCCACCAGCTCACCAACTTGTTCAGTAACGGTCTTACTGAACGCATTGGTGGAACCTGAGCGAACTTCAAGAGCCCACTCACCGCCAGGGTCTGTCAGGCCCCCTGATCAGTCCGAATCCTCTCCATCAGATCCTCGTCTATCTCCCGCTCTCGCCATGAAGTCAATGGTCTCCTCTACATCCTGCCAAAAAACAGAAGAAATTTTTAGCACCAGAATTTTTTTTTCCAAAAGTGCCATCGCGGGTTTTCCATCAAAACCCGCGATGATCATCGCGGCTTCCATAACAGAACCCGCGACGAACATCGCGGGTACGAGCCAGACAGTCGCAATGAACATCGCGACTGTCTCCCCCATACTCGCGATGGACATCGCGGGTTCCAACCTGATAGTCGCGATGAACATCGCGACTGTCATCCTCAAACCCGCGATGTCCATCGCGGCAAAAGACCCGAAACAAGCGATATTCCACGTTGGAAGGCCAACATGCAATTTCGCGGCCTTCGGGGGCCCACCGCTAAACAAAAAAGACATAATTGAAAAGGCTAAGGCAAATAGGGTTACCTGAAACTCGCGGAATCGAAAACCAACGGTCAAATCTCCCGGAAATCAAGAAAGAGCTCTGACTGCTCTGCCAAACTCGCACGTAACAATGACACGTCATATGGGCCCCACGCCCTATTTATAGAAATTCCACCATTTTTCAAACAACCATTCTGGTGTCATACGACGTCCGTTTCTCAAACCATTGGTACCGTTGGAATTAGCACAGCGAAAAATTCATGATAGTTCTTTCCTATTTCTGTTTTCATCAGGTCCATTTTTTGACCTTTTTTTGGACACCCTCGTCGCCTCGGTTTGCGTGCCACATCGGCCGTCGTCCATTTTCGACAAGTCTTATATCGCCGGATTCAGTTTTCCGCGCTCGTGATGATGCTTGAGATCATTTCTCGCTCTCACGCCCAAATTTTTCGGGCATTTTTTACCATGCCCCCTCGTCGCTTCGGTTTGCATGCCACATCGGTCGTCGTCCGTTTTTTATGAGTCTTATATCGCCGGATTCAGTTTTCCGCGCTCGTGATGATGCTTGAGATCATTGCTCTCTCTCACGCCCATATTTTTCAGGCATTTTTTACCATGCCCCCTCGTCGCCTCGGTTTGCGTGCCACATCGGTCGTCGTCCATTTTTTATGAGCCTTATATCGCCGGATTCAGTTTTCCGCGCTCGTGATGATGCTTGAGATCATTTCTCGCTCTCACGGCCTGATTTTTCGGGCATTTTTTACCATACCCCCTCGTCGCCTCGGTTTGCGTGCCACATCGGCCGTCGTCCGTTTTTGATGAGCCTTATATCAGCGGATTCAGTTTTCCGCGCTCGTGATTCTGCTTGAGATCATTTCTCGCTCTCACGCCCATATTTTTAGGGCATTTTTCCATGCCCCCTCGTCGCCTCGGTTTGCGTGCCACATCGGTCGTCGTCCATTTTTGACATGCCTTATATCGTCGGATTCAGTTTTCCGCGCTCGTGCTGATGCTTGAGATCATTTCTCGCTCTCACCTCCAAATTTGTCAGGCATTTTTTAAAAAAAAATCTCACCCATCACCTCGGTTTGCGTTCCACAATGGCCGTTGCCCCTTGTTGACAATCTTTATGTCACCGGATCCAGTATCCCGCACTCATGATGATGCTTGAGACCTTTTCTCGCTCTCATCAATCCCTGTTTCGTTCGGTATAATTTTATCCCTTTTTCGGGCCGAGCGATCCCTTTTACAAAAAAGGCACTTAGGGAGTTTCTGTTAAGCTCTTTTCTGACTCCTAAAACAATGAAAAGATCGCCGAGCAACCTTGCTTCCTTTCATGCTCACTAAACGTATCTGAAAGGGCGTCTACCTGGTATAAGTTTACCCCTTTTCCGGACCTTGTAGACTAATTACGAAAAAGGAATACTCTAGTCACATCGGCTAAAAGAGTTCTCCATTTGCATCATTTTATGCTTTTTCGGGCCTTGGGGACTAACTTACGAAAAAGAACACCAATGGAGTCCGCTTACCGCTTTCAGACTCTTTAAACATGAAAGCGACCACGAGCAATCACCATCCTGCGCTCGTAAAACCAACAGGACAGTAATCATAACCACTGCAGAGTCTTCTTATCGTTTTTAGACTCCTTAAAAATGAAAGCACCAATGAGCACGAACAGTCCTGGGCTCACAAAATCCACAGGACAGTACCATTTCAGAGCACACTTTTATACCTTCTTGGAGCTCATTAAAACTATGAAGAAGGACCCAATGGTGCTTCTCGGTGCCACAACAGATCACGTCTACTCATATGGCAGCTTCCCCATTTTGGTCGCCTTTGTTCAGAGTATTCTGCAGTATGTCACCCTGAGAATCCCTCGATAGCACCCATCAGCTTGACCCCCCCCAGAGTCAATACATACCCTTCAGTCCCTAACAGCAATGATACGAACACCTAAAAGTCAGTTCCCTATGCTTCCAGGTCAACCATGTCATCATGCTCTGAACAAAGGAAGTTTGAGTCTACCCACTACATGACCCCAGTTACTTCCCATCCCCACAAGTATGTCATTCCTACCATCAGTACTACCACACTTCAGTTCTACACCTCGCGCTCCTATCAAGGAAACATCATTGCCTTGTTAGTTGCTTGTCTCCCTCTGTCGACGACAACAAATTTATTCCAGAGGATAGACCTAGAGGTCCCTGTGTCTTGGACTCATCACCATTTACGATGAGTGCCTACGAATCATTTCGAGAAGAGTCCTCAGTGCCTCTCCAAATGGTTGTTTCTCACATGCTCAACTTCAACACCTTGATCTCATCGTTGAGACTCGCACAGGGTATTGGTCCTTTCAGTTATTAGTCGAAGACCCCGGATACCTCCTGACTCTTCAACATTTGAGAGTCTGCTTATGGAAACAACCAGTTACATTTTTCCTATAGATATCCGGGTTGCGCATGGCGACAATATTCAGATGTACCCCAGTTTTATACTCCCTCGAGTATACAGTTACATATACTTCCCAGAGATGGCTCACAGTCATTACGTCCCTACAGATGTTGGACACCTTCAGTTTCAGCAGTTCATCAGTTATTCCAGTGTATCAGTTATTGAGATCAGTCATGTCATGATCATGAGTACATCCCAAAATAAGGTCCCCTCTAGACCATTATGATGTACCAGTAAAATTTTTATATATTAGATCCCCCTTCTTGGGACTAATTGTTATGTATATGTCTTGATACGAGCATGGGTATGCCCGCCTCGTCCATTATCAGAGATTATTCCTCATTCATATTGAGGCCATGTAATATTTTTTGTTTTTGCAGCTTCCAAGGGCCGTGGATCCAGTCTCCAATCGGTCTCTTCTCCTCCCCAAAACCCCAGAAAAAAGACAAAAGAACTATGATGTCTATCGGCCATACGATGAGCTCCTGCCCTCACACATCAGGGGGCAATCTGTTAACACCCAAAAAGTGTTCACCAGCTCATTTCCTTATTCACATGACCCATTTGTCCACTTTTTCACCATTTGAGCCTCTAAAAGCCAACATAAGGTCACCAAAAGACCTTAATACATCCCTTTTTCCACTCAAAATGAGTATTTTTCCTAAAAAAGCCTAAAAAACCCTCAAAAAGGGTCCAGAATTCCCAAAAATATTAAAAAGGGAATAAAAATAATAAAAAATATTCAAAAAAGGAAAAAGGAGGGAAAAGGTACCTAAACCATGTTGGTCAATACCATTGGTTTCCACAAAACCACAATGGTATTCCCCACCACCAAAACCTATAAAAAGGTGGTAGGGGCTCCTCATTTCACATCCATCCATCTTCCTATCCTCATGCTGCCAAAATCTCCCTTGAGCTTTTGGCCATTGTAGCAACCTTGGAGAAAGGACCCTTTGGAGTTTGGAGCTGCTCACCCTTGGAGCTTCTCAACTATCTTCATCACTTGGAGGTATTATTATTGTAAGCACTTGCTTGCCCCCATTTTCAATACAAAGTTATTTTTTCCATTTCTTGTTCTTGTTTTTTAATTCAAAAGTTTATTATGATATGCACATGCTAGTTTAGTTTTAGATTTGGATTTAGTTTATTGTTTTTGCTTAATATTGAAACTGCTGCTACTAGTTAGCAGGTGCCCATTGCACTAAGCTTGGTTGCAAAACCAAGCCAGCACTCCCCCACCCCAAAATTCATAGGGAGGATACTCTTTACCTCCTAATTTTATCACGGGTAGTGTTCCTCCAATAGTAAGCAATCATCAACCTATTGTGAGTCAACCATCAATAAGTGGTCAAAACATTGTTACTGGGGGGAAACCCCTGTTCGCTAGCCATCATATGAGTGGAGTAATTCCCACTGGTCATTTCGTTGGAATCTCCTTACCAGTCGCGGGACCTACTATGGGATTACCTCATGGTGGGGGACCATTCAACCTAACTCAATCACTATGGAGTTATATATATCCAGGTAATTTCAACCCTGTATCGGGACAATACCAACCAAGAAACATGCTTCCCGGGGTACCTTATCCCAGAAACTCAAACACTCCATAGGTACATCATAATTTTATGCCAAGTGGACCCCCACCAACCTTCCCTCAAGTCCCACCACCCCCACCATCGTTCGTTCCACCTCCACCTCCTTCTGGAGGCGGCGGGCCCCCATCTCATTCTGGAGGGGACGGACCTCCACCTTGCAGCGGAGGCCCGCCCCACCTCGGTGGAGGAGGAGAAGGAAAACCCCCTTCCGGTGGTGGAGGACCCCCACCTTGGGCTGAGGCCCTCCTTATTTTGGAGGTGGCGAAACACATCATTCTGGCAGCAGAGGACCACCACCTTTTGGTGGTGGCCCACCCTATTCTGGTGGAGGAGGTGGACGACCACCTTATTCAGGCGATGGTGGCAGACCCCCACCTTCTAGTGGAGGGCCACCCTATTCTGGCGGAGGCGGTGGAGTACCACCTTATTCCGGTGAAGGCGGTGGAGGACCACCTTATTCTGGCGGCAACGGTGGTGGAGGAACCCCACCTTCTGGAGGAGGCCCACCCTATTCCGGCGACGGCGGAGGACCCCCACCTTTCAGCGGGGTCCCACCTTATGCCGCCGCCATCAGCGGAATCCCACCTTTCGGTGGCGGGCCACCCTATTATGGTGGCGTACCATCATATGGTCCACCACCCAACCCAGGAGGCACACCCCCTTATGGCCAGTTCCCTGTGGGAATACCCTACAATCAATCAATTCAAGGTCCTACTGGTCCATAGATGCCATATCAAAACTATCAATATCCGCATCCAAACCAATAGATTCCCTTTTTGGCTACTTTGGATCTACCTGACCTATCTCGTTTGACAAATGATCCTATCTTACACGGTTACAATTGGCCACCAATTCCAGTCAAGTTACCCTCCGACATTCCAAAGTTTGACGGCAAGCCCGGTGAAGACCCAAAGAATCATGTGATGGCATACCATCTATGGTGTTCATCCAATTCCTTGATGGACAACTCAATCTGTCTAAGGTTATTCCAAAGGACCCTCACCAGTTTAGCTTCCAAGTGGTGTATTGAATTACCACCGCACTCGTTTCCTGATTTTCATTCTCTAGCTATGTCATTCGTAACCCATTTCCAGTTACCCATTCGCTACGAAATTGGTATGAACTTATTGAATTCTCTCTGCCAGACTACCGTGACTCACATATTTGATCATATCCATGAGTGGCGGAGGAGATGACATCTTATTAAAGCTCCCATTCCAAACCAATTACTAGCCGATTGGTTTACAAAGTCCCTTTTACCAACCGTATCTAGAGATGTAGCTACGGGTGGGGCCGTCACCGAGGAACAGGCTATTGCTCGTGCCCACTACCTTGATCTTGTCTATTCCCAATATGACACTTTATATGACATTGTTTCTAATGCCCCCCGCCCCACCTACGATCCTGCAAAACCACAACAGCTACCTCATGGCGATGGCATTATTGGTTCCGTCCACTCCCAGCCTCCTACTCAAACCAGTGGATCGTTGAACCACCATGGTTCTTCCCCACCCTTACCACAGGCCGGTGGTAGCACCACCAAGTCACCCACTCCTGCTCCCACCGAAGAGGTGAATTCTGTTCAATCAGCTTCGCCTCAGAAATCCGGTGGAAAGAAGAATACCAAAGGTAAAACCAAGAAGTCTTCCAACTAGCAAGAACACAAAAATCCCCCCGAAGACACAAAACATAAACGGAAGCTCAAGTATCCTTGTTTACTGTGTGGTAGTGACCATTTCTCCAAATAGTGTCCCCACAGAGACAAAGTGCAGAAGTTTATTAAGGGAAACCCCACACCTGTAGTTCTCAATTATCCCTTCCCCACCCAAAACCAACAAATGATTTCCCAACCCTCTCCTTCTCAAGGAGAAACATCATCCACCACGCATGTTCTCCTAATGCGTAGTGAAACGGTTAACCTGAATACACGATCACAATCATACGACTGAGTCCCTCCTAAGGAACCCGTCGGAAGTAATACTGAAAAAGCTTCCGCCTCTACTCCGGATATTTCCGTGCCACAAGCTCCTCTCGCCATTGAGAATCCTTCAATAGATTTAGTGTTGCATCCGCTAAGAGCACGATTCGAAAAGCAATTTTCAATCGTAATGCTCGAGCAGCTCAGAACTATAACATTGTAGACGACTTGGTGCAAGCCCCTTGTGCCATGTCGGCGCTAGAATTCTTGCAGAATTGTCCCAATCAACATAAGACTCTTCTCACCATCATTGGCGTGATCGACCCGGATTCCTCGAATACAATCATGTTTAGACTTGAGTATTTTAAATCGAGGCTTTCCCACTATCCGGCTTCCAAACTTTCTACAAAGGTTGCTAGGAAGATAATCCATTATTCTGTATTAGACGAAGGTTCCTCTACCGCGGTCATGTTGTTATCCTGTTGGTGAGCCATCGGCTCCCATGAGTTAAACTGTTCTCCTACTACCCTGAAATCATTCGATGGTCGTGGCTTTCAACCCCATGGGATATTACAAGCCTTAGCAGTAGAGTTGGGGGGTAAGACTATAACCATTAACGTGGAAGTAGTCGCAGCCCCTTTGGATTATAATCTCTTATTTGGTCGTAACTAGTTTTACGCCATGACTGCGGTCGCGTCATCCGTCTTCCGCATTGTGAAATTCCCCCATCAAGGCTGAATTGTCACTATCGACCAGTTGGACTTTTGTACACCGGAAACCGCTACTCATCCCGACAATAATGTCCCTTTGTTAGGGAAATATTCGCAGCTATATGAGAGCATGGGGGTCGGCCTCATAAAAGAGTCATCTCTTATGGGCGTCTTTCCAACCTCGTATCCCCCTAACCATGTTGCCACGGTACATGATCTCCTCCATGATTCCCTCTTCTTCCAACTCTAGCGATCAATGGCTCGTTCATGATGAGGCCACCATGCATTTGATTGGAGATACTATGCCTCTCTCACTAGTTGAAGATAATTATGAGGCTATCCAGTCAGCCCCTGAGGACCACTTAGTCGTGGCCTCTACATATTGTTCTCTACAGCGGACGTCATGTTCACCAGATCCTCTACTCCGGACTTTTCATTCTAATGATTCCATTATGGATATTATGAGCATAGATGAACCTCTGTGGGAATACCTTCACCATTGATCGTATTTCCTACCCTCATTAGATTCTGTGGAGAACGCCATCACTACCATTTTTACACCGAATGTCTATCCTTTCCCACAGTCACCGATCCTCACTCGCGATACGGTTATAGGAAAGAAACATGGCAAACATCACGCCCACTATCCTAATTGACATCTCGGTTACACCCGGAGTCATGGAACACATCCGCATTGGCCAGACTTTCTCTCCTGAAGAGCTCACCACATTCACAACCTTATTTAAATAATTTTGCGACGTCTTCACATGGAACTATGAGGAAATTCCCGGGATCGATCCTGTTATCGTTTCACATGAGATCAAGACTCATCCCGATGCTAAACCTGTCTGCAAAAAATTACGACCAGTGCACCCTCAAAAAACGGCGACAATTAAAGTTGAGATTGAAAATCTCTTGAAGGTCGGTTTCATCTATCTTGTTCCTTTAATAGAATGGGTCTCCAATGTCATCCCTGTGGCCAAGAAGCAGGGTACCATAAGGGTCTGTGTCGATTATAGGGACCTGAATAAGGCTTGTCCTAAGGACAATTACCCTACTCCCTTCATCGATCAGATCATCGACAATTGCGTCGGGAGCATCATCTTCTCGTTTATAAATGGCTTTTCCAGTTATAATCAAATCGAGAACCACCCGGCCGACCAACACAAGACCTCTTTCATATGCCCCTGGGGTATTTTTTCTTACCATAAACTCCCCTTTGGTCTTAAAAATGTTGGTGCTACATTCCAGCGGGTCATGTCGTATGCTTTTCATGATGTGAAGGACTTTGTGGAGCCCTATCTCGACGATCTCCCTGCCCATTCGCAGCATCGTGAGTTCCACATCGATCATATGATGGCTGTATTCCTCAGATGCAGGTGGTATAACATCCACCTGAACCCTCACAATTGTATTTTTTGCGTCGAATCGGGATGCCTCCTAGGTTTTATTATTACAAAAGACAGGATCCGCATTGATCCCTTGAAGGTGGAAGCCATTGTGGCTCTCCCACCTCCTACTGATATCACGAAACTACAGTTTGCAAGGGAAGGAAACCTACCTACAGTATTTTGTCTTTAATTTCTCTCAAAAGACACAGGGCTATATGCAATTGCTGAAGAAAGACGTATGTTTCATCTAGGACTACCAAGCCCAACAATCCTTCAACAATTTGAAGTCTCCATTACTCATGCCCATGTGATCCAACCTCCCAATTACTATCAGGATTATATCCTTTATCTTGTCGCTTCCACCACCACGATTTCCATGGTCTTGGTCTAGGACGATGATCACGCCCAGGATCATGTGATCTACTACCTCAGTAAGGGTCTTATGGACTCTGAAATCCGTTATTTACATGTCGAGAAACTCGCTCTCGCAGCAATCATTACCGTTCAAAATTTCCGTCACTACATCCTACTCCGCACCACTACTGTTATTGTTGACTCGAACCCCATGTACCATGTCCTCACACGTTAGGTGATCGAGGGAAAGTATTCACGCTGGATCGTGATACTTCAGTAATTTGATCTCCTCTTTGAGAAAGCCAAGTCCAAGAAATCCTTAGTTTTTACGGAGCTCATTTGCTATCTTCCCCATGTTGATTCGGGAACTGAGCCCATCGACTCCTTTCCAGATGAGTCATTGTTTCTCATTAGCACGTCTAAACCATGGTATGGATATATCACATTATATATTCAAACCCAATGGTTCAACCCCCAACTATATCATGACGATCGTCGTCTTATACGCCACCACGCCAAGTATTACTTGATCATTAGCGATACCCTCTATCGGCGTGGCATTTACTCCATCCTTCGACGTTGTTTAACACGTGAAGAGGCTGAACTCGTACTGAATGAATGTCACTCTGGGGATTGTGTCGGTCATCTCTCTGGGATGGCTACAACCCAGAAAATACTACGCGCAGGATACTACTGGCCTTCGATCTTCAAGGATTTTATTGAGGCCGTTAAGAAGTGTCCTCCATGCCAGCACTTTCAATTCAAAAAGCACTCCCATCTAGGCCATTTACATCTGGTTATTGCTGTCGGCCCCTTTGCTAAATGGGGCATAGATTTCATGCACTGTAAGCCGTCAATTATTTCACTAAATGGGCCAAGGCGATGCCTACGTACAATGAGGATGGAAAAACCGCTGCACTCTTCATGTTTAACCATGTCATTGCACGATTCGGAGTTCCGCAAGCCATCGTTACCAATCACAAATCTCACTTTCAAACCAAGATGATAGATGAATTGAGCGCCAAATTGGGTTTTCTCCATGATAAATCAACCCCATACTACCCATAATCCAATGGACAAGTAGAGGCCATCGATAAGGTCTTGAAAACCAAGATTCAACGCATGGTGGGTACACACAAATCGAATTGGCATAACATGCTCTTTTCTTCCCTATGGGAATACAGGATCTCTGTTAAGACTGCCAACGAGTTCACACCCTTCCAACTAGCTTACGTATTGGAGGAAGTTTTACCGATAGAGTGTGAGATTCCGTCACTAAAACTCGCAGTCAAAATTCTCCCACACACCACTACCGAGAAAGAATGCTTCCTTCATTTGGAAATACTCGACGAATCCCACCGTGATGCTGCTCTTGCCAACGAAACGCACAAGAAACTCATTAAATCCCAGTACGATAAGTCAGTCCAACCTTGTATCTTTAACGAGGGTGATTTCGTCCTCACATATGACCAGAAACATGATAAGCTAGGGGCAGGAAAGCTTGAGTCCATGTGGCATGGGCCATATGTTGTAAAATGTGTCTTGGAGAAGGGAGCTTACGAGCTTGAGGATTATGATGGAATATCTCTAGGGGCGCCTCGCAATGGGCTCTACCTGAAGAGGTACTACGCCTAATTTTTCATGCATTAGTATCTTATATATACTATACATGGTGTGTTCTTTGTGTGGTGTGACACTTTGCTTTAGTGTGCTAGGATCTTGGTTTTATGCTTATGTCATGTTCTCCCTGCATGTGCAGATGGAAACCTATTTTGGATTCGCTGACGGCGTCAGCCGGGATACCCGCAGTATCGCTTCGGCAGCTTGGGTACTTTATTCCCCTACTAGAAAGCTCATTAGTTCGGGAGGGAGTTGTCTAGGGTATGCAACCAACAACGTCGCAGAATATCACGTGGTGGTTGGATTCTTAACCGATGCTCTTTCCCTTGGTATGGACCACATTTTCGTCCACCTTGACTCACAATTTTTGGTCTCCCACCTTAACCGTGTCTACGCCATCCGCGATCCCACGTTACCCTGGATTTTTCGATGAGTACGTCTCTTGGAGAGGTCCTTCGAATCTGTTCAGTACCTGCACATTTCAAGAGACATGAACACCATTGTTGATTCCATGGCCAATTTCATATTGGATTGGTACATTTCACATACATGAAAACATTCATAAACATAAAATCAGAACGAGATGTACATAATGCATAAACAAGCACACAAACAATATCCCATAATAATCCATAGAACACAATGTATAAATCCGCCATAGAGTTTTTATAAATCATAATCAAAATGTAGTACTGATACAAAATCTGAAGCGTTTAAGCTTTCAGTAGATATACTCCGATACAAATATATGAATCCTATAGCTTTCAGTACATAAACATATACAGGTGGGCCTACTCCGCCTAATGCTCGTGGTAACAGATGATCGCCCGCGCTACTTTCCTATGCAGCGTACCGAAGCGCTCGGATACTCCAATGGTTTGGCACTGGTATCGGTGAGGTACATCATGAACCCTGGGATCCAAAATGTCTAGGTTCAAGCACTATATGTTCTCCTCCAGCTCATCCAGCTCCTCTACAGCATCACGCGCTGCAACACCTAGCACCGACACTGCTCCTCTCCGTGCAATCAGAGACATACCCACTGGTCGTGTTGGGCCCACATCTACATCAAACACATGTAAACCATTAGTACTACTCAGAAAACATCAAATACATATAAAATTAAAAACACAGTAGAGTTGTCGTTCTTACCAATATCACCCCACTGTGTCCCCTCAGGAAACACTAGGTCTGGATCTCCTCTGAAGTCAGTTCTGTCATATGGATAGTCCTCTACCATGAGGAGTTGACCCCTCAACCACTGAAATAAGGGTTCACCAAAAGAGATAATGGGACCATCACCACCATGGTGGGCCAACACCTCGGTCCAACGCATCACGTGTGGATCTCTCGGATCCAAATCCTCTATGATAACCTATGGGTGCAGGTGAGGCACCCTCTTCAGGAAGAATGAAACTACAACTGAGCCATAACAAAACTGTTTCAGCACCCCGCGTTGACACTTGGTGAGTTGTTCTCGCAAGCTCGTGAGAATTCCCTCACACTAGTTGAAAACTGTTGGATCCATACACTCCTCATCATACATCATATGGGACTTGCTCTCCAGATGAGCGGACCTACTGTCAGCCACCCTCACTATGGTAAACAAAATTGTGCGAACAGGTCGATCTCTAACCTCTTTGATGGGAATATTCCCACCTACCATCTGGGTGTCATTAGTGCACCATTGGTCGATCAAATCGTCCACGGTACGATCCCCTCCTTGTGATCCTGCTAATGATATGGGATTCCCCCATTGAGACAACCCCGTCAAAAAATATATATCCTCGATATCTATTGTCAAGGTGTGAACACCAATCTGAAAATGCTGCTGCACCGGATCCCAACATTGGATCAAGTACTCCAATAACAACACTTGGGCCCTCATGCCCAAAACCTGGAAGTACTTGAGTAATCCACAATTCCTCAATGCAGCCGCACATTGAGGGTCATTTTCCGCTTAAGAATCATCGATCTCATTCTCTCATTCGCGCCATTTGACCATTGTGTTCACTTGAACCCTGCCCAAAATTCCATAAGAACATCATTAGAACCTTTTAAAACCACCAAAAGTTTCCATTTTTTGTTATATTTTTATTTTTCCATGTGGACTTGCGTCAGCACAGACCGTCCTTTCTGACAGGGCGCCTCTGGTGCAAGACATCTTTTCGGGATTTGCGCCAACAAGCACTCGACGCAGTTCCCGAAAGGGGCGACTGCACCAGTCCGTGGGCGCAATATTTCCCATTAATTAAGCTCAAAACTCAAAAAATGAAAGAAAATGCAAAATGTAATCCGCTGAAAAGAAAGGGGGCAGAGTTTAGGGTTACCTGACACTGATGGCACGGGAAACGGCTGATCACAGCTCCTGCAATCGATAGTTGAAAATTGCTCTCCAAAGGTCACTTTCACTCCTCAACTTGGTAAAAAGAAATAGTAATTCTTTTTTTACTATTTGGCCCTATTTATATTGAAAAATGGAATATTCCTTTTTTAATTATTTGTTTATTGGGTTATTTTCCCTATAGTTGGAAGTGTTTTGCATGTCTAAACACCTAATCGACTATTTTTACCTAGTTTTTCGAATATTTGCAGGTGTGGTAAGATGTCATAAATGTATGCTCATGTTTGTAGTCCTTTCACACTCGCTATTGGGTGTGAACAACTCTTTGAGGTTTTTGTGTCGTTATTTCGCTCGTTAAAATCAATTAATGACGACACCAAGCTAACTCTTTGTTCCTTCTCGTGCTCGTAAAACGATGACAATAAGTTACTGAGTTATAGTTTATCACTTTTTCGAGCTCGTTAAACTTCCACGAAAAATGAACCCCTCGTAGTCTTTCTTTAAGCTCTTTTCAGGCTCTCGAAATACGAAAAGATCACCAAGTGAACTTGATACGTTCACACTTGTAAAAGTATTTGAATGATCGTCTTTCTGGTGATAGTTTACCCCTTTTTCGGACCAGGAGGCACTACTTACGAAAAAGGATCACTCCATCCAATCATGGCTGGAAGAGTTCTCTCTCACATTATTTTACCCTTTTTTGGGCGAAGAGACTAATGTTACAAATAAAGGACTTTCAGAGTCTTCTTTAGTTCTTTTCGGACTCTCTAACATAGAAGGGCCTATTATGTGACGAACCCCTCCTATCCTAGGTTCGTAAAACATTTGGGTTTGGACTCATCCATGGGATGAGCTATATCGAGCATCTGTTACCCTCCTCAAGCTCATTTAAAAACAAAAGAGGTACTCATCAATCATGATGGGGAATAGGGATGAGATTGTGTTCATTATAGTTATGGCAGTACATAGTTGATCTTGAACATGGCACTCAGTTGCATATGCATTCAGTACTTGGGAAATCTGTTTTTCTTCGAGTCATGTTGATTCCATGAGTCTTATCACTCCTTTGGGTCATCCGAAGAATGCTTCCATCATCAGTTCCATTAGGGGTTGGCATCATTCTCGTCGTTTCGATACTTCCAGGTCAGGCTATGCCCATGTTCAAGACGTGTTCGTTATTCATTATCTGCAGTCGGTGTACCTTCCATCCTATCAGCCTACCCTGAGTCAGTCTTGCATCACTCTGCTATCTGATTCACTCCAAACATCTGTGATCGTGTTCTATGTCGATGATGGGGGATTCATCGTGGACCTCCTTCGACGGATTCATCCTTGTCGACTTCAACACATCATCCGAGGATAGAATCTAGAAACCAATCAAGTACCTTGAGCCTGCATGCCTCAATGGTAGGTTACCTCGCTTTCAACATGAGTTTACATCATTGACTTTGAAATATCCCATCGAGTGTTCGGCCTCAACTCATTGATTCACGCTCGATGGTATGTACTATGATACCTTGGGAATCATTGACATCAATGGTGATTTCCCTTGCGCTTGTTAACGATATACATCAATGACCGGTAATCAAGTGGCTTCTACCATGTTCGACTCCGAAACATTGTAATCACATGGATAGATTCGTATCATTGTGGGTCGGCTTGAAGACCCTGGATTGTTTCCTATTTCATCTAGGTTGCGATGGAGATTGTTTGAGTCATATCACACAGATCCACTTTGTATTGGTCATGGTTGTGTTATCATCTCATCATGGATCTACACTTGTGTCTAGTAGCCATGATTGTGTTCAGTCGGTCTTTACTACCATGGATCTGTATTGTATTGGTCGGTAGCCATGTTGTGAGTCATGTGAGATTGGGTTCTCAGAGTCAGTAGTACTGCAGCAGCACCTTCCAACCAACAAGTCCTTGCCATCTATCTTGAAAAGCATATCACCTGTATCATTTTTCCAACTTCATGCTTTGGGGGGCATTCTATTACACCTAAATCTCATCATCATGAGTCCCATGTTAACTCAGTTCCCTGATCCCTAACATTTCCCTGACCTGGAGTCATCGAGAGAAAGTTGTGGACCCTTTGTCCATGTTTTCTAGTTAGGTCGACGCAACTTACCTTCTAGCAGGATGTTCCTGACTAGGCTCGACACAGAAAGCCAGCTGCCAGCCTGCGTCGGTGGCTCAGGTTGCCTTCATACAACCTGCGCTTGGCCCTTCCTGGCGCAAATTTCCCTCATGCAGCATGCGTCGGGGTTGGTTAAATTGGATAAATGGAACCTTTGAGCGATTTCTCGAAGCTTGATGAGGTGTATGTGTATCCCTAGCTTCTAGGTGAGTTGGCATTCGGTTCCCTAACCTCTAGGGAAGATCCCTTAGACCTCTCCCATCATTTCTCAACCTACTCTATCCACTTGGTCTTATAAATATGAATCTCCTCCCCATTCCAAAGGGAGGAAGGTCTATAGCACTCTCATGTTGGTGGAATTGGCTAAGGTAATCCTTGCACATACTTGGGAATCCTACTTCATCCTTGGAGGCTTTGGCTTGGCTTGTTGGAAGGAAGGTTGCAACGTTAAGGCTTGGGTTGTAATGTTCTTCTCTTTTGTACTCTCTTTCATTACAGTAAATATAATCTCTTCCCATATATGTTATTGTCTTGATAATGTGTAGACCATACTTCCTTAACTATTAGCTTATATCAATCATATCAAATATATGCTTTCACTGCTTGTTTGTGTCTGTTTGTTCAACAGGGTTTTGCAGCTGCAGATCTGAAGATTCTGGAGCATCGAATCAAACAAGGAGCAAAGGGATCGTAAATCCCAGGTAAGACACTTATTTATTACTTTATGATTCTATTGATCTAGGGAAGCTGGTTTTATTCTATACCTATTTGTTCTAGATCTGGTTAGACTAGGGAGATATGGCATTAAGTCCTCTTAGGTAGATTGTCCGAAAACAATATGGTCCTTCCTTATTGTCAGGGGTTTCACAACCGAGCGGTCCAATTCCGGGTTTGGTTGAATCTTCCTCTTTGAGATTCTTTTCTACTGAGTCGGGTTCCCTCTCTACCATGGTGCCAACTCCTACTAGAATGTTGAAGGTAAAACATTTGATTCGAGGTAGGCAGATTATTCATCTCGTGTCCAGTCCAAACTCGCAGAAGGTTCTTTCAGAAGTGGGTGGTGCGGTTCTACTTGACAAGGATGGTCGTGAAGTGGCATCATTGATTCTTGTAGTGACGCCATCTCCTCGTATGGGCCATATCTTTGCTTCGGCATTGGGGATAAAAAACCTAGTGGCCTTAAGGAGAAACTGTGTCATCGTTCCAAATTGTTCAAGGTGAAAAAGGACCAGCCTACTTATGTGTTAGGTAAGGATGTTAATATGGAAACAGTCACAAATATATCCGTATTTTCTTTGTTGGGTCAACTAGAATATATCAGGATGAATCAAGAAGAAATGATCACCTAGGTTTCAGAGCATTGGCTCTCTGTAATTGACTATCTCGCTAAGGTCAATCTCCTTCCTAATGGCTAGTTTTGTTTCATTTTTTAAAAGAAGAGGGTCCTTTGAAACTGCTCTCGAGTTATTGGGTTATTGGCAAGGGATCCCTTGTTTTGAGTCATTGGTACTCTCAGTTAGACCCTGACAAGGAGCAACCACAAACATGCCATCTATGGCTTATGTTTCTCAGTTTTCCCTTCCTGCTTTCGACGAAAGAAGTTTTTGTGGGGTTAGCTAACCTCCCGGGTCATTTCATTTCACTGGATGAGCAGATGTTGGTGAGTGGAGACAAAAGGATAGCATATATTTTGGTGGACTTTGACGTATTTGAAGGCCTCCCGACAGACGTCAAGATTGTTTGGGGAGAGAGGGTTTTTCTCCAAAGGTTGGATTATAAGGGTATCTCATTCTGATGTTTCCTCTATCACCGCACTGGTCATCTTGCTCGGCATTATCCGGTACGCTCAAACATGGAACCAGCTGATGAATCTGATGATTCTTTGGTGGGTAGGATGAGCCTTGAAGGGTTATTCACAATTGGTCGTGGATCCACGGATCCTTCACTGGTATTTCCAAATGCTCTTCCATATCCCTCGATTGAAGAAGGTATGTCTCCTATGCAATATCCTACCCCCTATGAAAGTATTTCATCTGTCAAATTAAAGTATATTAAATCTGTTGAAAAAGAATATGTTAGAAAGTATAATACTGGTTCGGTTAAGGTAGTTCATCCCCATGTTGTTTCTAAGAGTCTCCTTGAGTTTTCTGGTGTTTCCTCTACATTTGGTTTTGTAATGAATCCCTCTGGGGCGTTATTAATCCTTCTTCTATCACTTGTGATTCCCTATGTCAGGGGATTTATATGGTTCTCTCTCAGATTTTTTTTTCCCCTTTAGCTATTAACATGTATTTGGAAAATTGTTTAGTGGATTCCAATCTTGAACCCTCCTTCCAAGCAGAAGCTCCTTTCGATCAAATTGAGGTATATTTCCCCACATTGGTTAGTTCTAAGATTAAATTAGTGGGTTTGGATGGGGTAAGTGTCGGGGGTACTCTTTATGCTAATCTTGTGGGTCTCCTTACTTTTTGGAGGAAGCCTCAGTGCCTACTCTTCCAATTTACTCTGACATACCTTCCCCTAGCCCAATGACTTTTCCCCTAAACTCAATCAGACATTAGAATGTAACTATCTAAGCTAAAAATAAATAGAAGGGATTTCGCAATGGGAAAAGGATATATGTTGAGTCTGTTCAATCTGAATCTTACATCCCCCTGTCAGCTAGATTAGATTTGGCCGCTAAATCCTCTCCAAACAATTCCTCTTCTCCTCCTTCACTTGTTCCTTGGGCCCTTACAACACCTGTGCCCATGAAGGAGGTTCCTTAATGTTGGTTTTATCCTTTAATATTCGAGGGTTGGGGGGAGCCCCTAAGTCGCGAGCCCTCACAAGACTTTTTTCTACTCATCATATTGATATTATCCCGATACAAGAAATGATGGCCTTAGCTTTGAGAGCTTGTGAATTTTTTTTAAATATTCATCCTAGGTGGAAGGTCTCAACCCTGGATGTAGTGAGGATATCAGGAAGGTACTCTATCCATATGGAACCCTCGGGATGCTAAGCTTAAATACTTCCATGTCTCTACAGGTATGATGTTGGTTGGCCACATTAAAGGAATTCAACAAGAAGTGAGTATTAATAATTGTTGTGGGCCATATAAATACAGTCTTGCATTTTGGGAAGCAGTGGGTTCTAGCAACATTCTTAGGGTGCCAAAATTAATCCATGCTAGTGATATTAACCTTACCCTTGATTGGTCATAGGTTTGGGGATCTTCCTCTAAATTGGACCCTCTAACATAATTTTTTAAGTCCATGTTTAAGGATCACAGCTTTTTGGATGTTGCTCCTTCTAAGATTGGACCCACGTGGAAGAACGATAGATCTAGGGCCGATAGTGTAAGTAAAAGACTAGATAGATTCCTGATGGAGGATGAGCTAGCTAGGAATTTATCTAGATATAGATATTGGATTTCTCCTTCTTCTATTTCAGATCATGATCCTATCTACTTGCAACTCAATGGGGATTTTTCTGCTTTTTGGTTCCCCTTCAATTTTAACCATATGTGGGTCAGAGATGAGGTTTTTTGTTAGCTAGTTAGAAGTAGTTGGTAGGAGATGTATGCTCCAATGGATAAAAATGTTATGGACGGGTTCTGTTATAAGTTGAAGAGGATGAAATATATAGCTAGTAAGTGGATTAAGCAGAAGAAGCCATAGGATCATCAGGAACTGCTAGAGATTGAGGACATCCTTCAGAAGATATATGGAGATAATATGTTAGGTTCTTTCACCAAGGAAGAAAAATTGATTATCTCGGAGCTGGAAGATAAAAAATATAATTTTCTAAAAAGGAAGAGGAAGAGTGGACGTTAAAAAGTCGGGAAATTTGGATTGCTCGGGGAGATAATAACACCATTTTTTTCCACAAATTTGCTAATTACAAGAAAAACCTCAATTCTATATGGGATTTGAAAAATGTCAAAGGTCTCTAAGTGTCTTCTCAAACGACATTGGAAAAATCTACACTGGACTATTTACCTAGTTTGTTCAAGGACCCTGAGACCTCTAGTATCATCTCTCAGCTTGAAGTGATCAAGGAGTTTCCCTCCTTTTTCTCTGCTGAGGAGGGAAAGCAGATTGGCACTCCCGTCACCACGATAGAATTGGAAGGGGTTCTTAAGTAATTGGCCAGAGATAAAAATTTTGGGCCATATGGGTGGCTAGTAGAATTCTTTATTTACTTTTTTGACATGATTGGCAAGGAACTTTTGGAGTTGGTGGAGTTTTCTAGATAGGAGGGGTATATGTCTGGTACCTTGAATTCAACCTTCATCACTTTGGTGCCAAAAAGAGACAAGCCTGAGTCTTTCCAAGACCTTAGACTAATCTCACTCTGCAATTTGGTCTATAAATTGTTACTAAAATCATTTCTAATAGGATTATACACAAACTGGATGAGATGGTCTCTAAGGAGAAGTTTGGATTTTTGCTCAGTAGGAAAACTATGGATGCGATTGGTATCTCTCAAGAATGCTTACACACTATTAAGACTGAGAAATTGAATGCTTTGGTCCTAAAAATGGACTTAACTAGGCTTATGAATAATTTAACTGGAGTATGTTAAGGCTTATTCTCCTTCAGATTGGTTCACCTTCGGATGTATGTGTCTGGATCATGGCTTGTATCTCTACTGCAAATTTTGCAGTCTTGGTTAATGGATCTCCCTCGTGTTTTCTTAATATCTCTCGGGTATTGAGGCAAGGGTGCCCACTCTCCCCTCTTTTGTTCATATTAGTTATTGAAGGTCTTATTAGAGTAATAGTTGTTGCTAGGCTTGAAGGCAAATTTTCTGATATCAAGTTATCTTCAGTTCTTCACATTACACATTTACTTTGTGTGGACGATGTTGTATTTTTTTTGGTAATGGGGATATGGTTGAATGGAATAGTTTTTATGAGATTTTATCCCCCTTTTGTGTAGCCTCAAGCATGGAGGTTAGTCCATAAAATCAATCTTTTATAAGTCTGTTGGTTTTTTGGATGTCAATCTGCAACTAGCTTGTATTTTTCCTTATAGAGTGGAGAACTTAGAGATAGGTATGAAGTATTCAGGCTTCCTTCTTAAGCTAGACATTTACTCATCTAAAGATTGGGTTTGGTTGATCAAAAAAATTGAAAAAAGAATTAGAACTTGGTCCTACACTGTATCTTTCTCTGGGAGGAAGATTGATTTTAGTTCGTTTTGTCTTGGTGGCTCTCCCAGTTTACTGGTTTTCTCTCACTTTGGTTACCCAATCAATCCCAAGTTTGTTAAGGAGAAAAATCGTCAATTTTCTATGGTTGGGATCTGACCAGGGTGATAAGATACACTTGGCTAACTGGATCAACTTCTCTCAACCAAAAGCAATGGGAGGTTGGGACATCAAAAATATTGGTTGGTTCAATATGGCTCTCTGTCTAGAATCTTGTTGGAGAGAATTATTGGGTGATGGTTTGTGGCATAAGGTTATTTCTTAGAAATACTTGAAAGGAAAATTTGTTTTGCATTGGTTCAGAAAACCTCATAACAATTCTAAGGGAGTCTCTTATTTTTGGAAAGGATTTCTTAAATCCTTTCTGTGGATAAATGACAGGATTAGTTGGAAGGTTGGCAATGGCTCCAACTTCCTTATTGGTGTGGATACCTTCATATGTTGTGGTGGGAAATATGTTCTCAAAAATCATCTTCGTGAGCACTTAGCATATTTAACCTTATCTCCCCTTAATCAAATTTCAAGGCCTACTTGGAGGTCTTTCATTGGAAATTATTGGTTGCAAGTGGGGGATTAGGGGATCCATGGTTAGTGGGATATTGAATGGTCCAACTACATCAACTCCCTCAACTATGCAGGAGTTAGGATATCAAATTTTGAAAACTCCTTAGTGTGGGACTAGAATAAATCAAATGGGAAACTCTAAAAAAAAAATGCTTATGATCTATAGCTTAGGATCTGGGCTCTTCGGCTTCTAAATGGTGGCGAGCAAAAATTTGGAAATGGAACATTCCAACTAATCTAAAATCCTTATTTTGGCTCGTTTTGGAAAATCATATTCTCTCTTGGGATAACTTGCTCAAATGGGGATGGATCGGACCTAACTTTTGTTCCCTTTGCAGTAGGGGAAATGAGTCCAATGACCACCTTTTCCTCAATTTTTCCTTCAATAAGCGGGTATGGTTGGAAGTGCTCAGCCTCCTTTGGGTGCCCAAGGAATGGGAACATGATGCTTTTGAACTAAATTTTGGGCATTGGTTTCAAGATGTTAAATTGCACAAAACATTACCCATTTTTGTTTGCTAGCATATTTGACTTATGAGGAACAATGTCATTTTTTAGGACTGTTGCCCAAATGTCTTCCTTTGTGTGATGAGATTCCTAGGCTTGTATATGTCTTTTTATTCTGAGTGGGTGATAAAGAAAAGAAGGATACTCTCCGGTCCCTCCTTTTCGGTTGGCAAGGCTTCAAGTTTCTTCAATGGGGCGGCTCAAAGTGGTGGAGGGGGATGTGGTGTCATCTTAAGAATCAACAATGAACATCATTTTAATCTTAATATTGGTTGTGGTAGGGACACCAACACTAAATCTGAACTGGTGGCCTTTTGGTGTCTTTTGCATTTCTCCATGATAAATGGCATAGTCTCATTATAGGTTTTTGGTGATTCCTTGATTATTGTTAACTAGAAAAAAGGATCCTCTAAGTTATAGGTCTTATCTTTAGAGAACTGGTGCGGAAGAGTCAAAGAGTTGATATCCTTCTTTGTGAGCTTTCAGATTGACCATATCCACAGGAAATATAATCCAGAAGTGGATGCTCTTTACAAGAGTACATTAATCGATCTTGAAGGCATGTTGTTCTTTGGGGAATATTTGGAGGGTTCCTTGGTTAGTGAAGGAGAAGTGAACTTTCTTGATTGAGATGAGGACTAGTTTTCTTGTGTCCTCAATATCTTTTTTGTGTTCTTGTATCCTGTGCCTATTAGCATGAACTCTCTTTGTTAGGTGTTTTCATCATGTATTTATGTTTGACAGCTGAAATTTTTTGTCAAACCACAGTTAAATTATGTATAATTGTAATATTTTGACACTCTCAGATTGACTTTCAGTTGTCATCTCTTCCTTGGAGTTGGAGATGAAGTGATATGTAAATGCCCTCTTTTTCTTTGATTCTAATAGAATAGCAAGAAAATCCTTGTTGAAAAAAGAAAGAAAAAAACAAGACCACAACAAACATGAAAACACACACAAAATCATTGGAAACACTAATTAGATTATAACAACACATCTCTTTCCCCGACATGACAAGTAATTATTTGAGTTAGATTATGGTAGAATACATTTGAGTAATTATTATTACTAGTAAAACCCGGCGTCCTTATTGAACACTCACATGCTCATAAGTGATTAATTTTGTAGTCAAAGTTAGACCATTTACATTCTGAAACCGCATTTGACAAATACCACACAAGGAGCATTTCAATAAAAAAATTGAACATGGTGTGTCATTCAAACCCCATTTGACAAATCCCAAACAAGGAGCATTTCAATAAAAAAAATTGAACATGGTCGAGTCATTCTCACCAGCATTACTCCAATTACATATTATCAAGAAAATCTGAATTTTGGGCATGTCCTACCCTAAATCATATAAGATGTAACTTTGACTGAAAATGATGGCTCTGTAACTAGGGTTTTCAGTACCTCACCCTCTACGGTCCTCTGCTGAAAATAATGGTTGAAGTTGACGGATGTGTGGTCTGTGGCAACTTGGAGTCCAGCTGATTCATTCGAATCAGCCTAGTACCAACCAAGTATAAAAAACGTGGGAACTTTTGGCTTACGTTGTAGCCTACCGTTCGTCTTCTCTAACCTAATATTTTAGCAGCTACTTGTGGGGGTGTTTGGTGGTTTTTTCGGTTTGTGGGGACTCTTGTTTTCTTTTTGTAGTTGTTGGTGTATCCTCGGTGGCGTGGTTAGCTTTAGACAAATTTTTGGTGTGTGGCAGCTGTCGCCATCACTTGCTCGCTTTGGAGGTGGAGTTTCTCTACGTTGTCAGTTCTTTAGATTTACAGCTGCCAGTCCTTCGCCGGTAGGCCTGGTGACTTCGCATTATGGGAGACCCTTCTCCCTTCCCGGATCCATTTGTTGTCTCAAACCCTTTGCAGGCGAGGTATGATTCGGGAGATTGTTTTCCTAAAAAAAAAAGTTGTTTGGTCTTAGGGAAAAGGCCAGGAGATATCTGAAGACAGTGAAAGCTCGAGAGGTAGTTGAGAATTATGAAATCGACTCTGATTTTAATCTGGCTCGGATAGAAATGCTTGCGGAGCGAGCTCTGGTGGGAAGATTAGAATATACCTCTGGTTCGAAATTAGAAATCTCAGACTGGGTGAACAAGTGTTGGGTCCCCTTGACGGGAATGGCGTCGTGTATCAATCTGCTGATGAATAGATGGATTATGTTCATATTTCCAGAGGCTTTCGACATTGATCAAATCCTTTTGAAATTCTAGGTTTTTAAGCAGGGTTCTCTTTTTCTTAAGCGTTGGCATGTGAAATTCGACCCCCTCAAGGAACCTCAAGGTATTCGGCACCTTTGGATGCTCATTCCTGGGTTTCCCATAGAACTCTGGTCTGAAGAAGTGATCATGGGCTTGGAGAATGTGGTGGGAAGGTTTATTATATTTGATAAACATAACTTGTGTGGAATGGACAGGAGGGTTGCCAAGGTAATGGTAGAAATGGACATGCGTCCTGTAATGCCTGCAGAAGTTGAGGTTGTGTGGGGTAGTAGGGTTTGGAGGCAAAGATTGGACTTTTATAAGATTCCCTTTAGGTGCTTTGTTTGTCGAAAAATCGGGCATGCACAAGCCAATTGCTCCTCCCTTCGGCATCACAGAGCGGCTTCCTTTTCCTCTGATCTTTCTACTCCTAAAACCTCTCAGTCTAAGAGCTTAAGCTTGTTTCCAGGTAAGTCTGTTCCTAACCATCCGGATTTGTTTTCTGGAATATCTAAGGATGAATTGCTATTTATTTAAAAGTCTGAAAAAGATCTTTCTAAGCGCATTTCCAAAGGGGAGGTCAGTTTGAGACATGATTTAGTAACTGGTCTCTTAGTTGACAAGGAAGGATAGGTTCCTGATGGGTCTCTGGTGGGTCGTAGTCTGATTAATGACCTTAATTATGTGGAATTGTTAGAATCCCTTCCTACTATTCCCATTTTGGAAGATGGATTTTTCCCTAAAAACCCTATCCTCATCCCTTCAGAAGATTCCAAGGAGGTGCCTTCTGTTCTGGCTAGGTCAGGTTTAGCTGAGTCAAATTTAAAGGATTCGTCTTTACCCCCTTCTTTGGAAGATAATTCTATCTTAAATGAGAGTGGTTATCTTTTATCTGAGAAGGGTCTTCAGTTTCCTCCTCTGTCCATTTATTCAAAAATCCCAGGTTTACAGTCTAATGCCATCCCTTTACATTCTCTCAAATTTCAAAATGTCACCATCCGTAGAGGGAAGAAAAAGAAAGTTTTGCATGTTCCTGCTAACCCTGTTTTTTATTCTTATACCCCTGTCTCAAAAAGGTTGGAGGATGAGGGGTTTGCTTCTTCTTCATATCCTGAGGGCCTTAGAGCGGCGTCCCCCTCTGCAGCTGGTTCATAATGTCCATCATCTCTCTTAATGTTCGTGGATTGGGTAAGGTATCTAGGGCTCAGGCCTTATCCAATCTTTTTTCTGCTACTAGCCCAACTATTGTTTTGCTCCAGGAATCTATGTGTGAGGATTCTCTTGCTATCTCCAAGATTTGTAAGGTCCTTCCTAACTGGGATGTCGCTGCTGTCACTTTGTGTGGTCTCTCGGGGGGTCTTGTAGTTGCTTGGAACCCGTCGTTGTTCTCTTTTAAATCCCATTCTACTCCATGGGGTATTCTCCAGAAGGGTTCTTTTATGGGTGTCACCAGTCCCTTGAAATTTTAAATTGCTATGCTCCCTACAGGGAGAGAAAGAGATTTTGGGAGTCACTTCAATATTATGGCCTTCTGAGACTTCCAAATCTGATTATTGCAAGTGATTTGAGCCACACAAGCTCAGCATCTGAGGTTTGGGGTCATACGGCTAAACTGGATGATTTGGCCGATTTTTTTTCTAAGTTTTATGTTGAGAATGATTTAATTGACATCTCTCCTGTGAAGATAAGACCTACATGGTCAAATGGTAGATGTGGCAGGGCTAGTGTACATAAAATGCTTGATAGGTTTCTTATTAAGTCTGAATTTCTTGTTCATTTTCAAAGATACAGGTCTTGGGTTTTTGAGACTAAATTCTCGGATCATTGACCTATTGTGTTACAATTGGATGACTATGGGAAAAGATATTCATCTCCCTTTAAATTTAACAACTCTTGGTTAAATGATGAACAGTTTTGCGTTATGGTCAAATATTTCTGGCTGAATTACAGGGTACAGGAGGATAACTTAATGATTCATTTCTGTCATAAGTTGAAAGCTCTAAAAGAAGTGGTTACGGTTTGGATTAAAAACAGAAAGTTGGCAGACCAGCTGGAATTATCTCAGTTGGAATTGAAAATACATAAATCTCTTGAAGAAAAATTTTCTAACTCCTTGGATGAAAAGTCCTTTGAAGCATTGAAAAAGCTTGAACAGAAAAAAGAGGAGTTGCTGGTCTAGGAGGAAAAAGAGTGGCGTCTCAAGAGCAGAGCCATCTGGCTGGCCCATGGGGATAAAAACACAAAAAAAATTCACAAATTTTCCTCTGCTAGAATAAATATGAATACCATTTGTGAAATCCAAGATTCCCAGGGTTTGATGATCTCTGGGACTGACCAGCTAAAATCGGAAGCAGTCAATTTCTTTGAAAATATTTACACGGATGTGGGAGACTGTGTTTTACAAGATCATATCAAAGTGGCTAGGCATTATCTGAGGTTTTTTAATGAAGAAAATGTTGATCACTTACAAGAGGAAGTCTCTCTGACTGAAATTGAGGATACCTTAAAATTATTTGCTAAAGAAAAAAGCCCCGGGCCAGATGGATGGCCGGTGGAGCTTTTCATCCATTTTTTTGTTGTAATGGGTGATGAGATAAAAAGTTTGGTAAATTTATCAAGGGTTAATGGTGACATTCCTGGAGGGCCTAATTCAACTTTTGTTACTCTTATCCCAAAAAGAAACAAGCCTCTTACCTTTGGAGACTTTCGCCTAATTGCCTTATGCAATCTTATATACAAGCTGATTGCCAAGATAATTGCTCAAAGATTGAAATCGGTGCTCTTTGAATTTATATCTCCAGAGCAATTTGGTTTCCTTTCTGGGCGTCAGATTCATGATGCTTTGGGAATAGCTCAGGAGTTGTTGCACAACATCAAAATCAAAAAGATGAAATCCATTTTGCTTAAAATGGACTTAGAGAAAGCCTATGACCGAGTCAATTGGAACTTCTTGAGATTAATTATGATAAGAATTGGTATTCCTCCATTGGTGATAAGGTGGACCATGGCTTGCATCACTTTGATGAATATTGCAGTGTTAGTTAATGGATCTCCCTCATCTTTCTTCAGCTGCTCGAGAGGTATCCGCCAAGGATGTCCTCTTTCCCCACTCCTCTTTATACTAGTTATGGATGGTTTTAGCAGGCTAGTTAATCAAGCTGTGAATAATGGTTGGATCAAGGGTATTATGCTGGCCAAGAACTATGTGAGCACTCATATTCTATTTGCGGATGATGTTTTGGTGGGGGGTATGGAAACAATTGCAGAATGGCAAAGTTTACAAAAACATAATGCGTCTGGTATGAAGGTAAGTTCTGCAAAATCCAGCTTCTATCATTTCAACTCAAATGATCTACTTCTGAGAAGTATTACTTTCTTCCTTCCATTCCAGTGTTTCCCTCTGGAGGATGGCTTCAAATATCTGGGGTTCTTATTGAAACCTAAAAATTATCTCATCAAATTTTGGTTCTGGCTACTGAGGAAAATAGAGAATCGGATCAAACACTGGTCTTCTAGACTTCTGTCCATTGGTGGAAAACTTGTTTTAGTCAAGACAGTGCTTACTAGCATTCCTGTCTACTGGTTTTCTTTGCTTGAAGTGTCGTCTTCCATCATATCTTCTATAAGAAAATGTTTATTTAACTTTCTTTGGACAAGGAATTCTGTCTCTGTAAAAGTGCCAATGGTCGCTTGGCAAGCCATTTCAAGGCCTGAAAGATTCGGGGGCTGGGGAATGAAAGACTTGGAAGCTTTCAGTGTTGCTCTTAGACTTAAAAGTCTTTGGAGATGTATTTTTGGGACTACCCTTTGGTCCAGGATTATGCAACGTAGATATCTAAAGCCAAATGTGCTAATCTGGATTAGAAACCCACGGATGATGGGATGGAATTTCTCTCCTGTTTGGAGGGGTTTCATGAAAGTCTTCAAATGGATCAAACAAGATCTCTTTTGGCAAGTGGGATCGGGTTCTAATATTAGAGTTGGTCTGGATCAAGTCTTAGGAATGGAGGACTCTTATCCGCTTTCTAATACTTTAGTCAATTATCTTCAGGTTCTCGGGTTGAATACCCTCAACAAAATTTCTATTCAAAGGAATGGTGACGCCAGATCTACTGTGTGGATGAACTCGAAAGACCTTGGACTATCTGGATGTTATGCAATTGAATGGGAAAATTATATTAAATCCTTAAACTCTGCTGGTGTGAAAATTAATTTGGATCCTGATCGTTTGGTATGGAGTGGAAATGCTAATACTAGAGTAGTCACTCCCAAAACGGGATATTTAAGAATAATTCAAGATAATTATATCTTTCCTCAGGACTGGTGGTACAAGAGACTCTAGAAGTGGTCTATTCCTTTGAAATTAAAATGTTTCTTGTGGTTAGCTATTCAAGATAAACTTAAGACTTGGGAGAATTTGCTTAAGCATGGGTGGCTTGGCCCAAGCAGGTGTTGCCTTTGTTTGGTTTCAGCAGAGACTTCTCAACATCTTTTGGTCAATTGCAGCTTCACTATCAAAGTATGGGCCTTTGTCTCTACAAATCTGAATATTTCTCACCCTTGGGATGTGGGTGAATTCAATTTCTGTTTATTAAATTGGTTCAGAAATTGTAAGTTTTTTTTCAGCATTGCAATTTGTATTTCTTGGGCTATTTGGTACATTAGGAATTGTGCCATTTTTCAGAACTTACAGCCAGATGAAAAGGTTTGTGGATTGACTGCTTTGAAGATGTATTTAGCTTATAAGAATGATGATCACAGCTTGAAGGTTGGCAGAGTTCATAATTTTTCTTTCAAAGTAAACCAACCAGTTTTATTTTTTGATGGGGCATCACAAAATGGGATTTGTGCAATAGGAGGAGTAATCTTCCTGAATGAAGATCATCATTTCTTTGTTCGCCTCAATTGTGGAGTGGGCACGAACATGAAAGCAGAACTTATGGCTCTTTGGTGTGTCTTAAAATTGGCAAATATATTTGGTTTAGTAAATCTCAAAGTCTATGGAGATTCGCGGGTAACAATCAAGTGGGCAATGGGGCACTTCAAGCTCAATGTCACTAATCTTCGTCACTGGTGCATTTGCACTCAAAGAGAAATCTCATTGCAACATAATATCTCTTTTGAGCATATTTATAGAGAGAACAACTCGATGGCGGATAAACTATCAAAGCAAGCCTTGGAGGGCTTGGAAGGTCATCTTATTTGGGATGAATGGCTGGAAAATGCCATTGTGGACAGTGGTGATATCTACTTTTTTTATTAAGATGCTAGAATTTCTTTTCTTTTTGTAGAGGCATGTAGCCTAACAGTTTTGGTAATTTTTGGGGAAAATGTAATGCTGTAGACTGTTTAAGTAAGACTTAGTGATGAGAAAGTCTTTAAATGATTCAGACCTTGAATCAAGTCGATCATTGTACTATTTGATTCTCCTTGAATATCAATAGTAGTTTTTTTTCGCTGAAAAAAAAAAAAAAAAAAAAAAAAAAAACAAAAAAAAACTGAATATAAATTTGTATAAATTCTTTCAATATATTTCCATAAATAGTGACGATCTTTGAAAGTTTGTTAAATATGAATGTAAAAATGATTCATTAATTAATTACAACGTTATTGTTAATGAATCATGAATAATGCACAATGAATAATGGAAAGATTAAAAAATTGCTTCTCCACATTAATTATTTGTATCTAGTGGAAAGATTTAAAAAAAAATACTCCTCCACATTAATAAATCGTATCCCGCCTATAAGCTTAATGAATTGTATCTAGTTGAAAATCGTATCCCACCAATTAAGCTAATTCATTGAACTTAGCAAATCCATTTCTATCTTTATAATCTTCCTGATTTCCTGATCTAAATGAAGCTTAGCCACCAATTAAGCTAATTCCTTGATCTTAGGAAATCCATTTCTATCTAAAGTTACAATCTTCATGATTTCATTGATGAGGAGTCCAGAGTCTAGACCAAAGCTACTATGGGTCCTCAATTAAAAAATTAAAATAAATTGATTAATTAAAATAATAAATTTCCAAGATTTCATCCACGAAAAAGCGAGAAATAAGTGAAGAATATCGAAGCATTTATTTCTTATTTATAGAAAATGAATTAAATAAAGACAGAGCACTTGTCATTCACAAACTGTAGAGCAATGTGAGAAAGTGTATTACAATATTGCGGTCTAAGAAAATTGAATGACACGATGGCTGCGAAATCAAATCCCACATCTGAAAGAAAAAGAAAAAGAAAAAGTAAACATAAAATCCGATCCGGCATCTGAAAAGAAGGACTGCCTTTCCTCACTTGGTGATGGAGTAGACGGCGTATATAATTCCAGGTATGTACCCCAAGATGGTCAGCAACAGACAAATCCAGAACTCAGCCTGCCATGCATACAACATCAAAAATATCAATACAATTAGAATTAGAATTAGAATTAGAATTGTTGCAATCAAGAACATAAAGAACTGTTGCATGCAATCAAGAACACAAAGATTGTTGCATGCATCCAAGAACACAAAGAATTGTTGCAATCATCCAAGAACACAAAGCTGATTGTTGTATTCAAGAAACCAAAAGAATAATTTGTTGAAAGTAGGCGCTCACATTGCAACCGAATTTAAGAAATACTCCGAGAGGAGGCAGAATTATGGCCAACAAGATGTCCAAACAGTTTGCTGCCATTATGCAAGACAAGTAGAGTAGAGTAGAGTTTTAGATCCAAAGCTTCGTGAAATGGGGAATCGAGGGAAGCAAGGTAAAACTTCTTGTCTTCGAAGGTATATTTAAAGAATTACAGGAAACCCCATCCAACACGCAACGCTCCTTTCAAAACATGATGACTCCACTTAATGAAATAGTAGACTCCAATTATACAAGCAACTTGCTATGCAATGGCACGTCGCAGAGATTTGAATTTATAACAACCCATCCATTCTACAACTGCCATTCTTCTCATTTTCCAAAAACCAAACCCAAACCCAACTATCTATTCGACACATCTCATATTTTTTCTCTTCCCAAAAATCAAAAGCTTTCAAGGGAAGGCAAGGTTATCTTACTCTAAGGTTATCCATTAGAATAAATATGTAACTTGTTACACTACAACTCTATAGAATTAAGAGGATCAAATATCTTCTGTAACGCCAAAAGCTCTTAAAAAGCAATCGTAAAGACAATCTAATCTTTCAGTCGGGGCCACTGCTGTGCCTAAATACCGTTGACGTGGAATATTTTAACAATGTTATTTATTTATTATCAAAGTTGGGAAACCTATCAGAGCTTAGTTGTTGCTGCTATATGTCTTATTTAAGGAAAACTATGTCAAATAACTTGTAAGGGCATAGAGTTTCACTTTCCCAGGTTTCTAGGCTATGAGTCATTAATCCATTAGAGAAGATAAGCTCTTAGTCAATTAAAAGTAGCTTTAGAGAAGATAAGCTTTTAGTCAATTAAAAGTAGCTTTAGGTCTTACCAAGAGGCATTTTTAGTCTACATAGTATCTACAATAAAGTCACTATCTCTTGATATTATTCCAGTTTGAGAATTAAAATTTTGTCTAGGAGGCACCTCCACATTATTATATAGTTTTGGCTTTAATTTTTTTATTTTGCAATTCTAATGTCATTTTTATTAAAAAAAGGGGGATTTGCAGGCCATGCCTTGTTTATGGGACAATTAGTCTACTTTTGGACTCTTTCAAAATATGGAAAAAAATGGGAGCCCCACCTACCCCATTGATAGAGGAAGGGGTGTGAATACATTTTCCATGTGGCTTGTGGGAGGGGAGTTGGAGTATATGCTTGGTGTGATTGTCCTCAATGGTTGTATTCACCTTCATGGTTTTAGCTTTCAGCACTATGAGGTTATATGTGTTTTGTTTTTCTACATATGAGAGATTTGTTGGATTTGGCTCTCTCCATAGTCAAGTAGCTTTTATTTGGACGGGTTTTGTTCCCTAATGTTTCCTTTGGTGGTTTTGCTAGCATGTGTTTTTGTGCATTGGGATGAATTCAATGAGATAGGGGCATGTGCATATGGTTGTGTTTTGAAGCTCCAGTGGTCTCGAAATGTTAATATTTGCAGCATTTTGTATCTAGGGTGCAAAACTGTTTGAATTTGGTTCTAGGCCCTACATTGGATTATATTGTTCGACATATTTTTGCATTTCAACTTGTCATTTTTGGAGTTTTGCAAGAGTCAATTGGAGGTGGTTTATTCGCTATGAATTGCATTACCATTCACCAAGATGCTCTACATGTGTGTATTGTTATTGAGGTTAACTTTGACTAAAGGTAAGCCCCTCAATTCTCCCTTTCCTAGCATTAAAAAACTAGAATTGCAATGGAGTTGGTGTTCTCCACCTAAGGTTGACAAAGAATGTTGGGTTTGGGTTTAAATTTCAAGCCATATTTTGGAGAATTGCATGGGTTGTATCTTCTTTGAGTAGTTAAAGTTATCTTTTTGGTTGGGAATTATAATGCTCATCTATGAAGAGACTATGCATGCTTGTTTTCCCAATTGGGTTAACATTCATGGAAGGTAAGCTCAAGAATTATTCCCAACCCAGTGTTAAAAGTAGCAGCAATTTAATTTTGTGTTGTTGGTAGTGTTTTATGATTTTTATAGTAATTGGAATGGGTTGATGATTTGGCATCTAAGTCTTTGCATGGTCCTTTGTTCTTGTTGTATTTAATTTTTACTCTAGCTTTAGAGTTTCTTTGGTCATTGTAACCCTTTGTTTTGGGTCTAATTATAAAGGTTTAAAATTTAGATTAAAAGGTTTATGGTGTGAATATAAGCATGAACCCTTTATTTTTTTTCTAAGGAAACCTTTGTGGGAAAACCCAAGGCATAGTTCTCCACATATATGGATTGCATCCTATTAAACTCATCAACATAAACTAGTGTGTCGAAGCCAGAAATATTCAAACTAAGCACTTGTTGGCATGGAAGTAGCCAAATACCCATCAACATTAGCAGAAACCCATTGTGCTAACCCCTTGGGATAAGAGCCCTTGGTTTATAACCTTCGAGTTGTTCTTTAGGTATTAGGTAAATATATTGTTTATGTTTGGAATATGAAATTCCTTGAATAAGTCTAGAACAATGTACCTATGGAAGCTTTTTCCCTCATGTTTGGGTTCAATATTGACTTCGATGTAATCGTTATGCTTTGACTTCGATGTACTCATTATGCTTTCAAAGGAACTATTTTTTGCATCTAGTTTATATACATGTTGAATCACTTGAGTGCTGGGAATTTTCCGTTTGGGAAATTGCTTGAATAATTGTATATTATTGTGCCCATGGAAGCTTTGGGATTCATTCTCACCTTTGGTATTGACTTAGATTTATTCATTATACTTCCAAAGGGATCATATTTTGCATCTATTTTATATTATCCTTGAATCACTTGAGTGTTAGGCATATGCTCTTTAGTCTTAAAAATCTTTTGTTTTCCTCATCATCCTATTCAAATGGTCAAATCCAACACAAATTTCATCTTCATCTTTTATGTTAAACACTACCAAATTTAGTTTGATTTGAAGCTATTAAGAGACATTTTACGAACTCAATGTTTAAAATAGCATGAAAACCATCATATACACAATGCACATCAAATATGAGTGTAGAGAACAATGCCCAAAGAAATAATAGATATGAGCCAGACCACTTGGTAAGATTTTGTACTAAGACCTGTACTCTATGCATATACTATCATAGTGCAGAACATGTGACAGAAGACTTCTCGGAATTTCTCAAGAAGTGGCAGGACAAGAAGGTTCATTGTAACATGGTGACCACTGAACCAAGGAAGGAAAATAATGGAAAGAATCCAGTGCATGTGAGCATAGTAAATCGAGGAGGCACTTAGACACATGAAGATCTTCTTAGGGAATGCAGTGCTGGAATATCAATGGAGTAGAAGATAAAGAAATCCACATAGCCTCCACCAAAGTTTGAAGCAAAGGACCAGTTGCAGACACAGTGCAAGGCGCAAAGAGCAGTAGAAGAAGTTGTCTGGTGAGAGGAAGACCTGCAAAAATACAAGTTGTGCAAGGAAGATCAATTACACAAACTATGTGAAGAATAAGATTGCAGAAGAATACTGCATGAGGAAGAGATACTGCGAAGTATGCGGGATGAAGAATAAATACAGGACACACAACACGAAGATATGCAATGTAAATAAGTACATCACAAAAAGACGTACAAGAGTCACCAAGAAGATCCAGTAATTACCTTTTCTACGAAGTTGTGTGGATATATTGAATGATCCTTATGTTGTCAATTAAGTAACCAATATGCTTGCAAAGTTACTAATGTCCAATGAAGCCGAAGAACCTATTTATGTGCCATTCCTGAAAAGAATGCACATAGAGTGTGAAAGAAGAGAAGGACTAAGAAGGAGTTCATGCTATCCCTTGATTTATGAGGATTTGAGATGAAAGATGTAATGTTGGATATGGAGGCAGATGTGAACAGTCTTCCTAAGAAAACCCGGGAGTTAATGGGGAAGCCAAAGCTGGTATGGTATCCCATAAAACTCAGATTATCTAACCAATACAAGGTATTCCCCATCGGAAGGCTGACCGATGTGGAAGTAAATATTGATGGCATCAAGACAGTGGTAGAATTTGAAGTGATTGAGATATTGGAGGATATCGATCCCTACCCATCTCTATTGGGGATAGCCTAGGAATTTGAAAACCATGCTATTCTAAACTTGAAGCAGAGACACATGTCCCTTGAGTTAGAGGAATTACGTGCAGTGGCTCCATTGGATGCCACAGAAGGAGAGAGATACACAAAGTCAATGAAGGATGACATCAATAGCGTTGAAATAGAGAATATATAAAATGTCATTGTCAAGAAAGAATATCATATAAACCCCATTCTGGATGGAGAGATTAGTTGGCACAGTGCCTGTTCTTTTGATACTGATTCATAGGATGCAATGAATCAATGGAGAAACCAACAACTACTTACTAAGAACGTTTCAGCTTGCGAGGAAGGTCGATGTCGATTACTTTCCTTCTACCTTCCTTATTCATGCCTTACCTTCATTCAAATGCACGTGGAATACTAAATGATGTTAAAACACATGAACTTATAATGTAGCCAAAAACTACAACTGAAACCTTTATGCAACCTTTACAACTGAAAAAAAAAAAACTATCGAAACAAAGATCTCGCACCAGAGGTAAGAAGCGGGTACTTCTAGGTTCTATTGTTGTTTCATTTCCTTTCCATACTCAGTTGTCCATGATCCTAACAAGCAATGATTGTAGTTAAGACTACGTTTCAAGTCCATGCATTAGGGTGAAGGAAAAGTGTCCTTCCACCAAATGTACATTATGTTTTCCTGCACACATTGTACTTTCCTATTTATATTTTTATGATTGATGTCTTCATGTGTGCAGGTTACCATCGACACAATTTGAGTAGGGAGTACTCCTAATGTCTTGGTTTCATCTAGATGAACCTGAGTTGTTGAGAGTTGTGTAGGGTCTCACAAACCTCCTATTCTGAGAGGTTGAACCTGTCGTGGCCTATTGTACTTAATGACTGTTCAAATTCCACAAATTCATAAAAAATATTATTTGGGCATACCTACATATTTCTTCCACATTTATTATTCAGCTTTGTTGTTGTTTTTATTTTTTTACATTTTGCAATCTATAAAATATGTACATCCTGGGTTGTAAATATTATCCTTTGGTTTTTTGGTTTCACTGAATGTACATAAATATGATTTTTAGTCTTTAGTCGTTAGCATTTTTTATGCTCTATATTTCAAACATAAATAGTTGTCAAGCACAATTTTGAACAACCTTTCATTTCATGTAGACAATTAAAATTATCAAATTAATTTTTTGTGACGTCCCCCTCACCCAATCCGACCATTGGGAGGGGACATTATCCAAATATGCGCTCTCAAATTTCGCCCCAAAACCATGATACGGTTTTCAACAAATAAAATGTATGCAGAAACTTAATTAAACATGCACAATGGAATTTAAAATATATCCACACACATCTAGCATGCCAATACAAGCATGAAATAAAAACATTTCATATTCAAAATATGCATGAGAATACTTATCTTTATGCAATGCAGATCCAAGCAACTGGCTGTGTAAGAGCGCTTTTTGACCCAACCATAGGTACTTTGTCCAACATATACTCTTTCTGCTGAGAGGCCACCCCCAAGATGGGATATGAGGCCACCAGGGAGAAGGAAACACCTACAAGATTTTATCTCTTAGCCCAAAACACATTATTCTCTCTATGCTTAGCCAAATGCTCATATAGAGCTCTATAGGGGTCTCACTCAGCCCTCAAAGCCTTGGATTCCACAATACCTTCCCAACACAACACCCTTCTAGCTCGGGCATCCCCTTCACCGATCCATGGTTCTCTTGGGTGATCCATCTTGCTAGGTGCTTCCAGTGTGTGCATAGAAGAAGTCCAATCTGTTATGTGTTTCTATAGAACCACCTACAGCTTCAATTCGTGGCTTCTCAAGCACCTACGAGCAACATAACTCAATGGGTAAGGGTTCCTAGCTTGCCCAACCTCTTTGCTCACCTACAACCAACAATTTTCACTTCCAAATCTACAACATGGTCTCCAAATTCGAATTTCTAGGTTCAAAACAGCATGGTAAGTTCATGGACAGCAATGGAGAGATCTGCATAGCCTAAATATGCATGTAATAAATGAGAGAATTGAGGTTTGACTCCAAGGGATATGAGAAAATGGTGAAAAGACAACTAACATAACTTCTGACAATAGAAGAAAGGACTCTTGGCAGCTGCAGACTGACTTCTGTCATGACATAACTATAAAAAAAAGTGCAGTCAGTCCCATGCTGAATAACTACATGAGGTGACTTTTCCCACCAACCACACACATGCATTAATGATTAGAAAATGGTGAAAAAGGAGATAATTGGCTTATTCAGATCACATGACAGAATTTTGGGTGAGTTCTTAGGTTGACACTTGGAAGCAAGGATTTAGTCACCCATGGACCCCCTTTCATCTTCCCCTCTAGTGGAATCATATCCCCTTTGGTACTCTTTACACATCCCTGGCTTGGACCATTTTATTATTTATGCACATAATATTTACATATTTTATAAATCAGCATAAAAGCCAACCAAACAGTCCAAATAAAATATATACATCATACATGTCTAGACATTCACTAGTCAGGCCTTGGCCTTGAGCTCCACACTAGGAATTTGCACTAGCATATTTACATCATTTACATAATATAATTGAATATATTTCAAGGGTTAAACTAGGGGTATTACAATCCCCTCCCCCTTGGAATAACACCGTCCTCAGTGTTCTCTTTATTTTCAGCAAGGTTCCATGTCCTTTTTTTTAGTTGCATTTGCAATGCCTTTCACTCTCTTCATCAACATCCATGGGATCTCTTTCCAATCTTTAGCTACTCATACTATGCTTTTCAAGACAGCCTCATGCACACTACATCCGTAAAATGCCTTCAAGGTCCTTGCATCCGGTAATACCTATAATCAAACAATACGTCAATTCACACATCAAATCCATTCTCATAGGATTCATCTCTTAACAAGAGTTTCAAACCATAGCCGAATCATATACACATGTATATTCACATTAAATAAGCAAGAATATCCAAAATAAACCAAATACTTATCTTCACAAAGATATTTTGTTAACTCCACAGGTATCCTGCATTGACTTCAGACAACTATGGCACCCACAAGACCTGCCCCACCCCACATGAGGATGGTACACATTCTCTACTATATAGTCCCTCAAGTGTACCCACCCCTTTCATTTCTCTTCAAGGTGTGCATCGAAAGGTAACCAATTTTCTTCAAGCCTCGGATCACATGTGCATATGTATAAAACAAATGTTATGCCAGCACACCAGCTACACCACATCATTCAAATAACCCATGCCAAGCCAGTACGTCGATTGGGTTTATCAAGCATTCCATTAACCAATATGCTAAGCCAGTTCTCCGACTGGTTTTATCAAGCATACAAAAACCATTGCCAAGCCAACGTCTCTACTGGGTTTATCGGGCAATAAAACAACATAATACAATTACATGGCTCCTTCTCCTATGGAAACCAATGGTTCCCTCCAGGAACTCCATAGGTAACTCGCTTGACTGCAGGCTAGCATGGCCCCACAATACCCACTCACATAACACAAGGATGGTACCCTTTCTCTACTACACAGTCCCTCGGGCATACCCAATCCTCTAGTGATGTGAGCGTAGAAAGGTTACCAATACCAATGCAATCCTCCTGAGTTCCCATGCTCTTACTGGGTTTAATAGCATTGCGGAGAGACAAGCACATGCAAGGATTTTTATTTTTTTTCAAGTTTTCTGAAACCCAAGCCACTCTTTCTATTTCCTTAGCATTTTTAGAATCAACAACCAACATCTGCCCAATTGGCATGTTTTCACTGCATTTCGTACAAGCATGCAGTTCACATGAGATATCATCATAATAATTTCAATCATAATTTTTTTTTCAAATTTGTTTCATACATAAACCAAATTTCCAAAACATGAGGCCCTTCTCATCATGTTTTTCTTTTGCAAGCCATAACACATGGTCTTCCTGCAATGTGTCCTCCTGACACAATTCACAAACAACCAACCAATCAATAACATCAATAATCAAATTCAAATCTAAATTTACAATTCTGTCTCCTACAAAAATTAGATTTATTTAACGACAAGGCCATCCTCATATTGTTTAGCTCATGTAAGTGGTAGAACTCTGTCCATCATGGTTTTACACTTTCTCCCATAACATAGACATCCACCTACAACATTACCTCTTGACACAATTCTAGATAAGCCAGACAATCATTAGTAATTATAGCAAAATTTCAAATCTGAAACTTACAATATGTTTCGTACATCAATTAAGTTTCACAATCATGAGGTTCTTCTCATCATTTTTGGCTTTTTGCACATGTTAGATTCCATTCTTTATTATGGAATTACCCTCATTTCCATATCCAAGACAATTCTACATGTAATCTGAAATTTTCAATCAGTCAAACACTTTGTGAGTATCCCTGCATATAATATATTCATTGTTACAACAATCACTGAAGTGATATAAGAACTATAATACTCAATAATTCAAACATTATCAGTTGTTATTATCTCAAAGAAAATGAAATACATTTACTTTATGTGCATCATTATCACAATAAAATTACAAGATACGGTCACATTATCTATGCAATTTAAAGAAAACTTCCAATTCTGATGATTACGCAATCGTATCCATTCATGCAACTCTGCCCTCCCAATAGAGCATTCATAGCCCATCAAACATGACTACCTTATTCAAGAAATCATTTTCCTGCATCCATAGTAGCTCATGAAATGATCTCACAATTGCGAATAATTCTATCATTTCAGCTATTTGCAAATTGCAATGAAATATATATCACAACCATGCATTCCAACAATGCATCTTAACATGTGTACGCACACATATGCATAAACAATCACAATATTTACATAATCTTTTAATGTGCATTCAATAAATGAAGCTTTTCATTGATTCATGAACACCATAATGTCATGGCATGCATTCCACCATGATGTTTTGGGAGGTCTAGCTGATGCATTGACACATTACCCAATCATTTCTCCAATCACTTGGTTAACTATATGGGTGCCTTCCTTCTTCACCCAAACAAAACATCAGGAGTTCGCTCACTCCCTGCTTATTGGAAAATAGGTTTCATCCCAGATTAACACCAATAGGGATTTCATGGGATAATTGTGTAGCACTATAGCATTACCATTTCCAACCACATTATGGCCTTACCCATGACTATCTAATAAGGCATGCATTACCACAACAAGAACATAATTTCACACTTCCTTTGGTCATTAAACTCATAACCAACATACACACATGGCATGATATTCTTTCAAATGAATGCATTCAAAATTCTAAACAGTTAGATGGTATAAGGCTCCTTTCTCTTACTACCCCATACCTCACCATACCCGGTGGGATAACATTCACATCAATGCATCCAATATCATATGAAAACTAGGTTATGATAATTAAAATATGGTTGAAGGGATTCTTACCCAATCACCTTTCAACACTTATGCAATCAACATAAACAAACCATTACCTACATGGAAGCCATCAACATCGTTATGTAACTGGATCAGTTGTTCTCTTACAGAGGATTACACAATCCTTCCACCAACCTCTTGATCATAGATTTATTTCCCCAACTTCTCTTCACAATGTTGTTGGTCACATGCAATAACATCATCAACATATTCAACCATGCTTCAACCATCTCTGGTCATACAATCATCATCAACCACAATAATTATCATTATTGGTTCATTGCATATGTAAAACCTTACTACTTTTACCAATATGCAATGTCATATTCACATGCAAACATCTTCACATGCACTATGCAATATCTATTAATATGCTCACTAGTGCATATTCCTTTCATCTATATAATCTCTTGCATTTCCAACATTCCCATGCCAAACTATATGTACTTAGAACTCATAAAATATAATTATATCAACAAGAGAAGAGTTAAGGAGTTATCCCTTTCCAATTCCTCCTCATAGCATGGGTTTCCCCTTCCACATCATAGCTGACCCAATTTCATGGATTCTCTACCAAGCACACAAGGTGTCATTAGCTATGATTTTCTCACCAAAAAGCAATTCAATACATATACATATGTATAAAATTTATACTTTCTACCCAACCATGCAACTTCGTTGCTATAAACAAAAATAGTTTAAGGTGAGAAATATTCCCTTTTTTTTGTAAATAAACATTATATTACAGCTGTAAAATTACAGAGTTTGTCTTACTGAGTCATCTAAAACAGGCATTCCCAGTTCAAAATTGCAAAACAGGAATCCAAACATAGACTGCATCGGTACATAAAAACCAAAACCGTCCCGGCTGTGACCAGCCAAACAAGACATGTTTTGAAAGGTAAAGTATCAGAACTCCTACACTTCGCTCATAATCAAAGTATCGAGATAACAAAAATAGTATAAGAGCCACAGGGGATATCCAACTGAGCACAAAAAGACAACAGACACTATACTTAAACATGAATAACATGCAGGGTACCATTACCACAACTGTATTGGTTCGGCTGCACGTCAGTGGGATGGGTCGTCACCTTGCCGACCTCAGCAACAGTCTCCATTGAACTCCTGGTGGCCCTGCTCTCGCTTCCAGATGGATCAACATCCCCCAGTCCTTTGATGAAAAAGGTGATGCCCATTTTTTTGGCTATGACGTCAATTTTCAGATGCATGACTCGATTATCCGAGGTATGGGCCTTCCACGACCTGACAGGATCCTCATCCTCCTCGCTTTTGTTGTAAGAATCCATTAACACATGAGCCATCGGTTTTTTGGTGACCCAATAGGTCATGACAATCCTGTCGTATACCGAATCCCGACCCGCGGTGGAGCCAAGGTCAGCCACCCAATCTACAACCTTGCGCCTAACATCCTCCATGGGAAGTGCACGAACTGTCTCCCACAACTCATTTTCAACAGCCTCCATATCATCCCTTATCATAGGTGGAACGCGTCCAGGAAAGAAAGCAGCAGACTCCTGGGCCCTAGACTTGGTAGATGCACGAGTCACCCTCCCAAGGCGGACATTGGATTGATATGAAACAGTACCCTCGGCATGCTGATCAGTGCCCCCAACCCCCTTCACCCTCCCGGGACTAAGCTTGCATTTGGGATCCATGGTTGAATCCCACAGTCTGTCAGGTGGTCGACACAAGGAGAACCACCTGCACTCACACTCCCAAATACGATTGAAAACCTCTCTCGATCGGCAGACAGTAAACCAGGAAACAACAGTGAAGGGAATGGCGTGGAAGATATCCTGATATACACCCCCTGGCCTCATAATGAGAGTGACTGCGAAGTTATAAGCTTCCGTCATACTAAACGGAGCATTAATCAACGGCCTGAATGTCCCACGAGCCAGAATGAATGAAATGTTGATGGTAGTGTACAGTTCCAAGTACAAGTATTGTCCTGCAAGCTCATGATGCTTGGCTTTGTACCTACTCATGCTATCACCAAATATTGAGGGGGGAATATATGTGGTTTCCATGATGATCATACTTTAGACACGAGGCACCTCATAACCGCCTCGAACCGACTGTTGTCCTCATCATTATTAGTGGACAACCTCAGCGCCACTTGTCTACTACTAGCCATATCAACCTCCGCTAGGTGGTTGCAATTGGCTATCCAGGGCTCATGGCGAAAGTCTGCCAACGTGCCACTAACCATGGCCCTACCAGCTTCAATCCCATGATAGCGGGAATATCTGCCACTTTGTTGGCATCTCTTTTAACATGGGTGAAGGAAATGGCAGTTTGATTGGCTAGGAGCGTCCGTAGAGGATCTAGTCGAGCCAAAAGGAGACAACTCAATGATACTTTCTCCGAAGATTGGCCAAATAGCAGTTTCTTTTCCATGTGGACGATAATCTGGGAGTCCCCTTCCAACGTAACTAGTAACCAGGTTTTTCTGAGCGCCAACTCGACCCCCTGAATAATCCCCTCCAACTCGGCCAAATTATTTGAATCAATACCAATAGAACCAAAGAAAACCATCAAGATAATACTAGACGGATTCCTGCAAACCCCACCAAAGCCTACAGACCCCAGGTTACCTTCCGAACCGCCATCAAAATTGATTTTGAGACCAAGAAAATGGGGGGGGGAACCATAGGTTCAGGATACAGGGCCGACAGATTTTCTCTTTTCTCCTAATCCCGTCCAGGTCAAAATGGTTTAGACCCCAACCAGCCACAATTTGCAAATCTCCAACACTTAAAACGTTATCCTTGTCTTCCCATTGAATACTCCTAATGGTGTCCTTCATGTTTTTCACCAATTTCACCCAGACCACATCCTCCCTAGTGGATATGTTCCGGAAGATACGTCCATTCCTCTCTTTCCAAATCAACCATATCACCATGCCGGGAAACATCAACCAAAGAGTACTGATGATAGGATTCTTAAAGGCTTTAGTATCCCAATTCTTCAAGGTTTGGTCAGGCTTCCCTCTGATCCTGTGACTGCACCTAAAAATCATAGTACCATTATCCCAAAGAGTAGAAGAAAAGGGGAAGGATTCCAAGAGGTGGCCTGCATATTCTTCCGCATTGAGACAGAGGATGCATCGCGAGGGTCCCATGATCCCTCGTTTCCTCAAGTTCTTACTAGTAAGTATTCTTTGCCACGTAACTAACCAACAAAAGATCACAATTTTGGGCCAGTTTTTCATCCCCCAAATTTTCCCCCAGGAACGATCCTCTTCCCCTTCCTCCTTGATTCGCAATTCATAGGCTTCTTTGATATTGAAAATGCCTTTCTGAGAAAATCCCCACCGTAATTTATCAAGTTTATTATTGATCCTAATAGGCCTTTATTTAAGAGTAGAGGCAAAGGAGTGAAGAATCTCATCCGGAATGAAATCTTCCCAACCCCTGAAATCAAACCACTTCCTAAAACCATCTAGACCTGGATGCTCCCAGTAGTGGTACATTTTGGTTTTTCCTTCTACCAATCCTCTGTCCCTGATGGTATGCCACCAAGGATCATCACTTAATTTAGGAAACTGGTTCCATGAATCCTCCCAGAAGTTATCCATCTCCCCATCATGAATTTCCCAGAAGTAGAAGTTTTAGACAAGTTTACGCCATGAGAAGGCCTTCAACCAGATGTGAGATCCTTTCTTTACCTCATTAAATCTGATCAAGCTCCCATGTGTTCTACCCCTGGCATATTTGATCTTCCATAACTGAGCCAACGGTTCAGATCTGTGATTGCACCAACTCCACCAAATTTTGGACCCATGCACTTCACTAAGGACCTCAGGATCCCTGCTACCCAGACCCCCATTAATCTTGGGTTTGCATAAGTGATCCCAACCAACCAGTGAAAATTTTTCCTTAGCTTCTCTGCCTCCCCAGAGGAAATTTCTTTGAATACCGTGAATTTATCTGAGAATAGACTTAGGGGAAGAAATCATGGAGAAAAGATAGATCGGCATTGCCTGAAGCACAGTCTTGACTAAAACCAGTCTGTTGGGGAGATTTAGGGGTCAGAGAGTCCAGCTAGCCAATTTTCGTCTCATTCTGTCTAGTAAATCTTGCCATGAAATTCTGCGTATCATTCCTTGCTCCAACGGAACCCCCAAGTATTTGGAAGGTAAATTCCCACGATCAAAACCAAGAATTCTGATAATTTTGCGCTGGGTAGGGCTAGGAGTGTTAAATAAAAACACCTGGGATTTTCCAGGAGTAACTTCCATCCCAAATGCTTTCACAAACAACACAAGACTATTTTCGAAAACATGGGCCTCTTGGACTGAAGGGTGCCCCATAAGCATAGTGTCATCCATGAATTGTTGGTGTGTCTACTTTTCCATACCCTCATGGAGTTTGAGCCCTCGCAGCTCTCCATCAACATCTTGAGACTGCAGAAGCTTTCCCAGAACCTCCGCCATTATAATGAAAAGAAAAGGAGAGGGGGGGTCTCCTTGGCGAATACCCCGCGATGCTTGCAGAAGTTTGGTACGGGAGCCATTAAGGAGGATGGAGTAAAAGGGGGAAGAGACCAGATTCATGACCCACGCAATCCAATCCCTATTAAACCCAAAGGCCTTCAATACGCTTCTCATGTATTGCCAACTAAGTTTATCATAGGCTTTGGAAATATCTAATTTAACAAGCATGTCGGGTTTCTTGGTGACCTTGAGGGAATGCATGGTCTCATAAACCAAGATGATGCCATCAACAATTTGTCTACCTTCCACAAAACCTGATTGTTCAGGGCTGATGAGGATGGGGAGAAGAGGCTTCAGCCAGTTGGCAATAACCTTGGAGATTATTTTCTAGATCACATTGCACAGGGCTATCGATCTGAAATTATACGGAGTATCCACACCTTCTTCCTTCAGAATAAGAGATAAGAAGGTGGCGTTAAAGGATTTTAAAACTCCATGGATACTACGAGATTCTTCCACAATCTGATGAAAATCAGCCTTCATGAGATTCGAAGAGTGATGGAAAAAATCAGTAGTGAACCCATTAGGTCTGGGTGCTTTTCCTAAAACCATCTGGTTCATAGCCTCCTCGACCTCCTGCATGGACACAAGTTTGCATAACAACTCATTGTGATCCCTTGTCGCTAGACTGGGGATGAGTCTTGAAATTTTGGCTATATCCTAGCTACGGTCTACCTGGTCTTCTTTAAGAATAGCTTCAAAGTGTTGGATCAGATCCTCTTCTATTTCTCCTCTGGTATGCACTTGAACCCCATTGATTTTTCGAATCTTAAGTATTTTAGACCTGTGGCGATTTTGGATAACAGAATTGTGGAAAAACTTAGTATTCCTCTCCCCTTCTTGAAGCCACTGGTTACGAGATTTTTGTTTCCAATATATCTCTTCCTGTCTTTCACGTGCCTCAAGACGCTCCAGAAGAATGTGTTCCTGTTCACGGAGCTGCTCATCCCATCCGGTCTCCATGCCTTTCTGATGATTGAGCTCTAGGTCCTCACTCAATTTCTTCTTATCCAGAAATATGTTGCCAAAATCCTCCCTGTTCTAGGTTTGAATCCTAGATTTCAAGGCCTTCAATTTTTGTTGAAATTGATACATGCCAGACCCCTCCGAGGAGACTAGCTCCTGCCACCATTGTCCCACCATTTTTTTGAAATATTTATGGTCCAACCAGAATTACTCAAATCGAAAAGGTCTGAAGAGGAGGGAATTCGAGAGATCCCAACTCAGACTAACTGGCCAGTGGTCAGAGCCCGCCGAAGGAAGGACACTGGCATTGAATTCTCCCATTCCCCGTGCAATATCTTCAGTAGCTAGGAATATTTCCAACCTAGAAGTGACTAGATGATTACCTCCCCGCTTATTGTTCCAAGTGAACCAACCATTTCCAGTTTCCACATCAACAAAAGGACTAAGGCCAAGAAAATCCCTAATTTTTCATGGAATCTATCCAGAATCCTTCTGCCTCCTTTTTTCTCACTAAGAGAAGAAATAAGGTTGAAATCCCCACCAACAATCCAAGACCCCTCCTCGGCCTGTGTATATATCCAAGATAAGAATAAAATGAAAGCCTCTTTATGGGGGGCAGCACTTGGTCCATAGACATTCACCAGGGAGCCTGATATCCCCGAATCATGCATAGCAAAGTCGGATGTCAATGAGAATCTATTGGCCCACCAATTGGATAGAGTGATTTGATTAGGTCGCCAGAGAACCGCCAGGCCGCCAGACATGCCATTGGCATCAAGGGCCATGACCTCAGAAGCTTTCCATTTTTTTTTCCAACTTTTTCCATTGTTGAAGAAGAGCATTTGGTTTCCTACAAAAAAAGAACATCAGGTTTTTCTTGTTTTACCTTTCTAGCCAGAGTTTTTATTTTACGGGGGTGATTGCACCCCCTGATATTCCAGGATATGATCCTCATTAGGTAACTTTGTTTACTTCAAAGAAGGCCGCCCGGATCGTTGGATACTGACCAAACTCAATTAGTTTGACTCCTATTTTAGCAATTCTCTGCTTATTGGATTTCCTTCCACGCTTCAGATCCTCTACTAGTGACTTTCGTTTGTTCCCTGATGGAGGGTCTGTTGTAATACCCAGTTCCTTATGAGCTTTTGATTTGATGATTGCGTCCTTGAGGAGCTCCAACTGTTGTCTTGTTACATATCCTCTCCCCCTCTTTTCGCATTCTTTCTCGATGGCATCCAAATCAAAATCCCCTAGATCTAATTCCTCCTCACCATCCTCCTCCATGGTTGTCGGAATCTCTTCTGGATCCTGCTCTTGGATCAAGGTTTCCAAATTTTTAGCCTCCACCATCTTTGAAGAGTCTTTATCATCCTTTGGGACCTCACCTTCTTCACTAACCTCTTCCAAGATCTAAAACTGGTTTTTACTGGTCGAACCAGTGTCCACTTTCTCCTTTCCTTTTCGAGATTGATCGCCAGTTTTGTTCCTCCGGCGATTTCGGATCTGGATAAACCCTTCTTTATCCTTCTTACCTTCAGTGGCAGAATTCGTGCCTGATTTTGACAAGTTAGATTGAGGGCAATTTCTTCCAATGTGTCCATATTCATGGCAGAGTCTGCATCTAAAGGGGAGCTACTCATAGTCTATCAGTTGGATCCGTTCTTCATCTTCCCAATTGAGACTGATAGCTTTTGGGATATCTTTGGAGAGATCCATGTTCACACAGATCCGCGCATAAGTAGTATACCACTGTTGTTTTGTCTGCTCTGCAACTTTGACGAATTCCTCGAGCGTATTTCCTATGTCTTGCAGAATTTCCAGGTCCCAGAATTCTCAGGGAAGAGAAAAGAGTCTGATCCATACTAGGGCCAATTTCAGATCCTTCGTTTCCGGATTAAAACGTTCTTTCCAGGGTCATAGGTAGAGCCGAGCTGAGAGAAAAAATAGGGGCCTCCTTCCAGAACTCTGTCTTCCACATTGAAAAAGATTATGGTTAAAAAACCTTTGGCTCCCAGGTGCATATCATAATGCCCTTTCGGATTCCAGGTGATTTTGATCCACCTGACCAAATCCTTTTCCCGGGGACAGATGCCCACAAAATTACTCGTCAATGCCTTCTCCTTCCACAGTTCTACTTTCTCTCGGAATTTCTCCGCACAGATCTGGATAGCCGGTATTGCGAGGGTTTTTTGGAGACAACCCCCCGGCCCCATGCAACGTTTAGCTCCTTTCTCCTAAGCTCCATCCTCCCCCATCTTGACGTCATATCTCGCTTCTATGGGCGTCGCACCTGCAAACGTCATGGCTAGGGTCACGATCGCAAATGTCGCAGGGTATACGGCCCCTACTGCAAAAACTCTGACGGCGCAGACTACGAGCACTTCATCGTAACCAAATATTCCTCTTTATCAGCATTGCCTTGTGGAGATTATTTTCCAATTTCTACTGCAACCATCTTATCATCCCTATGTATCTTTCCTTGGTCATTACAACAACTCTCATTGCACTCTGATCACAATGAATTGCCACTCCAATTTCTTTGAGCAATTATGGCCAAGTCCAACTTGACCTTTCTTGGACTTCATTGCACTAATCAGCACTGCAATTTAATCCATTCCATCTCCATGTGGAGTCTTTTCAAGGTCCATTATATGTCCTTTTTCCTCATTCAACCATGAGACTTGCTTTCCTTTACCATGGAAATATTTGCCATAATTTTGAACCACACAATTGATTCACACATGGGAATGCCTCATTCCTTAATTAGCAGCCTTTGCATGGAAACTATGTCACTAGAGTTAGCCACATGACAAGTCCACATGATACTGGGATGTCTTATTCCTGTGAGTGGCAACTTCTGGGTAAATGGAATTTACTTACTCATTCTCATTACTTACTCATAAGTTAATGTGATCCACATCGTAGTTGGCATTTGTTATCGAATTCTAACTTCGACACATCTTCGACCAGTCATCGTTGTTGATACAACTTTGACAAGTTTCGACGCAACATGACTTCGACAAATTCAGCATTTCGAGAGGTTTTTTATTTCAACACAAATCCGATGAGTCTCAACTTCGACATACTGTGACATGTTTCGCACCTTCAACATGTTCTATAATATTGTAGTTCACGACATCGACAAGCAGCGTCGACATGCGACCAGCGACTGTCGAACTTCGACAGACTGTCTCTTTGTCTTCTAGTCGACTATAACAATTGAACTGTTGGAACCGCTCTAATTTCTTCTTTGTAACTAAACATAACAGGAAGGCATCCAAGCATCTCGGACTTCTTTATAAGCATGTAAACTATTGTAACATACATCTTATCATAATCAATCAGTTTTGATATGTTTGCAAGTAATAGAGAACAGTTCGCATTCCTGCATATTGTCTGTGCGTATTTGTGTTTATCTATATTGCATAATCTTGATTTTTCTCATTCGGTTTATTAAGCTTCTACCATAACAGAGCTGACTCATTCAGTCAAACTGTTGTCCCCCTCGTGCTTCCTGGACACGACCCGGATCATTGGTATCAAAGCAATCAGTTTTGATCATGCTTAAGTTCTGTGTATACACTTCTCTCGAAGTTACGTGATTTATGTCGGTTCAAACTCGCTCACAATATCAGCAATCCAAGCAAACGCGATCTCCATAAATGAAAGAAGAAATAGACGATAGACATGCAGCTGACGAGACAGCACAGCTTATTGAGCAAGATTTGGCTCGACAACGGACTGAAATGTTCGCCCAGTTCAACACGATTCTCTTCAACATCTGGAGGATCCTCGACGAGAACTCACTCCGATAAAATCATCCCCTTCAAAGTGCAAATGAATCTGGACATATGGAATCTTGAAGTTAAGATTGGCGTGGAATCCATCGACAATTGGGTGCAACAATTGGAATCCTATTATGTTGTAAATCAACTCTCGGAAGATGAAAAGATCACCATTACATCCTTAAAGATGTCTACCTCTGTGCGCTGCTGGTGGGAGAACCTCTCGACAAAGATGGAGAAAAGCGGAGAACCCATCGACACATGGGATAAATTCGTCGAACACATCTGAAAGGAATTTTACCCATCGAAATACCTCGAGCAGCAGTATAAGAAGTGGCAGCAGCTAAGGTAATGGAAGACCAATCAGTACAGAGTTACACCAATGAGTTCTATCGACTCATGGCAAGACTTGGCGTCCAAGAAGAAGAGAAATTTCTTGTTCTGAAGTACATTAGCTTATTGTCCCAGTACATTCAACAAGAGATGGAATTTATGACTATCAATACGCTTGTGGATGGTTTCCACTACGCCAGCAAACTGGAAACCATGCAGAAAGGAAAAGCACATTTCGCAACAAAGCTGACATCAGGACGACCCCTCAAAAAAAAGGCACCAGCCGACTTCGACAAGTCGAAATCTTATCAGCCGACACCGTCAAAGCCATAGCATGGTAAGAATCATTTTCACAAGAGGGAACGTAGCAAACAACCGCCGACCGGAAAATGGTGCGATTACCACCACTCATCTTGGCATGATACTTCTGAATGCAAAGCTCAGAATACATTTTTGACAAAAGTGTCAAACTCCAACACGTTCGACAAGACAGTGGAAGAATATAATCCAAACGCAACGACCCTTTTGACCTCGACCACTCCAGCATCCTCGACTATCGGCGGTGAGGAGGAATGAGAATGGTTGTTCCATACACGAATATGGGTCCATAGCAACCCATTGCATCTGATTGTGGACAATGGGAGCCAAAAGAACTTTGTTTCTAAATAACTTGTGAAGAAACTAGGTCTTGTTACAACTCCACATCCTTAGCCTTACAACATCGGTTGGATGAAGGATGGACAAGAACTACGGATCACTCGACAATGCAAACTCGCCTACTTCATAAATCCTTTTGAAGATGAATTACTTTGTGACGTGGCACCACTCTCCATAGCCAACGCCCTGTTTGGGAAACCTTACCTCTGGGATAAACATGGAATTTATCAGTCACGTCCTCAGAAGATGATTGTCAGAATCTGAAATAAATGGTTCATCATACTACAGCGTCAACCTACATTGATGGTCGCACTGATATCTGCCAAACAGAAAAAGAAGCTCATCAATCATGCTCTAAAGTTCGCATTAATCATGATCAAGCCACAATATTCTAAGAAGACTGCACCAACAAGTCGAGTTACCGACCAATACAGTTCTTGACAGAAGCAACAAGTCGATCATATTCTCGATGAGTACCTCAACATTGTCAGGTAAAACACTCCATTGAACTTGTTCCTGGTTCTTCTTTTCCTAACACATCTATTTACAGAAGATCCATTCTTGAAAATGAAGAGATTCATAAACAAATCCAAGAATTAATCGACAAAGGTCATATCTGACCCAACTCCTCTCCTTTTGGAAGTCCGATCTTCCTAGTTCTGAAGAAAGATGGGACTTGGCGCATGTGCATCGACTACAGAGCTCTCAAAAAAATATCGGTGAAGAATCGATACCCTTTATCGTGGATAGACGAGCTTATCGAATGTCTGAAAGGTGCTAAATTCTTTACTAAGCTCGACCTCAAGTTGGGATACCATCAGATTCCAATCAAGCCCTCAGATGTGTGGAAAAATGCTTTCAATACCAAGTAAGGATTGTTTGAATGGTTAGTCATGCCTTTCAGCTTAACCAATGCACCTGTGACCTTCATGCGACATATGGATAACCTTCTTCGACCTTTCATCAGCAAATGGGTCATTGTTTATCTTGACAACATCTTAATTTTCACTCGATCATGGAAAGAACATGTCAGACATCTTCGACAAGTCCTCGACACTCTCTAACAACATCGGCTCTATCTGAACAAGGAAAAATGCTCTTTTTTGATGACCATCATCAAATATTTGAGGTATTTAATTGACTCTACAGGCATTCACATCGATCCAGACAAAGTTCAGGTCCTAAAAGATTTGCCCATTCCTAGAAGCATTCAAGAACTAAGAATGTTTCTTGGTTTGGCGAATTTCTATTGACGGTTTTCTCGGCTTTAGTCACATATCCTGGCCCTTGAATCAGTTGACGAGGGGAAACAAGAAAACTATCTTCCAATGGATAGAAACACATCAAGCAGCTTTTGAACAGCTCAAACACAGGCTCTACACTGCACCTGTACTTGTGTTACCTGATTTGCATCAACCCTTTGAGATTGAGACGGACACATTGGACTATGCCTTGGGCGCAGTGATCACTCAGTCTGGTCACCCAGTCGCTTTTCATTCTGATACTTTTAACAACACAGTTAGAAGATACTCGACGTACGGAAAAGAACTGTACGCCATTGTGCAATCTCTCAAGCAATGGAGGCATTACATCTTGGCAAGGAAACGGTCATTCTCACTGATCATAAGCCTCTACAATTTGCTTCGACACAATCAAAGTTGCAGACAAACCGACAACTCAACGGATTAATTACCTACAACAATTCCAGTTGGTGATTAAGTATCGGAAAGGTAAAGCTAACGCCGCAACATATTGCCTCAGTCACCACCTATTACTCTCATTTTGACAGTGATGAGTATGCAGGGATACGACACAACCACTTGGAAACAGTTGTACGAGGACGACAACGACTTCTCAGTAGTCTACTAACAATTACAGACTAATAAGTCGTCGACCTCAAACTCCAACTATTTCCTGAAAGATACCTTGTTATACGAGCTTGGACAACTTTGTGTACCGGCTGGTGAGCAACGACAGCAGCTCATTTGGGACACGCACTACAGCAAGACTACAGGACACTTTGGAGTAGCAAAGACACTTGCTATTCTGCAGAAGTATTTCTTTTGGCCTACACTTAAATATGACGTCAACAAGTACATTCGATCATGCGTGGTTTGTGCCATTACTAAGCCACCTAATCGATGACAGGGATTGTATACACCTCTACTAGTTCCTAGTCGACCATGGGAATCTATTTCTATGGACTACTTGACGGGTTATCCTACTACCAGACATCAGCATGACGCAATATTAGTAGTAGTTGACCGATTTTCCAAGATGGCCATTGTCATACCATGTAAGAAGACCACGACAGTACAGCAGATGTTGGCAGGCGGTTCGGGAAGGAAGAATCGCAGCAGCACCGATGCTATGACACGACAAAAGAGGTCGCGGAAGGAAGACGGCTCTATTATTTTATGTAATTTATGAGTCGTTTGTACCGCAATAGGCGGGTTTTTAGGTCATTGGACCATATGAGATGTAAATATGAATCGTTTGTACCGCAGTAGGCGGGTTTTTGGGTCATTTGGACCATGTCAGTTAGATTTTGGGTTATTTGTCCAGGAGTCAGTTAGGAAGTTGTTAGTAAGTGGACAAGCATTGTAAAGGCGGAAGCCTATTTATGGACAAAGAGTCATATGTGTTGAGAGGGCGGGGGAACTGGAGAAAGAAGGAATAACTTTGAGCACTTAGTGGAGCACGATCTTTGGATGTTGTTTATGTGCATCTTTGAGTCTATTTTTCTGAGATTTGGTTTTGCGGAGATGTTGTATCAGGGTTTTTCTAAAGCAATATGACATGACGGAACCGTTTGGTGAAATTCCTTGTGTACGTTCTATGTTAATGCATGATTTCTTACTGAAGTTAATACTTTAATGTTGTACTTGTCGCGATGAATGTTTCTGTTGAATAATGCTATGAATACGAATGATGTTAATCTTGAATGCATAGATCTGGTTTGAATGCTGCAATACATAATTTAAGTAAGCAAATGCCGCAACATCCTCCTTCATTCGACGGAAACATGGTTCTGTCCACTCTCCCTTGATCACCTCGGGTGAGACCTCATCTACTCTATAGGTGTTGCTGGGCAGGGTAAAACCTGTCCGGGCCGGTGCTCAAGGAGATCGCGGTGAGTTGGTGTCGACAGTGATGGGAACCCCTGTCGATTGGGTTTGAGTCAACAAATGGTTCCATTGCTGGGACCGTGTGCGAAGTAAAAGGAGGATATGTTGTGGCAGCCGACAAAACCGGAGATCCAAGAATGGTTTGATGAGAAGTTGCAGGAATTTTCTGAAGAAGAAAGCCGGAACACTCTACTAACAGTAGGTCAGTGGGTAGATAGATATATTCACGACGATCCGCATGAATGGTTCTTCTATGAGTTCCCGATCCTGTTGTTCGAATGGTTGGCGAAGTTGACCTTCCAGAAGAGGAACTTCCAAGGTGGTGAACGACAACCTGGACCCCTGAATTGATTCAGGAACTGTAGGAATTCGATAATAAAGCGTCGCGGGCTCTCAAAGTGTGGTTCGATATCATCCTAGAGGGCTATATCACAGATTTCGTGGTTGATATTCAGAAATATTATAGTGAAGCCGAAAGATATTTTTTCCGCGAACCTCAAGGCAGGTTTCTGCTGTCGATTAAGATACTTATTTGCGAAAAGGGTATATTGAAGATGCATCTTGATCCGTAGACAGCCTGGTGGGCGGAGGCCATGGGTACCACGACGGTTGGGGAGCGGTACATGGAATGATAAGGGGTAGATGGGTGCAGGTCATGATGAGACTGTGAGTGAAGCCGAGTAATAAAGTGGTCTTACAAGGGGAGGAGCGAGGTTCCGACAGGAAAAGAGGCAGAGGACGAGAGAAGGTCCTGCTGCGGTCGGACCGCAAGGCCTTGAAGGAAGACCACAAGGGACGAAGCGACCTCACAGTCCTGACAAGGACAACCAGGATACACCCAGAATAGAGGCAAGACCAAACCCCAGCACCAACCTACCCACACCTCCGCTCACTATCTCTCAGATAGAAAGGAATACCACTTCGACACCGCCAGTTCATCAATACCACAGAAGTTAATCAGTAGTAGTACAGCGAAAGGAGGAAGGAAGCCCAGAATGGCGGGCGATGATGCTAAGTTACCATTGTTCCACGGGAGTGGGACAGACAACCTAGAACAGTATTGGTTTTTGTGTGAAGCGGTCTGGACCATAAAACAGGTCACTGATGATGCTGCTAAGAAAGGACAATTAGCGACAATCCTGCGAGGTCATGCATTAGATGGGTTTATGAAGTTTTTTCTAGTTCCTACAGGATCCCCAGAGAAGTCGCTGGATAAGATTCGGGATGGGCTGATTGCCAAATTCAGAAAGCCAAAGTCTGAGGCTCAATATGTTATGGAATTGAAAGAAATTAAGCAGTATCCCAATGAGACGGTATGGGATTTCGACCAGCAATTCAAGACACTGATGGAAAGGGTTAGTTTTGATATGAGCGTCGTCCAACATAAAGAATGGTTCATCGTGGCACTGCTACCACATATTCGGCTACCATTGATGCAACAAAACATCTCGATTCCTAATGAAGCTCTAGAGATTGCAATGCGATTGGAGGCATCGCCGATTGGAGAAAATGCAGTCGAGATGTCGCAGATACAAACACAGCTCGCTAACTTGACTATACAGCTGCCAAATTTGAAGAAGAGAAAGGAGCAACGCGAAGAAGTATGGTGTATGCGATGTCGAGGAGAAGGGCATACGAAGCACAATTGCCCGAACTTTCGTAATTATTTAGTTTCAGGAGTGCCAAATACGCTAAGTGGTGGTAGCATGCCGTGGTGTCGCGTCTTCCATGTAGAGGGGCACAGCCATGACAATTTCCCGTATATGCAGAAAATAGTCACCACCCTGAGGAATCTTTATTGCACATTTTGCAAATCAGTGGGTCACGATGACAAGGATTGTCGTGCATATGGGTTTCTACAAGAGAGAATGTGTGGTGTGTTCTATGTAAAGGACGACCAGCGTGTCGTACAACAGCCGCAACCGCAGGTAGCCCAGCCACTACCTCAACCACAGATGCAGTTTGTACCACAACAGCAGCAACCGCCGCAGTTCATGCCGCAATATGCTCCAATGTAGATGGCTCCATAGTATGTACAGCAACCACAGTATACACCGCAAGGGCAAGGAATGAAGCCAGCACCAATGCAGCAACAGTACCAGCAGCAGGAAGGATTCCATGGAGGATACCGGGGAGGACGTGGTGGAGGATTTGGTCGTGGAGGAGGACGAGGTGGGCATGGACCTGTTCAATGCTATCACTATGCGGTATGGGGACACTACTAGTAAGACTGTCCACTATTGCAGAACCAGTGTACGTTCTATTTTGTTAATGATCACACGGTTGATAATTGTCCACAATTGATTGCACGATGGCAAGCAGGAAATACTCCCTAGTTGCAGAACCAGCCCCAGGCACAACAGCCTGCCCAGAACCAAGTACAGCAACCAGTGTCGAACTAGAATATGCGGCCTAATCAGAATCAGAATGTGAATCCACTCGAACATCCGTTGCTAAACCAGACCCAGGGTGTGAATATCGCGACAATTTCTATAGAGCCAAGACCGCAAGATGCTTCTGTTGTTGTGGTCACTCACGGAGGAAAGACAACCGGAACGGACAGCTCAATGATCGGGTTAGTCGGACAAAATAAGGTATCATTTGACATTGATGCAGAGCAGGAGACGTTTCTTCAAGCACGATGTGCACTAAAAAATGACCGAGGTAAAGTTGTTGTGTATGACATGCCCTCTACTTTTCATGCTACTTCAAAGGTCGGCCCATCACAGCGGTCCAACACACTTCGAGCATTTTTGGAACCTCGTTTGTCCCTGGCAAGAGATCCTGACGCTCTTGTTGCAATTGAAGCTTTGTTGCGACGACCGGCACAGGATTGACAAGATCTCGCGGTTAATTCCCTACAACTACAGAAGACAGGTAAGGAGATGCGGATGAATATTCAAATTGGCGACTACGATGTTGATTCAGTTATTTTGTACCTTGGTTCAGATGTCAACATCTTGACCAAGCAGGCTTGGAAAAAGATGGGGAGCCCCCCATTGAGATGGTCTCCTGTACAGCTCCGGTTAGCTAATCACGCTAAGGTGACATCAATTGGGAGAGTTCCATGAATGGTGGTGGACATTGAGGGAACGAAAACATATGCCGACTTTGATGTAATAGAAGTACTCGAGGGAGGAAGCTCTTATCCAGCACTACTGGGGATTGGATGGGCTAATGATAGTGGAGATGTAATCAACTTCAAGCGACGGATGATGACTTTTGAAAATCACGATCTCAGAGTTATCACCTCGTTGTATCCGGCTGAAGGACGCCGCTACATAGAGCCAGTGAAGGACGACGATCCTAGGGGATGGGACCATGCATTCAATATCTCTGAAGATTATAGTCATCCAACTGCCAACGGTGAGCTGGGATGGCGCAGTGACAGCTCTGCGTCTTCCGACTCTAATAATGCGTTATAATATTGGCAGAACCGCTTGCACAAGGTATTGCTCCGTAAGTGCGGGTTGATCACACAGTCATTATGATGTGTCTCAACTGAAACGGTTACACTACCAATCTATGAAGGAATTACTGGCTTATCTGACTTTCTGACAGCGTTCGAGGAACGAGTTTCTGAACCACAACGGTTCCTGGCATTGAACGAAGCAGTGAAGGCTGCTCCAACACGGTGGTGGGAAACCCATAAGGCATCAATTGATGGATGGTCGAAATGCAGAAGATTGATGATGGTACGCATCAATGATACCGAGGTTTACCACACTGGAAATTATGATGGTCGAAATGATCCTGGTGGTCACTCGATGGAGTGTTAGCGGTTATGGGTATCGCAACCAAAAGACGAATGGGTCCATGCTTTTATCCATATGTTGGATGAGATGCCACAATCATGGTATACTGCGGTTGAGTTGCGAGGGGAAATTTCTACTTGGATGGAGCTCACAGTGTGTTTTACCCATACATTCAGTTTTGCGGACACTGATCTCGAGGTCAATAATGCATTACAGCTCATCTGTGATGTAATTCTATAGGTTGTCCCGGTGGCCTATCTTGCGGATACGCATACGCACTGTCGGATGCAATCTCTCATGGAATGCTTCAATATCAGTGGTGGTCCAGAAGATGGTGATGATCCGCGAAATGTCAATATCTCAAAATCAGAAGGAAGTCATGTTGTGGTACGACCTGCTGCTCCAAGCGATCCGATCAGTCAGCCGTTGAATATCCGCAAGATTAACATTGGGGTAGAGGACAATCCGAAATTCGCAAATGTCGAGGATTACTAGGATGATGAGTTGATAAGCAAGGTCACTAATTTTCTCCATGAGTTTCAGGATGTATTTCCCATAAACTTTTCTGACATGAAGGGGATTTTGGGCGACTTAGGGGAGATGAAGATTCCATTAAAATCAGATGCTAAGCCGATCCGGCAGCGACCCTATCGATTGAATCCGGGACATAAGGAGAGGGTCAAGGTAGAATTGGATCGCATGTTGGACGCCAATATCATTGCACCAGTTGAAGAGTCGGAATGGATTATCCCTATGGTGGTACAAGATAAGAAGACTGGCGAGGTGCGCATTTGCGTTGACCTCAGGAAGCTAAATGATGCATGTTTGCACGATCCGTTCCCAACCCCGTTTACTGATGAAGTGCTCAAAGGTGTGGGTGGCTAGGAGATGTACTCTTTCATAGATGGGTTCTCTGGCTACCATCAGATTCGCATTGCAAAAGAAGACCGCCATAAGACAACTTTTGTTACCGAATGGGGCTGCTTTCAATACACCATGATACCATTCGGCTTGAAGAATGCACCTGCGATATTTTCGTCTGTTGTCATTGTTGCATTCAAATATTTCATTCAGAATTTTTTACAGGTGTACATGGATGATTAGACGGTATATGGTTTGGTCCGTGATCATCTGGCGAATCTACGGTTGATGTTGGAGCGATGTCGGCAACACCAGATCTCATTGAACCTAAAGAAGTGTATCTTCTGTACACCGTTTGGTATATTGTTGGGTCATATTGTGTGTAAGCAAGGATTGTTGGTTGACCCAGCCAAGATTGAGCTTATTCTGAGTATGACACCGCCGACTACTGTTAAGCAGTTATGGGCGACACTGGGACACACGGGGCATTATTGCAAGTTCATCAGGGGTTATGCTGCGATTACTGCCCCTATGGAGAAGTTGTTGAAAAAGGATGCGGTATTCCAGTGGAGCCCTGAATGTTAGGATAGCTTTGAGACACTAAAGACGAAGATGGCTTCGGCACCGATATTAGTATTTCCTAACTGGAATAAGGAGTTCCATGTTCATTTTGATTCCTCATCAATTGCATGGGAGTAGTGTTGGACCAGCCCTGAGAGGGGGATCTTGATCACCCCATTGCTTTTTCTAGATGAAAGTTGTCATCTGCTGAAAGAAACTACACTACTACGGAGAGGGAAGGTCTGGCAGTGGTTTACGCATTGCAGAAGTTTCGCCATTACTTACGAGGAGGCCATTTCAAGATGTTCACAGATCATTCTGCATTAAAATACCTATTCAATAAGCCTATGTTGGGGGGAATATCTGTCCATGGCTACTTCTATTTCAGGAGTTCGATTCTGAATTAATTGTGAAGCTACGGCAGTTAAATGCTGGCCCGGATCATCTCTCCCGGATTGAAACAGGGGAGGAGCCAAGTAACATTGAAGATGGGTTGCCTGATGTGCAATTATTTAAAGTTGTAATTGCTGATGGATATTTTGAAGAAATCATTTAGTTTCTGGTGACTAGAACCGCACCAGAAGAATTCACCACTAGTCAGAAGAAGCAGTTGGTGGTCAAGGCTACAGACTTCCAGCTGATCACAGGAGTGCTGTACAAGATGGGTGATGATGAGGTATTGCGACGGTATGTTTTGCCACATGAGCAAGCCCAGATCCTTTCCGAAGCACATGACGGAGTGGCTGGAGGGCACTATGGTGGCCGCGCGACGGCAAGGAAGGTGCTTCAAGCGGGGCTCTAGTGGCCTACGTTGCACAGTGATGTGGCAGATTATGCACGGTCCTATGACGTTCGTCAGAGAACCGGGAAGCCATCCAGACATGATGAGATGTCGTTGATGCCTCAGTTGACGTTGCAGCCATTCGACAAATGGGTAGTAGACTTTGTGGGACCTATCCATTCCCCGAGTAAGCACACTGGTTCTAGGTATATCATCACAGCGACAGATTACTTGACACGATGGGCAGAAGCTGCACCAGTTATTGATTGTTCCACGGCCACGGCAGCGTGGTTTCTCTTTGACCACATCGTCAATCACTTCAGCTGTCCCAAGATATTATTGAGTGATCAAGGCATCCACTTTCTCAATCGCACCATCAGCGCGTTGATGGAGGATTTGTAGACACAACATAAGAAGAGTACACCCTATCATCCGCAGGCGAATGGCACGGTGGAAGCTTTCAATAGTATTGGAGCATGCGCCGACAAAGGTGTGTAATGTGAACCGCGATGACTGGGATCTAAAAATCCCAGCAGTATTATAGGCCTATCGCACCACATGTAAACGGCTGATAGGGCAGACACCATTCAGGCTAGTGTACGGGCAAGAGGCAGTTATGCCTATGGAGTATATCATTCCGAGGCTGCGCATAGCAGCAGCAACTGGCATGGATGATATAGCAGCAGTAGAGGAACGTCTTGCATAGTTAGTACAGCTGGAGGAAGATCGCTTCATCATCGGTTTCCATCAGGGTGTGGAGAAGGATCGCCAGAAAGCTTGGCATGATCGCCATATCAAGAACAAACAGTTTCAACAGGGTGATTTGGTGTTGTTGTATGACAACAAGTTTATGAAACATCCAAGAAAATTGTAGATGCATTGGCTTGGTCCATATTGCATTAGTAGCATTAATTCAGGAGGAGCGGTACAGTTGCAGCAGTTGGATGGGGCGATGCTCCCCAAGTTGATTAATGGTAGCAAGTTGAATCCCTATCGGTCGGGCTTGGAACAACGCAATGTCTAAGTCGCATCGAAAAAAGAAAAAAAGTGTAGATTGATTGGAGGTAGGTTGGCGCACCAATAGGGACGAAATGCAAAAGCAGGGAGGCTTCTACCACAAGATTGGAGTGGTCTGTGACAAATGGAAGTGTTGTGATTGGGTCACATCAGAAATCATTACGTAGCTGGCACCTTTTCCTTTTAGGGGCAGATATGGTCGTTAGTCGAATCAGATCGTGTCAAAAGTATGCACATTTGGAATGAGGAATACACCGAGGTAGCATGGCTGACGGCACCTGGAGGGATGGCTTGCAGGGTTGGCACGCGGCATTCACCACGATAGTATGGCCTAAGGACTGCTTCGCACACTTTTGCACACAGGGCGACAAGCGGGGGCATGATCGCTCCGCCGAATTTCGATGTCCGAGTAATGGAATCTTATGATTACCCGGGAGCGTGAGAAGGTGGTGCACAGGATTGCCAAGGCAAACGAATGGCTGAATGCACTGTATAAATACAGTTCCCAAGGATAATAGGAGCACAAAGGTTGTTTCAATTAAGAGATTTTATGTTACGAGACGCTCGGGAATATAGCTACGTTAGGAATTCCAAGGAGGTTGTGGAAATGATCCATTTTATTTCCTGTGGGAGCACACCAGGTGTGCTGAGGGCCTGAACCATGAGTGTACATGAGCAATTAGAGCAAGTTGCGCCTTGGACACTCGTGGGTTACAAGCATGATGTCTTCTCTGATATGTCTAGGAAGTTGGTGATGGTTCGAAGTCTCGTGGTCCCTACGACCACACAAAAGGGGGGGGCATCACCCCGGGTACCTGTACCGTATGCTTACTGGTGTGAAACAGATGTGTCGGAATGATTGGCCTGTTTTACACCCTGGCGTTGCTTTCCAAATTCCTCTCCATCTACAACCGGTCTCTCGAGACTGGAGGATGAGTTTGCAATATCTACGACAGTAAGCTGGGAAGAGTCCACTTGTGGGTAAGAAGTACATGACAGCGAGCAGATGATCAGTGTAGCAAAAGGAGAAGGACAACACCGCGCAACCCAGACAGCAAGAACAGTTGCAGAACTATCGTTTACCCCTAGTAGAACGAAGACCACAGAGTTTACCATATCCAGTTGACGTGGCTTGAGGGCGAGCCACAAGATTGTGTTGGGGGCCTGTTGGCAGGCGGTTCGGGAAGGAAGAATCGCAGCATCACCGATGTTGTGACACGAAAAATGAGGTCGCGGAAGGAAGAAGGTTCTATTATTTTATGTAATTTATTAGTCGTTTGTACCGCAATAGGCATGTTTTTGAGTCATTAGACCATATGAGATGTAAATATGAGTCGTTTGTACTGCAGTAGGCGAGTTTTTGGGTCATTTGGACCGTGTCAGTTAGATTTTGGGTTATTTGTCCAGGAGTTAGTTAGGAAGTTATTAGTGAGTGGACAAGCATTGTAAAGGTGGAAGCCTATTTATAGTCAAAGAGTCATATGTGTTGAGAGGGGGGGGAACTGGAGAAAGAAGGAATAACTTTGAGCACTGAGTGGAGCACGATCTTTGGATGTTGTTTATGCACATCTTTGAGTCTATTTTTCTGAGATTTGGTTTTGTGGAGATGTTGTATCAGGGTTTTTCTGAAGCAATATGACATGACGGAACCGTTTGGTGAAATTCCTTGTGTACCTTCTGTGTTAATGCATGATTTCTTACTGCAGTTAATACTTTAATGTTGTACTTGTCACGATGAATGTTTCTGTTGAATAATGCTATGAATACCAATGATGTTAATCTTGATTGCATAGATCCGGTTTGAATGCTACAATAAATAATTTAAGTAAGCAGATGTCGCAACATCCTCCTTCATTTGGCGGAAACATGGTTCCGTCCACTCTCCCTTGATCCTCTTGGGTGAGAACTCATCTGCTCTGCGGGTGTTGTTGGGCAGGGTAAAACCTATCAGGGCTGGTACTCAGGGAGATCACAGTGGGTTGGTGTCGACAGTGATGGGAACCCCTGTCGATTGTGTTTGAGTCAACAGCAGACCGCTCATCTCTTCTTTACACATGTTTGGAAACACTTTGGTTTACCCACAACCATAATTTTCGACTGAGATTCCAGATTACTCAGCATCTTTTGGAAGACCCTCTAGCAACAGCTGGATACACGGCTCTCATTGTCAACAGCTTTCCATCCTCAGACTGACGGACATTCGGAAGTTGTAAATCGATTGGTATTACAACTGCTTCGCATGTACAATCACCAACATCGACACACATGGGATGAAATTCTTCCATACATCCAACACAGTTACAATCGTGCTCAACAAAACTCTACAAGAAAGAGTCCCTTTGAAGTATGTTACGGATTTCAACCCTCAGCGCCTATCGACTTGATCATCTCCTCGACATAGCCAAATTCTAACTCTGACTGCAGCCAACGAGAATTTGATAAAGCAATCAAGTTCAGAGAATAGATTTGCAACATTCAGCGACAAGCACAGGATATGTTGCACAAAGCAAACAAGAAAGCTAAGGCTCGACATGACAAGCATCGTATTCCTCATCCATTCCAAATTGGGGATAAGGTCTGGTTACATCTTAAGAAGGAGAGCTTCATTGGTCCTTTCAAGAAGCTCAAGCCTTTGCGATATGGTCTGTACAGTATTCTTCGACAAATTGGCAAAAATTCTTTCCAGCTCGACATTCCTGCTTGTCTGGGTCTGCATCAAGTTTTCAATGTGGATCTACTTCAACCATACCATGCACCCTTGTTGGAACAGAACGACTTCTCCACAACAGCCCCCGAAGACATCCATCCAGATGTTTAGGAGCCTCTTCCTTGTGACACCATTGTGGGACGACAAGTACGCCTTACAAGGACGAACACAATTCCCTTATTTCAGGTTGCCAAAGCTGGCCAAATCCCATCCCAAGGAAAGTGGTACTCTACCACTGAAGTGACCGACAAGTTTCCTCACCATCACGTGCAAACAATGGGGTCCATTGTTTTTTAAGGAAGGAGGTATGATCCACATCGTAGTTGGAATTTGTTTTTGAATGCTAACTTTGACACATCTTCGACCAGTCATCGTTGTTGATACAACTTCGACAAGTTTCGACGCGACATGACTTCGACAACTTCAGCACTTCGACAGGTTTTCGATTTCGACACAACTTTGATGAGTCTCGACTTCGACATACTGCGACATGTTCCGCACCTATGACATGTTCTATAATCTTGCACTTCGCGATATTGACAAGCAGAGTTGACATGTGACCAGCGACTGTCGAACTTCGACAAACTGTCTCTATGTCTTCCAGTCGACTGTAATGGTTGAACTGTTGGAACCGCTCTAACTTCTTCTTTGTAACTGAACGTAACAGGAAGGCACCCAAGCGTATCAGACTTCTTTATAAGCATGTAAACTATTGTAACATACATCTTATCAGAATCAATCAGTTTTGATATGTTTGCAAGCAATAGAGAACAATTCGCATTCTTGCATATTTTCTGTGCGTATTTGTGTTTATTTGTATTGCATAATCCTGCTTTTGCTCATTCTGTTTATTAAGCTTATGCCATAACAGAGCCAACTCATTCAGTTGAACTGTTGTCCCCCGCGTGCTTCCTGGACACGACCCGGATCATGTTGACTCACCCATCACCCTTACAAGTTTCATGTCCTTCACCTACTAGCCCATTCCATACCTTGTTGATCATTCACTTATGGAATACAATATCCATATATCAAGATCTCACATGGCTCTTCCTGTCAATTCAAATTGCACATTACTAACTAACAAGCAATTTTACCATGATCATGATCATTAATGTGCCTCCACTTTATTGTTATAGCACCATTACCATGACACTGGTATTATAAATTTTACTCTCATATCTAGTACTCATGCACCCTCATATAAATATTTTCCAAAATTTTGGCTACTTTGGAGGTTACCCATATTGAGAAATTCTTTCCCAATCAAGCCTAGAGGTTTTTCTCTACCTGTTATTTGAAACAACTGGGAACCTACTTCAAAATAAGAAACTTATGTTGATTCTTCTATATTTTAGCCTCCTTACATTCTTAAAAATACCAAAATAATTTCCATGCATTATGGGGACTACCCAAATTGACAATTCCTGTCAATTTACAGAAATATCTAAATTACCCCATTCAGAATCTAACTATGCACAATTGTTCCCTAGACTGGTATCAAGGTGCAAAATTTCCATTTCCATGATTCCTTTCATCACCACCAAATTTACTCACAATCGACGATGTCTCGGGGGGTACAATGGGGGTAAGGGGGATTACCCCCGTGTGGCTTCCTTGCGCCACTGCAGAGTAGGTTAGGGAAGCGCCCTCTTTTTTTCTGTAAATCCTTCCATTTCACGCAATCTAGAGCATAAGATCGACTGCATTTTTTTTATTTCGAGCACCCAAAAATCGATTGTGAAAAATTTCTCTATTCCCCTGATCTACGCCCTTCAGATGCCACCTACATTACCTTACCACTATTAGTGATAAGTGGTTTTAGGCTCCCGCAATAGTGGTTTCCTTAAACTTCTTTTACGTGCCTAAATGCACGAGAGAGTGAAATTTGGCTAGGGTGGTTTTATTTCAGGGTCACGAAAATGAATTAACCTTCATGCACTTTCATGGTCCTAAGTCAATCTCATTCGTCAATCAAATCTGCACGATCCTTCCATACTGACATGATCATTCGGGTCCTATCAACCCTGACTTCTTCGCACATCCTATCTGGACCCAACATCACATCACTGCCCGTTAGGCCTAAAGTGGTTTCAGGGTCCGAGGAGAGCAGTTTCCTGGACCCGCTTTTGCGAGCCTGAATGCATGAGAGAGCGACACGTCATCGAGAGATTTACCGCTTTAGGATCATGTAGCTCTATTATCCTTCGTGCACTTTTATGATCCTAAATCGCTGTCAACCATCGATCTTGATCTACATGATATTCCATAATTGACATGACTAGGGTGGGTCTAGTCCTTTCTAAAATTATTTCCCATCACATCTACCCACGTCACATCACTTCTTGTTGGAACCATAAGGTGGTTTTAGGCTCCGCGAGAAGTGCTTTCTTGAGACCACTTTTGTGAGCCTAAACGCACCAGAGGACGACACGTGGACGCGGTGGTTTTCTTTCAAGGTCGCGAAAATGAATTAAATTTTGTGCACCTTCGCGAGCCTGAATCACTATCGACCATTGATCTGCCTCACTCCTCGACGGTCAGATATTCTCCGCCTCCAATCTCCACTGCTTATAGTTACTTGCGCACATAGATCTAATGTGGTTGGTCCACATACCACCTTCTTCCCACATAGCTCCTCCATGTCATACCTCTCGCTCACGTGGATGCTCCACATCACCCTGCCACCTGGAAATGGTGGGGCCCAACTAAAATTTTCCCAATTTTTTAGAATTTTGGGTTCCTGCAAAGTTTTCATTTTCCACTAAGGTGATTGATTCAAAATTACTTCAAACTTACTCCCATCCCCTTAACTTCCATTTAACAGAAACGAATTTCTACAACACCATTCTGATTTTTGCCTGTAAATAGATATTTATAGCCCATACAGCTCTAGTATTGCAACTAGAAGCTCTAATACCACTCTGTAACGTCCCCCTCACCCAATCCAACAATTAGGAGGGGAATTATCCAAATCTGGGCTCTCAAATTTTGCCCCAAAACCATAATACAATTTTCAACAAATAAAATGTGTGCATAAACTTAATTAAACATGCACAGCAGAATCTAAAATCTATCCACATACATCTAGCATGCCAATACAAGCATAAACATTACAGGCATGAAATAAAAACATTTCATATTCAAATGCATGAGAATACTTATCTTAATCCAACACAGATCCAAGCAACTGGTTGTGTAAAAGCATTTTTCCACCCAACCATAGGCACTTTGTCTAGCATATACTCTTTATGCTGAGAGGCCACCCCCAAGCTAGGATATGAGGTCATCAGGGCGAAGGAAACACCTAAAGGATTCTCTTTCTAATCCCACAACCCATTCTTCTCTCTATGCTTAGCCAAATGCTCATATAGATCTCTACAGGGGTCTCACTCAGCTCTCATAGCCTTGGATTCCAGGATACCTGCCCCACACAAAACCCTTCTAGCTCAGGAATCCCCTTCATCGATCCATGGTTCTCTTGGGTGATCCATCTTCCTGGGTGTTTCAAGTGTTTGCATAGAATAAGTCCAATCTATTATGTGTTGTTATAGAACCACCTGCAACTTCAATTCATGGCTTCTCAAGCACTTATGAGCAGCAGAAATCAATGGGTAAGGGTTCCTAGTTTTCCCAACCTCTCTGCTCACCTGCAACCAACAATTTTTACTTCCAAATCTGCAGCATGGTCTCCAAATTCGAATTCCTGGTTCAAAATAGCATGGTAAGTTCATGGACAACAATGGAGAGTTATGCATAGTCTAAATCTGCATGTAAGAAATGAGAGAAATGAGGGTTGACTGTAAGGGATATGAGAAAATGGTGAAAAGACAAATGACATAACTTCTAACAATAGAAGAAAGGACTCCTTGCAGTTGCAGACTGACTTCTCCCATGAAATAACTGTCACAAAAGTGCGCTCAATCCCATGCTTCAATAACTACATGAGGTGACTTTTCCCACCAACCACGCACATGCATTAATGATTGGAAAATGGTCAAAAAATAAGATAATTGGCTTATTCACATCACATGACATAATTTTGGGCAAGTTCTTAGGTTGACACTTGGAAGCAAGGATTTAGTCACCCATGGACCCCCTTTCCTCTTCCCCTCTGGTGGAATCATAGCCCCTTTGGTGCTCTTTACACAGCCCTGGATTGGACCATTTTATTATTTATGCACATAATATTTACATATTTTATAAATCAGCATAAAATCTAACCAAACAGTCCAAATAAAATATATACATCATACATGTCTAGCCATTCACTATTCGGGCCTTGGCCTTGAGCTCCGCACTAGGAATTTGCACTAGCATATTTACATCATTTACATAATATAATTGAATATATTTCAAGGGTTAAACTAGGGGTATTACATTTTTAGTTTGTGACCAATACACAATGTTTCAACTTTATCAAATTGAAAATATTATGTTAATGGAATTAATGTTTTACCTTCTTTTTAAAATTTTGAAACTGAATGTAATCATAGATTTTCTTTTGTGCAATACGAGCAACTATTTAAATTTACTTAGGTGTCAATAAATTTCAAATTATTTATCATTTTATGGGCTAATGACTAGAGCTTACTTTTAGGAATTAATTACATATGCACTTTTAATTTTGTAAATATTTTTGCATTGATTTCTTTGGGCTTAAATAACTAGTTAATCATTTCGCTTTGTGAAATTAATGTACACATGGTTAGATAGGAATCATCTATTTTGTTTAACGGTCTAACATTCTTGTAATGAAAGCAGTATTGCATCTATTAGCATATATCATATTCATCATTTAGGTGCTTAATGCCATTGACCAACCTTAATTATATTATCTATCTGAGGGCTCTAAACATAATCTACACTTCCATAACCCTTCTTCCATTTGACCATCCCTCCAAGTGTGTTTACAATGTTTTTTCTTGAACCATGTATTTTTTAGCACCGATAGGTACTTTTCGAAAAGGCATGGATTATGTACGTGAAATATGTTGTTGAACTGTGTGATAGGGATTTGAGAAACCAAGTGGATGTGGAGGTGGAAAATGTGAAAGTGGATGGCATCAACCAATAATCCAATGATAGAATTATATTTTGCTTGATTGTTTAGTGGTTTGGCCAAGACATGTGCCGCCAATGTGGAAAAGCATATGTGTTGTAGTATAAATATCCCAAGCATTGAATGTGATATTATTTAATCAACGACTTTCACCATCATCAAAGACGATATAATAGTGTGTATTTGAAGTCATCTACCAAGAAAATGAAACTGATGTGTGAGAAAAAATGAATTTGGAAATGGTAAAAAAAACTGAAAATTGAAAAAGAAAAGTATGGTTTATTTACAATGTTTGTTGATATATAATGGTTTGGGTTAGGGATAGAATTTATTCAAGTACAAATCATTGATAGGGATTTCAATAAGACCTCCTTCTGGGATTCCTAGCACATACACACCCTTGCATATACATCGTTTGACAATATATGGTCCATTCCAAAAGGGGATGATTACCTGGTCTTGGTTTAGTGTCCTTTGTGGTATCAAACTTGAGGACAAGATCATATTCCCTAAATATGTGAGGGAGAAATTAACGGTCGTAATGATCTTTGGATCATGCCTTCATAGTCGCATTGTTCATTAAGGTGTTCCAAAGTGAGCAGGCATTGATCAAGCACATGGGGTATCGGGGAGTAGTTTGATGACAGTTTGGAGGGTGGGAATATCACACTCTATGGGTAAAATTGACTCAGTGCCATAAACAAGATGGAAAGGAGTCAATCCTATCGTAGTTTTGACTAACATTTTGTATGTCCAAAGTGCAGACAAGAGCATGTGATGCCAATTGGTCTTACTCTTGTTAATTGTCCTTTGAAGCATGGTTTTGATCTCTTTGTTGGAAAAATCACCCTATCCATTTTCTTATAGATAGTAAGGGGTGAAAAAACAATGGGCGAAACACAACAAAAAAGACAATTCCTGGAAGATCTAAATTCTGGAAATGAGTTCCATTGTTAGAAACTAGCTATTTATGCACGCGAAAATGTGTGATGAGGTGATTAAAAAATAATCAAGCAGGGGCGGTGATGTTTTTTGTCAGAATTCTATGGCCTTGATGCCATGCAAGAATCTCACAAGCTAAGTATCTAAGCATAATGTAATCTTCACTTAGAATTACAATATATATTTGCAGAGAATTGAGAAGAAGAATGAGCTGAAACACATAAAATAAAGAACTCAATTTGATAAAATCTCATCATCATATTAATGAGTAATAAGTGTACAATATATAATACATACAATGAAGGAAATTCAAATTCCTTGGAGGAAATTCGAAATGCTCACATGTAGCAGGCTTAGAATAGCAAAAATCCCCATTTATGACAATTTACTAACTCCAAATCATAGAAAAAGGTCATGAATTGGCTAACTAAGCTTAGGTATTCCATGAGTGACCAAAAGGCAGCAGGTTGAGGGATTTTCAGGAGAAAAAACAAGAAGGGGTTGAGGCAAAAGCATGCAGACTTTCCATAATCAACCTAGCGCACCCTACCCATTAGAAAAGCAGTATAAGGTTGGATTTAACTCAATAAAGCGGGATAAAGATGGAATAACGCAGAAGTAGCTCTCTAGTCCATAAAAGTTGCTTTAAAGGAAAAAAGAGGACGCACTTGAGGATAAACATCAATAGATGTGGACCAAGTATGCACCAAGTGAACAACTAACAAGGTCTACCACTTAGGAAACATAAAATAATGTTTACACTAAGGCATAGATGGGTTAATTATTCTAACACCCTCCCTTAAGCCTTACTTGTGTGAGTGAAATATAGTAAAATTAGGGCCCAAGCATCAAAGGATTATGATCACCCTTTACAAATTTATTATCCATGTAAGCTGAGGAAAGAAGGAAAACCACTTGGGAAGAAAACCCCCCCTCAAAATCAACATGGAATACACCATAATAAGGCTCTCCAAATTCCAAGTAGGTGTGAACTTTGTCAAATGTCTGGAGAAATCTTCTTCTTGGGAAGAATTATTATGTGCTCACCAGACTTAAACTTCCTCAGATCAGGTCCAAATGAGACTTGATGATGTACTCCATCTTCTGTGCAACTCTGATAACAGGTTCCAATCATAATCATGCAGTGGATCAGAAGCATGATAGAGAGAGCGAATGCAGCCACTCCATACTGTAATTATTCTTAAATAGCATCCAATGACACACCAAATTCGAACCAATGAGAGGTTATGAGTGTGTATGAGCTGCAACAACTAGTTGATGATCCTTGAAATTCAAATCAGAAGACATATGAGAGAACAAAGAGGTGTCTCCAACTTCTTGAGTAAATGTGCTAGAAATCATTTAGGAACTAGCAAGAGCATGGATAGTGGAAGTGAGAGTGAAACTAACAACCTCACACTGTATATTGGACTTCCAAATAACCGTTGGATCACCTTCTTGCACACCAATGACTGGCAAAGGATCCTCAATATCTAAAGTATGAGAGGAGAACACTAATGATGGATGGAGAGAGAGTTCTTCTTCATAATATGCTTCAAATGTCTTCTCTTGGATCAACTGCATATGAAGAGGAGAAATCATAATTCTCTTTAACTTCTATTGCAACTTGAGAAGGAGACACTTCAAGGAGAGTTTTACCATTCGAACTTGTGTTCAAATTTCTGGTATTGTTCTTCAATACCTATAAAACAAACTCTGAAGGTCCGTATGGAATATTATTTGATTCTAATGAGATCTACTATGGAAAATAAGCACATTCGGGAGTGCTTCACGCCTGGGTAGACCCCAATGGAAAGCCAAAGGACTCAAGGCAATTTCCATAGTATTTTTGTGGTAACTCCACTACTTCTAGTGTGCTACTGCAATTGTGCTCCCTAGACTCCTTAAGCTCTAATAGCATGTCAGAATTATATGGCCTTGATGCCATGCAAGAATATCACAAGCTAAGGATCTAAGAACAACATAATCTTCACTTAGAATTACAATAAAGAATTGATAAGAATGAGCAGAAACACATAAAAGTAAGAACTCAATTTGATAAACTCTCATCATCATATTAATGAGTAATAAGTGTACAATATATAATACATCCAATGAAGGAAATTTGAATGCCTTGGAGGCAATTCGAAATGCTCACATGTGGCAGTCTTAGAATAGAAAAAATCCCCATCTATGACAACTTACTAACTCCAAATCATAGCAAGAGGTCACGAATTGGATAACTAAGCTTAGGTAGGCCATGAGTGATCAAAATGCAGCAAGTTGGAGGCTTTTCAGGAGAAAAATCAGGAAGGGGTTGAGGCAAAAGCATGCAGAGTTTCCAAAATCATCCTAGCGTACCTTATCCATGAGAAAAGTAGTAAAAGGATGGCTTTAACTCAGTAAAGCAGGATAAAGATGGAATACAGTAGAAGTAGCGCTCTAGTCCATAAAAGTTGCTTTAAAAGCAGAAAGAGGGCGCACTTGAGGATAAACATCAATAGATGTGGGCCAAGTATGCACTAGGTGAACAAATAACAAGTTCCAACACTTAGGAAACATAAAATCGTATTTACACTAAGGCATAGATGGGTTAATTATTCTAACAATTTTGTTGAAGGTGGGCATTCCCTCAAACCACTTAGTGAAGTAATTCATGGAAACAATGATATACTTATGGACACTGGTGGATGTGGGCCAACATTCCATGAAATCAATTCCCCATTTGCATAAAGGTTCGGTTAAGATGACGACGTGTAAGAGAGTCGTGGGAATTCATATCTTGTTGGAAAAAATTGATAGTTTTCACATTATTTGATAGTGTGAATAAAATCTTTGGAGAGTGGTGGCCAAAATTAGCCTGCGCGGAGGATTATTTGGGTAGTTTCTAATCCATATAAGTGGTTACCACATGCACTGCCATGGAAAATCATTAAGGACATTCTTAGCCTCCTCATGAGATAAGCATCGTCATAAGATGGTGTCAGAGCCTTACCAATAAAGAACGCCTTCAATGAGGCAATAGGGAGAGAATTGGTGATGGATATGATGATGATTGTCACGTGAGAGGTGTGGAGAAAATTTATGCATGCGGAGATACATTAGGATGGCTCTGTACTAGGGTTATTCCATGGATATTACGAATAAGTGGTAGTTAGGAAATTGATCATTTATAAACGATCTTGTTGCAACAGTTAGGTGATCAGTTAGGAAATCAGAGAGGGCCAAGGATTTTTACTTCTGGGAATCACAAAATCAAGGTCGAATGCTTAAAGAATAATGACCCAACGAGTGAATTTCCCATTAACAAGTTACCAGCTTAGTATGCATTGTATAGGGTTTGAGTTTGTGGTTGCTATTATTTTGTGAAGTGAGATGTAGTGGCATATTTTTTGCATAGAGAAGATGACAATCAAGGCTAATTTTTTGTAATGGTTGTAATTAAGTGGTGATCCTAACAATGTTTACTAATGTATTAAATGATTTGTTCCCCTTTATCCTCACCTTTTTAAACTGAGATGTCTGCAATAGAGCAGGAGAATGTCGAAACATAAAGAATAAAATATTGGTCAAAGTTGGGTGGGGCTACCAAGGGAGCTGAGGTAAGTTCCTTATTTAACACCTTGAAGGACTATTGTGCTTGGTTGTCCCATTGGAAAGGAATGTCCTTTCAAAGGAGACGTAAAAATCCCTATGTTTACATGGCATAATCAGGTACAAAAAAATGAAGGAAGCTAGCTTTTCCTTGAAGGATTTGTAACTGACATTGCATCTTTAGTGAGGGTAGTTCAAGGATAACTTGAAATTTCAAGGGATCAACATTGATCTCTTGTTGAGAAACAATGAACCTAAGAAATAGTCTCAATGTGATGCAAAGGATTCATTTGAGAGGGTTAAAACGTTTGTTGTCCTACCAAAATCATAGGAAAATAGTATGAATATTGTTTAAGTGGTCAGTTCATTTATTGCATTTTCCCATAAGGCCATCGAGGTATGCCAAGATAAGACATGTTAGGTCATTAAAGACATAGGAAAAAACACATTGGGATGTAGCACCAACATTTTTAAGTCCAAATGGCATGACATGATAGGCTAAAGTGCCATATGTCATAGTAAAGGTTATTTTGTATTGATCATGTTGGTGGATATGCATATGATTGTATATGAAAAATCCATCCATAAAATATATGACTTCATGTCTAGCACAAGCATTGACTACTTGGTAAATGAAAGACATTTGTATGTTGTCTTTGGGACATGCTTGATTCAGGTCTCTAAAATTTGTACATACACGAATGATGCATTTTTTTTAACAGAGATTGGATTCGATACATGTGATGTATAATAAATAGGTTAAATGAATCATACTTGATGTAGTTTCTCAATTTTTGCTTTGATAATGGGAGTTTTGGTGGAGTGAAATGGGTTTTTTTCATACTAGTGAAGCATCAGGGCATGTGTCGATATGATCTTTGATAATGGTAAGGTTGATCCTTGGCATCTCTATGTAGGATTAGGGAAAAATATCATCACCAACCTTCCAAGCAAGGTATTTCCCAACAATGAGAAACAAACAAAGGAACTTCCATTGGTTGGATACACCTTGAATTCTTTTCCTAGGGTATTAGATCCAATCAAGCAAATATTTTGGGGAAATATATTTTTCGATGAGAATTTGACCCCATAAACTATCTTTGGATAACACATGCCAAAGAGACTTTGTGATCGGAGCTTTTTCGAACAAGTGAATGTCCTTTAGCCCCCACTCTCCCATCTCCTTGGGGACTGTTATCCACTTCCAGTTGACCATGTGCTAACCCTTGCACTCACAACTACTGGTCCACATGAAATTAAAACACAAATTTCGAATGCTTTCCAAGATTCCTTTAGGGATGTAGGAAAGAGTATGCCAAAATATGGGTATGGCCTCTAAAAGTACATTCACAATAACCAAACAACCACCTCAAAATATGGGTATGGCCCCTAAAATTACATTCACAATAACCAAACAACCACCTCTTGATAACCACCTATTACACCATAACTTAATCATTTTCTCAATTCATCCCACCAACCACATCCAACCACATTTTCTATAGTTATTAGGTTTTAACATAAATCGAAAGTACTTGATATCCTCATTAAAATATTTCAACTAAAAAGGAAAGACCCTTCTAAGAATCAAACCAACCGCATTATTGATCCCATTATTCAACATTCCATATTTATGAGCATTGATTTCCATACCCGTGGCCTGATAGTATAAGGAAAAAATATCCATGATCTTCCTACATTCGCGAAGTGAACCATAACAGAATAAAATAACATCAACAACAAACAAAATATGGGTCAAACTCTTGTGTCTACCAACCTTAGCACCAATAATATCTCTTCGAGAGACAATATTCTCCAAGGCTTTACTGAGACCTTCAGCAACTAAGAGAAACAAATATGGGGATAGGGGACACCCTTGGCGCATACCACGAGAAGGCTTAAAGAAGGTCAAGGATGCACCATTAATTAGAACAGCAAAGGAAGAGGAAGAGACAAACCCCATTATCCAATTCATCACCAAAAGAGATAACCCAATGTAAATCAAGAGAAAATGCAGATACAACCAAGAAACCCTGTTGTAAGCTTTGGAATATAATTCTAATTTAACTACCCATGTAGGAATTTTTGCACTCTTTATCAAAGTGAATTCCTTCTTGTGTAGTTTCAATGGCTTCAAGAATCAGGTAAACCTCAAGAAAACTGAACTGCTCCCTTGAAATACTTTTGGAGAAGAAGTATTTTAGTCTAAGCGCAATAATATTTGAAATGATTTTATACAAACAGTTACATAAATAAATTGGCCTATAACCATCAATGGAATCCGAGCAGTCAACCTTCGAGATAAGAGCAATGAACGTTGATTTTATATCACCTGCAATTTTACCGAGCAGTCAAATATCCTCGATGATCCATATAAGATCGTCACCAATGAGGTTAAATAATTCCATAAATAACCCACTTGTCCATCCATCGAGGCTTGGATTGTGGTATTTTTTAAAGGTGCTCATAATAGCAATAAGATCCTCCTTTGAAATTGCCTGAAACATATTTTGATTATCCTCCTCACTTATCAAATTATAGAAAAGCATAAGCACCCAAGGAATTTCTTCGATATGATCTTCTTTGGGACTTTTAAAAATATTGTTGAAATACATAGTGCCAAGATTAGCCAAATCCTGAAAACAACTTACCCTGCACCCAATGTCATCAGTAAGTTCCAGATCATATTTTTACTTCGGCGATGGTTGGCAAAGTTATGAAAAAAAATTGTATTCAGGTTTCCTGCTTCAATCCAGGTTGCTCAACTTTTAATCCACCATTTTTGTTCCTCCTCCAATGGTAATTTAAACTTGTTTTCCTCCAAAGAGCGAAGACTACACAAGTCATCCTCCCCCAATAAACAGTGATCCGATTTCGAAACAAGTGTTTCCAATTCCAAGTCTAGTTTCTTTATGCGTGCATCCTGATTTCTATGGGCATTGATTGACCAAGGCACAATTTTAAATTTCACAGCTTGGAGGGCCAATACAAACTAGGAGCTAGCAAATACTTCCAATGTTGGTTTAAAATGCTACCAACTGTCTTGGACCAAAGACTTGAAATCCTCATTCCACACCCAATAAGGACTGGATTTGAAAGGGTGGCCCAACTTCGACTCCACTTGACCAAATTCTAAGTAAATGGGAAATTAGTTCGAGCATCATGTATTTCTGACCCATGATTTGAGGTGAGTCACCCTATGAAAAATTTCACTGTGGAGCAAAAACCGATCAAGTCTCTTGGAAACCCCATCATCACCCGAGTGGTTATTACACCAAGTTGCCTTCAATTCAATAGGCTCCAAGCCGATTAAACTTATGGATTCGATATAAGACTAAAAACAATCACCCAACCTATCTAGATGCCCAATTGTGCACCAAACATCTCTAGACGCAATAGTGAAATTCAAATCCCCTCACAGAATTAGATCATTTTTCATTAGCAACTTAGAAGCAAAAATCCTTCTCCAAAAGGCACCTTTTCATCATAGGGACCATAAATGTTTAAAACAAAAAAGGATAATCTTGACCTCTTACACAAAACATCCAAACAAATACCCAAGGGCACAACATAAGAATTAAGCATGGAAATATTTTCACTCCAACCCGAGATTAAGCCTCTAGAGAGCCCATTGAAATCAAGAGCTAAAAAATCCTAGCCTGAGCACATATTTTTTAGAACTGAAACAAGAATGTCACCTTTACCCATTGATTTGTGTATAAGAACAACATCCGAACAATCCACCACAAGCATATGCTTGAGAACCAATTTGCGGGCCTAATTCACCAGCCCCCACTGTTGGTTATGGAGCCTGATCTCCAGATTCAAAGATATTATTATTCAGTCGTGTCCGTACCCCAGGTTTGGTTATGATCCCGGCACGATCCTCAGGGTTGATGTATTAGATTTTATGCATTGTAAATATCTTTGAGATCAGAAGAGAGACTGTGAGACAGTGAAGAGGAAGTGCAGTGGTTGTGCAGCAGGTTGTATCCCTTCACTTTGTTGGAAGGTATAATAATAAGGACTGGCAACTTCAGTGTGGACGTAGCCCAAGTTGGTTGAACCACGATATATATGTGTCTCTCTTGTAATGTGTATGTGTGATTATATTTGCATTTCTATTTATTGTTATTGCTTTGCGATCCTGTTTTTTTAACAATTGGTATCAGAGCCAAAGGTCTATTTGGCAGATAAACCCGCAGGAAGCTAGAGTTTCTGGTTCGAGTGGGAGCAATGGCAGAAGAAGGAAAGTTTAAGGTCGAGAAGTTTAACGGCCAAAACTTCCAGTTATGGAAGATGAAAATGAAGGACTATCTGTACCAAAAGGATCTATTCCTGCCGTTGGGAGGAAGAGAAAAGCAGCCGGCGGCCATGAAGGATGAAGAATGGGAGGTTCTTGACAGAAAGGATATGGGAACAATACGGCTGAGCCTGGCTTCGTCGGTGGCTTTCAATATCTCAAAATAAACGACAACGGAGGGTTTGATGAGCACATTGGTTAAGCTGTATGAAAAACCCTCGGCCTCCAACAAGGTATTTCTAATGAAGCATTTATTTAATATGAAGATGTCTGAAGATGGATCTGTTACTGATCATTTAAATGAGTTTAATATGGTTACAAATCAACTAAGTTCTGTAAGTGTGAAATTTGATGATGAGGTTAGGGCTCTTCTAATCTTGTGTTCATTGCCAGAAAGTTGGAATAGCTTGGTCATGGCTGTAAGTAACTCTGTCTCTGGTTCAAACACCTTGAAATTTGATGATGTTATTGGTGTTATTCTTAGCGAGGAAATGCGAAGAAAAAGAACAGGTGAGACATCAGGTAATGCGTTGACCATGGAGAGCAGGGGAAGACAAAAGGAGAGAGGAAAGAGCCAAGATAATCGCAACAACAGTAAAAAGGGCATATCCAAGTCCAGACTGGGAAAAATAGAGTGTTGGAACTGTGGAAAGAAAGGACATCTGAAGAAAGACTGCAGATCTCTAAAGAAGAAAGGAGATGCACAGAAGGAAACTACCCAAAAAGAAAATGTACCAGGTGATGTGTTACAAGATGCTTTAATTCTTGCATTAGATAATACAAGTGATTATTGGGTAGTAGATTCAGGGGCTTCATGTCATGCTACACCCCATAGGAAATATTTTCATGATTATGTTCCAGGTGATTTTGGACATGTTTTATTGGGTGATGATGAGCCATGTAAAATTGTTGGAATGGGTAAGGTATGGATAAAAGTTAATAATGGAACTGATTGGCTGTTAAAAGATGTTAGGAATATTCCTACTATGAAAAGAAATATGATCTCAACAGGGCAGTTGGGAGATGGCGGTTGTCTATCTACATTTGGAGAAAAGTGGTGGAAGATCACTAAAGGATCAATGGTGATAGTAAAAGGAGATAGGGTAGGTACTTTGTATTTATGTCCTCATAATACTGACCATTCTATCTCTTTAGCTTCCACAAGAACATATACAACATTGCGGTATCATAGGCTTGGCCACATGAGTGAGAAAGGGATGCAGATTCTCCACTCAAGGAAGTTGCTGTCAGATTTGAAGCAGGTAAGTTTGGAATTCTGTGAGAACTGTGTTTATGGAAAACAGAAGAGAGTCAGATTTCTCAGGGTTGGGAAACAGAAGAAGAATGAAAAGTTAGAGCTAGTGCATACAGATGTATGGAGACCGGCTCAGGTACAATCTCTTGGTGGCTCTCATTATTATGTTACATTTATTGATGATGCAACTAGGAAAACTTGGGTTTATTGCATTAGACAGAAATCTGATGTGTTTGCTACTTTTAAGAAGTGGAAAGATTTGGTTGAGAATGAGACAGGAAAAAGGTTAAAGTGTCTCAGATCTGATAATGGAGGTGAGTACTATGGCAAGGAGTTTGATAGTTACTGTTCATACCATGGGATTCATAGAGAGAAGACAGTCCCAGGAACACCACAAGAAAATGGTGTCTGAAAGGATGAACAGAATGATCATGGAGCGTGCAAGGTGTATGAGATATCATGCAGGGTTGCCCTTACAGTTTTGGGCGGATGCTGTAAATACTGTTGTTTATTTGATAAATAGAGGACTTTCGAGTGCTTTGGATGGTGGTATTCTAGAGGAGGCATGGACAGGTAAAAAGGTAAACTACTCATTTCTGAGAACGTTTGGTTGTGAAGCATTTGTCCATATTGATAAAGATAATATAACAAAGCTTGAAGCTAAATCCAAGAAATGTACCTTTATTGGATATGGGGTTGATGATTTTGTTTATCGCTTATGGGATTATGAAAATAACAAAATCATTAGGAGTAGAGATGTGATATTCAATGAAAAGGTCATGTATAAAGATCAGTTGCAGGGAAAGAAACGAGAAAAGGAAAACACAGAGTACGCAGTACTTGATGAAATTAAAGAAAATGAAGTTCCAAGGGTTCCAGAAAATCAAGAACAACAGCAAGTACCTGAAACTCCTGCAACTGCAAGAAGATCTAGCAAGTTAAGTAGACTCCTTGAACGATACTCTTCTTCAATGTATTATTTATTGATGACTGATGCTGGTGAACCAGAGTGTTATGAAGAAGCAATGCAGGTGGAAACTAGCAAGGCATGAATGAGGAGATGGACTCATTGGTAGGAAAAAAGACTTGGCATTTGGTATATTTTCATGTTGGTAAAAGAGCATTGCAAAACAAATGGATTTACAGGTTGAAGGAAGAAGAAGGAGGCAAGAAGCGGCACAAGGAAAGACTTGTTGTAAAGGGGTTTGCACAGAAGAAAGGTATAGATTTTGATGAAATATTTTCTCCTGTTGTTAAGATGACTTAAATTAGGACTATCTTAAGTCTAGTGGAGGTAGAATATTTGCATCTTGAACAGTTAGATGTAAAAACAACCTTTCTCCATGGGGATTTGGAGGAAGAGATATATATGCAGAATCCACAAGGGTATGAGGTCAAAGGGAAGGAGGATTTGGTATGCAGGTTGAAGAAGAGCTTGTATGGCTTGAAGCAAGCTCCAAGGCAGTGGTATTTAAAATTTGACAAGTTTATGATAGAACAAGGTTATAGTAGATGTCATTCTGACCACTGTGTTTATTTCAAGAAGCTAGACAATGAAAGATATATTATCTTGTTATTGTATGTGGATGACATGCTTGTTGCAGGGTCTAACATGCAGGATATAAATGTACTCAAAAGGAAGCTAGCTAATTCATTTGCGATGAAGGATTTGGGTGATGCAAAGCAAATCCTTGGTATGAGAATAACAAGAGACAGGAAAAATCGCAAATGGACATTGTCTCAGAGTGAGTACATACAAAAGGTGTTGGAGAGGTTCAGAATGCAGAATGCAAAACCAGTAAGTACACCTTTGGCCAGCCATTTAAGTCTAAGTAAGGAAATGTGTCCCAAGACACAGGAAGAGACAGATTACATGTCCAAGATTCCCTATCAATCAGCAGTTGGCAGCTTGATGTATGCCATGGTGTTCACAAGACCATATATTGCACATACAGTGGGAGTTGTGAGAAGATATATGAACAATCCAGGTAAAGAACATTGGAAGGCAATACAGTGGATTCTCGGGTATTTGAGAGGTACTACCACTGAGGCATTATGTTTTGGAGGTTCAAACACTGTTCTACAGGGATATGTTGATGCAGATATGGCAGGTGATAAGGATAGCAGGAGGAGCACCACATGGTATGTGTTTACTGTAGGTGGAATAGCAGTAAGATGGATTTCGAGATTGCAAAAGGTTGTTGCACTTTCAACAACAGAAGCAGAGTATGTTGTTGTTACAGAGGCTAGTAAAGAGATTATTTGGTTGCAGAGGTTTATGGAGGAAGTGGGTAAGAAGAAGAAGGATAGCAGTTTGTATAGTGACAGCCATAGTGCCATTCATCTTGCAAAGAACTCATCATTCCATTCGAGGACTAAACATATACAGCTCAAGTACCATTTTATACGCTCTGTTCTGGAAGATGAACTGTTGAAGCTGGAAAAGATACATACTAGCCAGAATCGTGGAGACATGTTCACAAAGGTAGTGACTAGAGAGAAAATGAGTTCCTGCTCGGTTTCAGTTGGCCTTCTAGCATGAAGGTGAAGAGGAGAAAGTTGCCAAGTCTAAGTACAGCAGCGGTGGAGTTGTTGTGATGAATCTCCAAGTGGGAGATTGTTGGTTATGGAGCTTGATCTCCAAATTCAAAGATATTATTATTCAACCGTGTCTGTACCCCAGGTTTGGTTATGATCCCGGCACGATCCTCAGGGGGTCTGAGGGGCATGTGGGCCAGCGGAACCCCATTGCTGGTTCGGGAGAACCACCCTTGAGAAAGGGGGTTTGGGGGAAATGCCCCCAAGTTACAGGGGTTCGAGAGAAAATCCCTCAAGAAGGGGGTTCGGGGGCAAAGCCCTCGAGAAGGGGGTTAGAGGGCGTAGCCCCCGAGGAAAATTTTTTGGGACTGTTTTCGCCACCAGTTTTCGGGCCCATGGTTTTGGGTAACCCATGGTATTTTTCCATTGTATTTTCCTTATAAAAGAAAGACATTGTAACACGGCTAGGGTTGATGTATTAGGTTTTATGCATTGTAAAGATCTCTGATATTAGAAGAGAGACTATGAGACAATGAAGAGGAAGTGCAACGGTTGTGCTGCAAGTTGTATCCCTTCACTTTGTTGGACGGTATAATAATAAGGACTGGAAACTTCAATTTGAACGTAGCCCAAGTTGGGTGAATCACGATATATCTGTGTTTGTCTTGTAATGTGTATGTGTGATTATATTTGCATTTATGTTTATTGTTATTGCTATGCGATCCTGTTTTTCTAACACCCACATATTTAGTGAAAGAAATTCCATTGAGAAGATGGGAAAGGGGTACTAGTTGCTCAAAGGGCCCTAACAATAAGCCTTGGATTATCTTTCTTAACTTCAGGACCTGATCTTATCTAAGCCAAAAGAATAGAAGAGGGTATCCCAATTTCATGTCCCTTCCCTAGTGGTCTTGGTCACTACTTGGATCCTCCCATCCCTAGGCGATCTAAGTTAATTAATTAAATTAAGAATTAATTAATGGGGTAATTTTGAGGCATAATACTATAGTAGTTAATTAATCATCAAATAATTAATTAAATTTCTGAGTTTGAATTATTTTTATTATTAATTCATCATCATTACTAATAAATGTTGGCAAGTTGATGATGACTTGGCTAGGAGCTCTAAATTGGATCAAGTGGGCCACTCTTGCTTTAGTGGCAAATATCATAAAAAGTAAGGAATCCAATGAAGGAAAGAAGGCAACAAGAAGAAAATGGAAACTATCAAAAGAAAACAAAAAGACAGGAAAAATCAAAAAAGGAGGAAAGTAAAAAGAGGAAAGCACAAGAAAATCAGTCAGAAGAAAAGTGGCAACATCCAGAAAGGCTAAGAAAGGCGTGCTTGCTAAATCAGTTAAAGGAAGCAAAAGCAAGAAAGATTTGCAAAGCGGGAATTTGCCATACCTCTCAAGGAATGCGCCCTCCCTCTCCCACACGTGCGGATGGCTTGAGTAGAAATCTTCCTCATCTATATATTGATGTTTCCAACTCCCTCTCAGAACTTTTGATCATTTGAATTTTGTCTTGAGAGCTTTGAGTCTCTCTTTTGTTGAGTGATGTGCCTCAACTCTTTCTTGGGAGATGTGCCCCAAGGCTCCATAGTTTCCATTTAATATGTATTTATATCCAGAGAGTGATACTGCATCCATTCAGATCCATATCAGTTCACAGTGGAAGATCTACAAGCATTCAGAGAAGGAGGCTACAGTTTCAGTGTTTTTGCAGCTAGTTTTGGAGGAGGATCACTAGAAGGAGGAGTTATTTTTCAGTGAACGCGCCCAGGATATTCAAGGAGACCAGTTCACCCTCATTTACATAGATCATATATTATTATTACCATAGAACAACTTTATATCTGATCCACACACTCTCCTTTCACTTCTACTCCCATTCTCAGCTAGTTTTGGTGGAGATTTCTCTGGAGGATGAAGATAGCTCAATGAATGAGCCCCGGAGAATTTCAGGAGTTTAGTGAGAAGTATATAAAATTCATCAGACCTATTGGTGGTATGATATCATCTTCAAAACAGATTTACAGTGATCTCCCCAGTTCTTACCTTCATTCTCCTTCAAGTTGTAAGGAATTTCTAGCCTATGATGCATTGTAATTTTGGAAAGCAATAAAATAAGTACAAGATGTGTTCTGAAGTTTAAATTTCTACTTGTATCTACTAAATAATATATATCATATCATTTATTCATCTCAAAACATATTTGAATGAATTATGGAGGCAGTTTGGCATTTAAGAATAAAAGACTAGCTCATTATGTCCATTTTTATGACTAGTTTTACACATTTAACTGCTCTTTCTTCTATGAGCATCATTTTTACTTTATGTTAGTTGTATAAGCTTAATAACAGAGTACACCAGACATCCCAACCCTTTCCTTGAGTTTTTGTATGTATTTAAACTTGTTTGGAAGACTCTGTAAATTGACTAGCTCAACAATCCCTAGGTAGCGCACTTGAGCATTTGGCCTCCAAACCACTCTGAATCCTACCAAATTCTCAAGAACACTATTCCTGTGCATTCTAAAAACATTTATTACTGTTATACCTCTTCCATAAACTCTGAGAAACCCTCACCCAGTCTAGTTGGCATATGCTAGAAGCCTAGGAAGCCTCGAAGTAGGCAACATAATTGCTCTGTTGTTGAAAAGTGAATGGCTCTAGTACATTGTGCCTAGGACTTATTCTAAGACGAGATTTAGATTTCTACTACACACTCATCCATATAAATTCCAGAACTTAAATTCACGCCTACCATCCTCACTCATTCTATCAGTCCCCCTCACTTACATCATGCTCAGTTTAAGAAATTGCTTAAAAATTTACTAGTAAAATTTTGATAAAATCTGAGTTTGGAGATAATATTTTGGCCACATCTTGGCTGGAATATTACAGTGGTATCAGATCATGGTCCTATGAACCTACTCTTCAATTTGGGTTATGAGTCCTAAGAGAATACCAATCCCCAAAGGAAAGAACCCTGGAGAACCTTTTGTGGAAGAATAGGTAGAATCTACTGGAGGAAAAATACAAGGGGAAAAGAACATGCCTGACATAGATGATAAGGATGAGTTCTGAATTTTTGTGCAGAGTATGTTAAAAGGGCTGCATGACATATCTCATAATATCATTCAATCTAGGCAAGAAACTAGAGAATTTTTGGCTAAGCAATTAGGAAAGAAAGAGGTAGAAGGGAGTTGCAGTGGCTCTCAGAATAATGATAGGAAGATCCCTAGTGGAATTTATTTTTCTAAGACTAGGCCTCACAATAGGCCTAATGATTTCAAAGATGAATCCAAGGATTAGCCCCGACAGACCATGCCCAAATTCCTTGAAGAACATAGGGAGGATCCTAAAATTCCCATTGAATCAGTCAATGCATGGGAGGATCGGTATGTAGAATACTAAACTCTGAGTGAAGAGTGCAGAAGGGCATTTCCTTTCAAGGATTTCTGTGAAGCACAATATAGAAATCATCCAAGAGGAATTCATAGGCATCCAACATATAAATATGAGCTGAGGGATGCGATTAGTAATATTTAGTTACCTTTCTTTGATGGGTCATCAAAATCTACTACTAGCTCCTAGGTGCAGAAGCTAGACACCTATTTTAAGCTGAATGCAATGGCTGAAAGGGATTTCATCAGAATGGAAACTCTGCATTTGCAAGATGAAGAATGAATGGTGGTTCCATTGCATGAGGACCTTGGGCCATGACCAATTGCCTTCATTTGCAGAATTCACCAAGAGATTAATGGAGAGATTCAATAGGAGAGGCCCTAAAATTTCCTTCAGGGAATTGGCACATGTTAAGTAGATTGGAACTCCCGAAGCTTATATCTCCGAGTTCCAAAAGTTGGTTGTAATGGTCACTGATATATCTGAATTTTTCTTGATCCTCCTGTTCATAAAATTATTAGCAGAACCATTAAAAGGGTTGGTTAAATCCTACCGACCAGCTACCTTACAAGAAGCAGTGAGCAGAACGAGGGATCTGCAATATGCAATCCCAAGAACCAGATATCCACCAAAGTTTAATGCATTTGCTAAATTTCAGAACCAAAATCCACCATTCAGAAATGTGGCAGCCCCAAAAAAGAAGGAATACTCATTCTGAGATCGATATGAGTTGAGGAAAAAACTATGTTTTTCCTGCCAAGAACCTTGGGTTCCGAGGCACAAATGTGCAAAGGGGAAGGCCCATTACATAGAAGTTTTTTCTGAAAGTGATGAGGAAGAAATGAGTGCAGAAGTACAAGCAAAATAAAAATCATAAGAGGGGTATGAGACAGCAAGAGAAGAGCAACCACCACCGCCAGAATGCAAAATTGCAGTTTTAAGTGTAGTTCCCCGCTACCACACCATGAGATTCAAAGGGGTTGGGAAAGGGAAAAAGGTGTCAGTTTTTGTCGATGTGGGTGCCACCCATAATTTTATTGATGCAGCCATGGTGGAGAGAAGAAAATTACAAACATAAAAATTTGGATCTTTCACAGTTATTATTCCTGGAAATAACACTATGCAGTGTGACAGGTGGATTCCAAAACTGCAAGTGACCATTGGAGACCATACTGTGACGGATGGTTCTTATGTGGTTGATACAAATGTGGTATTGGGAGTACAATGTTTGTTCTCCATTGGTGAACATGTGGTAAATTACCAAATTCCCCAGATGTGCTTCAAAGACACCGCAGGAAAACAAGTCATTTTGAGAGGTGTCAACACTTACCCAAAACAGTTAATTTCTACACATAGTATGAGATCAGTTTTGAGGCATGGTGACGTAGAGTGGGATGAAGAATGATTTTTCACCACTGAAAGGAATTCCTTTTGTGTTTCACATTATCCAGAAGACATCCAAAGATTGCTCCACAAACACAAAAAAGTGTTTGCAGATCTGCCACATGGAAGACCTCCTGACACGGGTACTGAGCATTGGATTGAGCTGGAACCTGGTACTTTTCCTATAAAAATACATCCTTACAAACACCCCAAGATATTCAAGGATGAGATAGAGAAAAACATCAAAGAGATACTTGATATGGGGTTCATAAGTCCAAGCTCAAGTCCCTTTGCTTCATCGGTGGTTTTAGTCAAAAAGAAATATGGAACAATGCGCATGTGCATTGATTATAGGGCTTTGAACAAGAATACCATCAAGAACAGATATCCTATTCCAAGGATTGATGAGCTCATGGATGAGATGCATGGAGATAAATATTTTTCCAATATTGATCTTGATTCTGGTTACCACCAAATCAGAATGAAAAATGAAGACATTCAGAAAACTGCCTTTCGGTGCCATTATGGGCGTTTTGAATTTCTGGTCATGCCTTTTGGATTGACTAATGCACCAACAACTTTCCAATCTTGCATGAATGGAATATTCAACAAGAAACTCTGTAAGTATGTCCTTGTATTTTTTTATGACATTCTGATTTATAGTAGGACATGGGAAGAGCATTTGCAGCATTTGGACAATGTTTTAACACTTCTTGCAGAACGGTCTTTTTATGCTAAACTGTCAAAATGTGAGTTTGGTTTGAAAGAGCTCCTCAATCTTGGCCACACCATTGGGAAATAAGGATTCAAAGTACATATGGAAAAAATAAAATCCATCCTTGATTGGCCAAGCCCAAAGAACATAACATCCCTAAGGGGATTCATTGGCTTGTGCACCTACTACAGAAAATTTCTAAAAGGATTTTCTAAGCTCTCCTCTCCTTTGAAAGACCTCGCCAAGAAGGGTGCTTTTTTCTGGTCAGATGAGGCTGAAAAATATTTTAACATAATGAAGGAATTCATGAGTAGCTACCCAGTACTTGCACTTCCTTATTTCACCGAACCTTTCATATTGGAGTGTGGTTCCTCAGGTGAAGGCATTGGAGCAGTTATAATGCAGAATAGGCATCCTATTGCTTATGAGAGCAGAAAATTGCAGCCACGTGAGAAGATTTATTCTATTTATGATAAGGAGATGTTGGCCATCATTCATTCCTTGGCTAAATTCAGACAATATCTAGTGGGAGGCAAGTTCATAGTCAAGACTGATCACAATATCTTGAAGCATTTCTTGACCCAAAAAGAGCTGAATGACGGACAACATAAGTGGGCAAGTAAAATTCAGTCTTATGACTTTGACATAGAATATAAAAAGGGTAAGTTGGATGTAGTGGTTGATGCCCTCTCTAGAAAACCTGCTTTTTCTTTGTTGCAAGTTCCTACTGATTAGAAAGATCAACTAGCTAGAGAATATTCGAAAAATCAGTTTGCTTGTGAATTTTTGGATAGGATGATTCAGGATGATTCTTACCAAGTTATCAATGATGTTATTTATTACAAGAACAAAAATTTTCTAACTCCTGGATCAAAGTTAAAAGAACAGATTTTGGTGGCTGCCCACAATGCACCAGTAGCAGGCCACCCTGGATTTCTGAAAACTTACCGGAAGGTAAGAGAGAGGTTCACTTGGAAGGGCCTAAAATATGATGTGTTATGACATGTGAGGGAGTGTACTACATGTCAGCAGAATAAGGTTGAGCACACTCACCCTGCTGGTCTCCTTCAACCATTTCCAATTCCAGAACAAAAATGGGAAAGTGTGTCCATGGACTTCATCACCGGACTGCCAAAATATCAGGGTAAGGACAGCATTTTTGTAGTAGTTGTTAGGTTGAATAAATTTTCTCAATTTTTTCTATCACATCAACTATTACATCCAGTCAAGTAGCTGCACTTTTCTTTAAAGAAATGTTCAGATTGCATGGTCTGCCCAAGATCATAATCAGTGACAGAGATAGTAAGTTTACTAGTGCTTTCTGTAAATCACTATTTGAGCTGGTTGGAACTAGTCTGAATCTCAGTACAAGCTATCATCCCCAGACTAGTGGCCAAAATGAGAGGGTAAATCAGTGGTTGGAAGGTTATCTCAGAAACTATGTCCCGGGAAGCAGAAGGCATGGGTCAATTGGATACACTTGGAAGAATTCTTCTATAACACCACATTCCATATGTCCATCAGAATGACCCCATTCAAAGCTCTGTATGGATATGAATCCTCCCACTTTTGTAGATCTGATTTTTGGGAATTGCAGAGCACAAAAGGAAACGGATTGGATGCAAGAGAGCCAAGACATACTCAGGGCACTTAAAGAAAATTTGCAGGTTGCACAAAACCAGCAGAAACTGTATGCAGACAAGAAGAGAATAGACCGAACCTTCCAAGAAGGTGACTTAGTTTATTTTAGGTTGCATCCCTACATGCAATCCACTTTGAAATCGAAGGGGGCTAAGAAATTACTACCAAGGTTCTATGGGCCATACAAGATCACAAGGAAGGTGGGTGAAGTTGCTTATGAACTAGATCTTCCATCTGGAAGCAAGATACACAATGTTTTCCATGTGTCATGCCTGAAGAAAGCAATTGGCCAACAAGTGACTGTTTCAAAAATATTGTCTCCTCTTGGTGATGAAGGAAACCTAGTATTAGAACCAAAAGATATTTTGTAGGTACGAGAGAGGAAGTTGAGGAGCAGAATCGTCAAAGAATACTTAGTGCAATGGAAGGGGTTGCCCAATGAAGATGCAACCTAGGAAGATGAAAAGATTCTGCAACATCCTGGTTTGAAACTGCTTGAGGACAAGTAGCCTTGGGGAGGGAGGATTTTCATGTCCCTTCCTTAGTGTCCTTCGTCACTACTTGGATCCTCCCATCCCTAGGGGGTCTAATTTAATTAATTAAATGAAGAATTAATTAATGGGGTAATTTTGAGGCACAATACTATAGTAGTTAATTAATTATCAAATAATTAATTAAATTTCTGAGTTTGAATTATTTTTATTATTAATTCATCATCATTACTAATAAATGTTGGTAAGTTGATGATGACTTGGCTAGGAGCTCTAAATTGGATCAAGTGGGCCACTCTTTCCTTCGTGGCAAATCTTAGAAAAAGCAAGGAATCCAATGAAGGAAAGAAGGCAACAAGAAGAAAATGGAAACTATCAAAAGCAAACAAAAAAACAGGAAAAATAAAAAAAGGAGGAAAGTAAAAAGAGGAAAGCACAAGAAAATCAATCAGAATAAAAGTGGCAACATCCAAAAAGGCTAAGAAAGGCACACTTACTAAAATCAGTGAAAGGAAGCAAAAGCAAGAAATATTTGCAAAGCAGGAAGTTTCCATACCTCTCAAGGAATGCGCCCTCCCTCTCCCACATGGGTGGATGGCTTGAGTAGAAAGCTTCCTCATATATATATTGATGTTTCCAACTCCCTCTCAGAACTTTTGATCATTTGAATTTTGTCTTGAGAGCTCTGAGTCTCTCTTTTGTTGAGTGATGTGCCTCAACTCTTTCTTGGGAGATGTGCCCCAAGGCTCCATAGTTTCCAGTTAATCAGTATTCATATACAGAGAGTGATATTGCATCCATTCAGATCCATATCAGTTCACAGTGGAAGATCTACAAGCATTCAGAGAAGGAGGCTACAGTTTCAGTGTTTTTGCAGCTAGTTTTGGAGGAGAATCACTAGAAGGAGGAGCTCGTTTTCAGTGAATGCAACCAGGATATTTAGGGAGACCATTGCGCCCGCATTTACAGAGATAAAATATTATTATGACCGGATAATAGCTTTAGATGTGATCCACAAACTCTCCTTTCACTTCTACTCCCATTCTCAGCTAGTTTTGGTGGAGATTTCCCTGGAGGATGGAGATAGCTTAGTTAATGCACCCCAGATACTTAAGGAGTTCAGTGAGAAGTATATAAGATTCATAAGACCTATTGGTGGTATGATATCAGCTTCATAACAAAGTTACAGTGATCTCCCCACTTCTTACCTTCATTCTCCCTCAAGTTGTAAGGAATTTCTAGCCTGTGATGCATTGTAATTTTGGAAAGCAATAAAATAAGTACAAGATGTGTTATGAAGTTTACATTTCGACTTGTATCTACTAAATAATATGTATTAGATCATTTATTCATATCAGAACATATTTTAATCAATTATGGAGGCATTTTGGAATTTAAGAATCAAAGACTAGCTCATTGTGTCCATTTTTATGAATAGTTTTACACATTTAACTGTTATTTCTTTTCTGAGTATCAATTTTATTTTATTTTCAGTTGTATGAGATTAATAACAGAGTACACCAGACATCCCAACCATTTCCCTGAGGGTTTGGATGTATTTAACCTTGTTTGGAAGAGTTTGGAAATTGACTAGCTCAACAATCCCTAGGTAGCGCACTTGAGCGTTTGGCCTCCAAAACACTCTGAATCCTCCCAAATTATTAGGAACACTATTCCAGTGCATTCTAAAAAATTTTATGACTGTTATACCTCTTCCATAAACTCTGAGAAACCCTCACCCAATCTAGTTGGCATATGCTAGAAGCCCAGGAAGCCTCGAAGTAGGCAACATAATTGCTCTGTTGTTGAAAAGTGAATGGCTCTAGTACATTGTGCCGAGGACTTCTGCTCAGACCATATTTATCTTGCTGCTGCACACTCATCCATATAAATTCCAGAACTTAAAGTCACCCCTACCATCCTCACTTATTGTATCAGTCCCCCTCACTTACATCCTGCTCAGTTTAAGAAATTGCTTAAAAATTTACTAGTAAAATTTTGATAAAATCTAAGTTTGGAGATAATATTTTGGCCACATCTTGGCTAGAATATTACACCCAATAAGCGAAGGAATAGAAGAAGGAAAAGAGTCCTTCCCTAGACCTCCTAAAGAGAAAATACCATAAAAAGTAGATTGTTTCTTTGATCTTAAATTATAGTGATCCTCCCCTCCCCAAAAGAGGCATGTGATGAAGAATCCTTTTGAGATGAGGTACACTTGGACGCCTTTGGAGAAAGGGACCTAGTAGAGGACAAGGATTCCAAGACTAAACCATTAGATGAGGGCTTTGGAGAGGGAAGCTAGTGAGGGACCCCAAATCCTGGAACATAAACCTTAGGAAGGAAATTCATATCCTTAGACTCCCCCTAGAACCATAGAAATATACCTTACTCAGATACTTCCATTCGTTATCCTAAGAAAGATCCACTACATGAAGACTGTTTCTCTTAGCCTCCAAAGGATCCAGCTGCACACATTGGAACAAATCAACTTACGGATCCACCCAAGTCTCGACAAAGAGCAGGATAGACAAGTACCCTATTTGAAACCCTTGATCCATTAAGGCACCAATGCTCTATTTGACCTCCCCTACAACCATACCAAAGCTCAACGGTCTCTTACAAGCACTCACAGAATTTTTAGGGGAAAATCCATGCAGGTTATCCTCCTGAGGAAATTTTTTCTTCCATATTTTCTTCACAAAGGTTAAACCACAGTCCCACTAAAGATGACCATAATGTTGACACCAGAAACATATAAAAGAGATGTTTAATTAATCGAGGACCTGGGTGTAGACCTAATCATTTTATATCAAATCAATATATTCAAAAAGGCCCTCTCGGGCATCTAGTTCCACCAGAATCTTAGCCACTAAGAGTGAGGTGCTCGAAATGAAGCTATCATCCACAAAGATCATCCGACCTATTCAATCTTCGATGGCCTGTAAGCCTTGTTCCAACCACCATTCCATTTGAATACCTGGAATTTTGACCCACACCAGAATGTTGGCTAGGAACTCCACCTTAGCATCAAATTATGTAATATTTCAGAAGTAGGATAACTCAACAGTAGCAGACCTCACTAGAATTTACTCATGTAGTGTAGAAAGAAGAAGAAGAAACACTGAATCAATTAACACTCATTACACAGAAAATGGAGAAAAATTGTTGTATCATACATCAGATGTAAGTTGGCACTCTGTAATGTGAATAATAACTAAATACAATGAATGATATTTGAATTCCTCTAAGGTCATTCGAATTATCCTCAAAGTGTGGCTTGGATAGCATAGGAGACATAATACAAACAAGTGGCAGTGGTCATAAAGGTCAACTAGTCAGTCAGATGAGTCTAACTGAGTGCATGGGAACTAATGTAGGGAAGGAGCCTCCAATGTGGGCGCATGAGGAGCTGTCAGTAATCATAATACCTCAAACTAGTCTCAGTAGGTGCCTATCTAAGTGCTTCAGTCAGTTAACTGATCAATCATCCCTTGAATCAAGGAACTGAATCATCAACCAACTAACTAGCTGAAGTAACTCCTAAATAGGTGGAATAAGTTGCACTTTTGCTCCAGTGATGAAAACAAGGGTGCATCAGTGGCTAGGAAGGCTAGAACTGATCATAACCAAGATCCTGGGGGCTGCAAAATAAGGACTAGGTGCTGGGAGACTTACATACTAATGACTGGATGCATGCAATTGCATGCAAATGCATGTAGATGATTGGATGCATGCAAAATTGCATGCGGGCATGCAAAATAGAAAAATGATGGTGAGAATATTCCAAGACTCCCTGCAAGCTATACTATGAGGTAGTACTGAAGAACTAAATAGTAGGTACCTGGTGATTAAGACCAAAGGTCACCCCGTACAAAAATCTAAATAATAAAAGAGGAAAGAGGGAAAACCTAGTGGGAAGAAATCCCTCCCTCAAAATAAACAGAAGGATGCTAATGTAGCATGTCATCACTCACCCCAGAAGGAGGCAAGTGTCCTTCTTTTCCAAAAAAGGATCGATCGATCTGAAATGGATCAGTAATGTGAGAAGGATGAAACCTTCCATTCTAATAATCTGATCGAGTTCTCTGTTGATCAGTTGGATCACCAACGAGATCACCGACAGATCGAAGAGTAGTGGTTTCCCATCTCGGAAGAGGAGGATCATCAGGTGAGAGATCATCAGGTTCTTGTGGATCTGGATCTAGAATTTGCCCTTCATCATCATCACTCTCACACTCTGAATCTGAACTGTCATGTGATGAAGGTTCGCTCTCTTGGAGCCCATCAACCATCTCCTTTGTATGCATGTTTTGCAAGTTTTGATAGTTAGGATGCCCAAATCTTCCATGCCACAATTTGCTTTCTTCATTGGCATGAGTATGGAGGGAAGATTGCCTTGAGAGAGGTAAGAAGTCGGAGAACTCATACAGTTTTGACTTATTATTTGCAACTCCTTTTGCAATGGTAGATCATGATACCATGTCTTGAATTTCAACCTCATTAGGAGAGAATATCACTCTCTTGGGCTCTCCAGTGTGGGTCATCTGATATACATAAAGTAGATTTGCAGTGAGAGTGGGGACATAGAGTACATCGGTTAAGTATCCATGATCTAACTTAATTCTTCCAATCCCTTCAGAAGAGACTTCAGAATCATTCCCCAACATAATGGATGGTCCGATAGTAGCTTCGAATCCAGTGAAGAGATCCTTGGAGGAAGACATGTATCTTGAAGCTCCAGAATCTATGATGAAGGAGGATTGAGTTGATGCACTTTCCATGAGGGCATGGAATCTCTCTTTGTTCTCATATGTAGATGGTTCACTCTCTTTCTTCCTAGCACATGCAGGTACTGGGAGATTATTCTTATCAAGGAGTGAGGCCATGAGATCTATGGTCTTCTTCATGCATGAAATTTCAGGATGGTATCCTCGATTACAATATGTGCACTTGGATTTTCCCTTCTGAATGTTCTTATCCTTCTTAGGATTCGAGGATCCATCTTAATGTATGGGAGCCTCCTTCTGCTTTGTATCATTCGACTTTCTATCAGAATTTTTCTATTTCCCTTTTCCATTTGCTCTTCTCATCTCAGTGGTTGCAAGAGCTGAATCCAACTTGGCTTTTATCACTCCCATGTGTACTAGCTTCTCCTCCTCAAGAGTTAGATATTGGATGAAGTCTGCAAGCGAAGGGAACTTCCATTTTGGAATGGACATCTTGGTTGAATGGAAGGTAGAAACAAACACTGAATAATCAGGTCCTAACTTCAACAGGATGGAAAGGATGAATTGTTTGTCCTCCTTCTCAATCCCATACCTCTTCAACTTTGAAATCAAGTTCTTGAATTTGTTGAGAAACTCAGTGATAGTTTCGAAACTGCTTGGGCTCATGGAGATGAGATCATTTTCCAAATTTGGACCCTTCAAATCATCATTCCGAACAAGAAGAGATTCGAGCTTGTCCCAAACCTCCTTTAGAGTATTCAAATCGATAACATGAAAGTGTAGGTCTTCAGAAATGGAGAGTAGCAGCAGTCCTACTGCTTCATCAAGCTTGTCTAAGTACTTGGATTTCTCTATTGCACCAGTGGGCTCAACTTCAGAGCCATTCACTATTCTGGAAAGAGACTCTTCGACTTCAAGAAGATGTCCATTTTATCCTTCCATTCGAAGTAGTTGAATGAATTCAACTTCAGATCCATAATGCTGCAGAATTCAAAGCTGAAAGAGGGAGATTCCTGCAAAACAAATGAGAATTATGAAAGAAGATGCATTGCAATTCGAATTGAACACTGCCTCAGGACACTGAGCACATATGACTAAGTCCTTCACACCTGGATAGACCTCACTGGATTGCTCCAATGAATTCAAGGTAATAGCACAAGGATTTGTTGTGGAAACTCAGAGGCTTCTGGTGCTCAATGAAAGACAGTTGCTCAAGGAATTGTTGCAACTGTTGTTGCTGCAATTCGAATAGATACTGTCAGCTCTGATACCATGTAATATTTCAGAAGTAGGATCACTCAACATTAGAATATCTCACTGGAATTTACTCATGTAGTGCAGAAAGAAGAAGAAGAAACATTGAATCAATTAACACTCATTACACATAAAATGGAGAAAAAATGTTGTATCATACATTAGCTATAAGCTGGCACTCTGTAATGTGAATAATAACTTAATACAATGAATGAGATTCGAATGCCTCTAAGGTCATTCGAATTATCCTCAAAGTGTGGCTTGGATAGCATAGGAGACATCATCCAAACAAGTGGCAGTGGTCATAAAGGTAAACTAGTCAGTCAGATGAGTCTAACCGAATCTAACTGAGTGCATGGGCACTGATGTAGGGAAGGAGACTCCAATGTGGGCGCATGAGGAGCTGTTAGTGGTCATAATAGATCAAACTAGTCTCGGTAGGTTCCTATGTAAGTGCTTCAGTCAGTTAACTGACCAATCATACCCTAAATCAAGGAACTGAGTCATCAACCAACTAACTAATTGAAGTAACTCCTAAATAGGTGGAATAAGGCGCACTTGTGCTCCAGTGATGAAAACAATGGTGCATCAGTGGCTAGGAGGGCTAGAACTGAACAGAAACAGGCTCCTGGGGGCTGTAAAATAAGGACTAGGTGTTGGGAGACTGCCATACTGATGACTAGATGCATGCAAAATAGAAAAATGATGGTGAGAATATTCCAACAGATAAAGGATGTCGAGGTTTCACTGAAAGGAAAGAACTCTTGAGTAACCAAATCCCCTTGAGAATTTGCAAAGCATCTACTTTTGACCGAATTTGAAACCATGACCAACCTCTGGAAAGAGAGTGGGACGTAAGGCAATAACCAACCTATGGAATCCAATAGGTCTGCATCTGTTCCTGGAGGACACCCATCGAGACCCACCTGAAAAAAAAACTTTCCAACCAAAGTTTTCCCTTAAAATCCAAAAATTGGCTTACCTTAATATCCTTGCCAATGAGAAGGGAGAGACGTCCTCCCTTACTCTTCACAACATGAAAACGCTTCTAAGAAACATTTCTAAAGGAAGATGAAAGCCCTACCGCCTGCCAATGTTGTAGATCCAAGTTCCCCTGATAAAATTAACACCCCCCAAGTGAAAAGAAGAAACAGGGATGGATTCTATTGTGCCAAAAGGGAAACATCTCAAGTTGAAGCACTGCAAGATCCAGTTGAAAAAGGAACACCTGCATTTCGATGGTCCCCAAGGAAACTTTAACCAAAAGTCATCAACTTCTCGAACTTTAAGTTATCTAGAGAATTAATGGCCCGCAGATCAACTGTCAGAGAAATGGCATGTCGTATCCCTGCAATCATTTGGAGGGATTGGGACCACATGATAAATCCATCGACTAGAGATTCGATAGAGAACCCCATTCCCCCAAAAGACCTAGGAATGTTTTTACTAGGGACTCAATGGTTGGATGGGGGTATGAGACACAAATTCGGCCTTCAAACAATGAATCTTCCAAATAATCCCCAAGTTGAATATCATCATCCATTGCAAAGACTTAAAAAAAAATGCCTATAGAAAAACCCTAGATGAAAAACCAAACCCCCATCTTCATGTTTCTTCATTGTTTCTTCCAAGGCTTCCATCTACTTAAAACACTTATGTTTTGTTAAATGTACAACATCACAAGTCATTCTCCAAGCCAATCTTGTGCAACCAGGATTGGGCCTCATGTGTTGAGGTAGGGAGCCTGAGTTGGACTCAGGAACTTGGAGTAGATTCTTGAGTTGGACTCAAGAATGACTAAGCCTTCAGTTGTAAAAGGTTATTCCGCACATGTTGAGGTGAATGCTTTGATATATCAAAGTGATGATGTTGTAAAGTCTTGTTGGACAAGGCTCACGACTTGCATGTCAAGTCAGATTCTCATGTGGACCTCTAGTTATAGTAGGTACACATGGGATGGACCTCCAGTTATAGAGGTAGATTCTTTGCATGTTGAAGCATTAATGTTGTATGATGTATTACTAACCATGGTCACTAATTGCTATTAAGTCTCCTTTAGAGACTGGCCACCTCTAGAGTGAATTACTTTCACATATGATCATTTGGTCCGAGAGTAATATAATATGATCACAAAATCTGACAAATATTCTGAGTATAATCTAATATGATAGATAATTAAAGTTAACACATATTGACCATGCAGTAAAGATAAGAGATAAAGATAAATGCATAGAGAAAAAGAGAATTCGGATTGCTCATGAGATGACTAAGTGAAATCAAATTGTTAAGCTTTAGTTAAGGCCAAAATGTATGCCTCAGTTAATTAGAGAACTCAAATTGATCACTACAGTGATGCTAACATGAAAGAATTAGTTAAAGAGAGTTAACTAAGTGATAAAAAAGAAGATCTAGTTAACTAAGTGGTATTGCATGACGACACTTGTGTTAAACTAAAAGACGACACTTGAGTTGTTACACTTGCATGATGACACTTAAGTTAGCCACCTAACTAAGTGGGAAGCTTTTAGGTAAGGGGTGATTTCATCCTAATACTCAGTTCAGTGAGTTAATGCACTACATGAGAAGTGGGGCACTCTTCTTCATGCAAGATTGATTCATCCATATGGAGGGCGATTTCATCATGAATTCAGAAGATAAAAATAGAAGCCAATGCATGTAAAGAATATATAAATATGTTATACAGGATTGATGAATTCAATGCGAAGCAAATTCGCTTCTCCCTTGAAGGAAAGACGCTTCTCTCTACACAGGATAATTATCCAAGAAGGAAATTCGCATTTTTTTGCATGTGATGCACCATTACCCATGCAACAATTCACTATAGTTTGCATGGCAGTGATTCTTGCTTGGTATTAATGTGTTGGGCACATGGCACGTTGATACAATTGATCTATATTCTCTATTGCTTAATAATATCTCTTATCTAGCACCTGGTGTGCCGAAAGCAATCTGCTATTTTGTAAAATATAATCTCTGCTATCTATCATACTTATACTCTGAATATTTGTTGGGGTTTTTCATCCTCATTGTTTTGAGGGTTTTCCCCAGGGTACATCTTGTGTTATGGTTGAATGTTTCATGTGATTGAATGGTTCATTGATTCAAGTATTCAATATTTCCGCACTTAAAGTCTTAAAGTTCAAAGCTCATCATATTTGCTCAAACATTAACATGGTATCAAAACTCAAGGCGTGACGGAGATAATATTTTTCAAGCAAACTTGAGCCTACGTAGATCCTAAGGAATTGAGCACAATACTTGAGAGCCATGGAATCAATCTATGTTTGACCAGAAGACCTCCTTGAGGGCACTTTGAATTTCAAAACTTGGAAGGAGAGGGTGTTTAACATTTTGGAGGAACATGAATTGGATGGATATGTATCCATTGTAGTGGAGGAGCCTACATCTAATGCAAGGTGCATCAACTTCAAGAAGAACCAAGCAAAATCCAAACGGATCATCTATGATTCCGTAAAGGACAATTTGATGTCCATGATCACTCCGTTGAAGACCACAAATGAGTGTTTTGATACATTGACAAACCTATATGAGAAGAAGGCCCCGAGTCAAAAGAGGGAATTGAAGAATAAGCTTTGAAACTTAAATATGGAGGAGGATGAGACAATGGCCTCCCTCTTCACCAAGATATCTCAAGTAAGAGATCAGCTTGCTAGTATTGGAGTAGTGGTGGATGAAGATGATCTTCTCCAAACTACTATTGATGGTCTCCCATCCTCATGGGAGACATTCTTGGATACTATAAATGCTCGAGAGGTACAACCTAAATTCGAAAGGTTGTGGCATGACTGCCTCCAAGAGGAGGGGAGAATCTAGAGCAAGTCAATGTGAATCAAAGAAGAAAACCTTGCCCTCACAACAAGGATGAAGAAAGGAAAGAAGAACCTCTCTCAAAATAAGTTTTCCCATTCGAAGAAGAAGGTATACAATAAGGACTTTGACAGTTTGAAGGTTAGATGCTACAACTGTGACAAGAAGGGCCATTATGCAAGGGAGTGAAAAGAAAATAAAAAGGTAAAATGAAGGTTGCATGCTTCTACTGCTATAGAAGACGAAACTACTGAGAAGAATACATTGAAGAAAAGGAGACAAGGAGGGAGTATTACCTAGTCTCGTCACTTTCCATATATGTTATCACAAGTGAGGACACATGGTTGGTTGACAGTGGTGCATCCAAACATATTACTGGTTATAAGAGTGCCATCACCAATCTAAAGGAGAAAATTTTTGCATGCAAGGTAGAGTTGGGAGAGAACACAACCTATTTGATCCAAGGAGTTAGATCCACCTGCTTCCAGCTGAGTTCAGGATATATTTTACATATGGAGGACATTATTTATGTTTTGATATTGAAGAAGAACCTCCTATTAGTTTCGGTTCTTGAAGATAAGGGATTCTAAGTTATCTTCATGGATAATCAAACACTATTATCGCCGAATAACAAAGACTTGAAATATGCAGCAATGATTGGAGTTAGAGAGGGGGTTCTATACAAAGTACGCGGGAAGTAAATTCAAGCTATGGTTCACAACACTATCAATCCATGCAAGCTATGGAATAGGAGGCTTGGTAACCTCCGCTACAAAGTGCTACCAAGATTACAACAAATTGTGAAAGGTATTCCCGTATTTGATTTTGAGCATGATAGTGTATGTAGGGGTTGTGCACTTTGGAAGAATGTTAAAAAGAGTTTCTCTAGTACTACTACTAGATCTAAAGGGATTTCATATTTAAGACATTCTGATGTATGCGGTCCCATGTCATCCACTTCCCTAAGTGGCTTTTTATATTATGTAATGTTTATAGATGACTTCTCTAGAAAGTCATGGATTTATTTCCTAAAGGCTAAGAGCGGAACCTTTAGCAAGTTTCAATCATTCAAATCCCTAGTTGAGAATCGGATAGGAAAGCACATATGCGCTTTGACATATGACAATGGAGGTGAATTTGATTCACATGCGTTTATTGAGTTCTGAAGTGATGCATCAATTTGTAGGCATATAATTGTACCCTACAACCCTCAGCAAAATGGGGTTTCTAAAAGGAAGAATAGAACCATATGTGAGGCTGCAAAATCCATGATGCATGATCAAGACCTGTCTACCTAATTATGGGAAGAGGCCACCAGTACGGCAGTAAATATCCAGAATAGATGTCCTCATGCCATTCTGAATGAGAAGACACCTGAAGAAGTGTTCACTGGTGAAAAACCAGATATTTCACACCTGAGGATCTTTGGGAGTCATGTATACATTCATGTGCCGAAAGAAAAGAGGACAAATATGGATCCATCGGGAAATAAGAGAACCTTTGTTGGTTATAGGGAATCATCCAAAGCCTACAGAATATATGTGCTAGGTGAAAGACACATTGAGGTCAGTCAAGATGTGACCTTCCATGAAGAGGAAGCATTCACGTGATCGAAAGATCTTCAGTATGATACAAACACAGAGGAGCATGAGACTCCTATGATGGAAGACCTAGATATTGATTATCCTTGTTCAGATGATCAAAGGGATAATCCTTCAAAGTTCTCAGATTTGCTAGCTCCTGATGAACCAGTAGAACTGGTTGATGAACCTCCTGCCAAGAGGACGTCTACATGGTGTCGAGATATACTACAAGATTCAAAGAGGCATGCATAACCATTAGGCTCTTCAAGAGAGCGAACGAAACCTGACAAATATTCAGCGTATGTTGCACAGATAAGTCACATCAATGATTCAAAGCCTCCCACCAATGAAGAAGCTGCAAAGCAGTAAGTATGGAAATATGCAATGGTAGAGGAATACAAGTCTATTCTGAAGAATGATGTTTGGGAAGTTGTTCCTAAACCTGAAGGGAAGTCCATAGTTACTTCCAAATGACTTTACAAGATCAAGCATGTTGCTGATGGCAGTATTGAAAAGTATAAATCCATATTTGTTTCCCGAGGTTTCTCTTCGAAAGAAGGCATAGACTATGAGGAAACATTTGCTCCTGTGGCCAGGTACACCACTATTTGAGTTGTGATCTCACTTGCATTTGTTCTAGGATGGAAGATTCACCATATGGATGTGAAGACAACCTTCATCAATGGTGAGGTTGAGGAAGAGGTTTATATTCAGTAGCCTGAGGGGTTTGTGGTTCATGGGAAGGAGTCTCATGTGTGAAAAATGAAGAAACTCATGTATGGGCTTAAGCAAGCTCCCAGAGCTTGGTATTCGAGAATTGACAACTATCTTCAGAGACTGGGATTCTCTAAGAGCAAAGCTTATCCAAATTTGTACTTCAAAGTGGTGAAGAACCAACCATTTATATTGGTTTTGTATGTTGATGATTTGTTCCTTACTAGAAAGGAACAATTGATTGCTTGGTGCAAGAGGGAGCTCACTTATGGGTTCGAGATGAAAGACTTAGGTCTTAGGCACTACTTTCTTGGCCTTGAGATTTGGAAAAGAAAACATGAGATATTTCTTTATCAAGGGAAGCACACCGTTGATATACTGCATAGGTTTGGCATGATGGATTGCAAATCCATGAGTACTCCAATGGTTTCCAATTTGAGGAAACTACATGAGTCAGATTTTGGATCGGATCCAGTGGACCCCACTTTGTATAGACAACTTATAGGTCGTTGATGTACTTGATACACTCGAGACCAGATATATGTTATGATGCGAGTATTTTGAGTCAGTTTATGTCAGATCTGAGACACGGACATTGGGTTGTTGCTAAGCATGTGCTTAGGTACCTTCAAGGTACGATTGCTGACTCTGATTGGGGTGGTAGCATTGTGGACCAAAAAAGTACATCCATCTATTGTTTTAGCTTGTGTTCTACTATGATATCTTGGTCCAGTAGGAAGCATGGCTCTGTATACCAGAGTACTACAGAAGCTAGTATATTGTTGCTAGTACTGCCTGTCGAGAAGCAGTGTGGATTAGGAAGCTACTTGCTAGGTTGTTCGGTGAGAATCTTGAGTCTACAGTCATTCAGTGTGACAATCAAAGTTGCATCAAGCTTTCTGGAAACCTTGTTTTTCATGATAAGTTGAAGCACATTGAAATGAAGTATCACTTCATCAGAGATATGGTCCAGAAAGGTACAATGAAACTTTAGTACATTGCTATTGATGAGTAGATTGCAAATGTGTTAGCAAAGCCTTTATCAGTGATGAAGTTCATGTGCTTTCGAGACAATCTTGGTATGGCAGAGAATGCCTCCCTCACTGAGAGGGAGTGTTAAATGTACACCATAATGAGTCATTCTCTAATCCAATTGTGTGCATCCAGGATTGGACCTCATGTGTTGAGTTAGGGAGCCTGAGTTGGACTCGGGAACTTGGAGTAGATTCTTGAGTTGGACTCAAGAATGATTGAGCCTTTAGTTGTAAAAGGTTATTCCTCATGTGTTGAGGTGAATTCTTTGATATATCAAACTGATGATGTTGTAAAGTCTTGTTGGACAAGGCTCAGGGCTTGTGTGTTAAGTCAGATTCTCATGTGGACCTCCAGTTATAGAAGGTACCCATGGGATGGACCTCCAATTATAGAGGTAGATGCTTTGCATGTTGAAGCATTAATGTTGTGTGATATATTACTAACCATGGTCACCGTTTGCTATTAAATCTCATTTAGGGACTGTCCACCTCTAGAGTGAATTACTTTAGCATATGATCATTTGGTCCGAGAGTAATATAATATGATCACATCATCTGACAAATATTCTGAGTATAATCTAATATGATAGATAATTAAAGTTAACACATATTGACCATGCAATAAAGATAAATGCATAGAGAAAAATAGAATTTGAATTGTTCATGAGATGACTAAGTGAACTCGAATTGTTAAGCTTCAGTTAAAGCCACAATGTATGCCTTAATGAATTAGAGAACTCGAAATGATCACTACAGTGATGTTAATAAGAAAGAATCAGTTAAAGAGAGTTAACTAAGTGATAACAAAGAAGTTCTAGTTAACTAAGTGTTATTGCATGACGACACTTATGTTAAACTAAAAGACGACACTTGAGTTGCGACACTTGCATGAAGACACTTAAGTTAGCCATCTAACTAAGTGGGAAATATTTTAGTTAAGGGGGGATTTCATCTTAAGACCCAGTTCAGTGAGTTAATGAACTGCATGAGAAGTGGGGCGCTCTCCTTCATACAAGATTGATTCATCCAGATATAGGGTGAGTTCATCATGAATTCAGAAGATAAAAATAGAAGCCAATGCATGTGAAGAATATATAAATATGTTATATAGGATTGATGAATTCAATGTGAAGCGAATTCTCTTCTCCCTTAAAGGCAAAGCGCTTCTCTCTCCACGGGATAATTCTCCAAGAAGGCAATTCGTAGTTTTTTGCATGTGATGCACCATTACCCATGCAACCATTCGTTGCAGTTTGCATGGCAGTGATTCTTGCTTGTTATTAATGTGTTGGGCACATGGCAAATTGATACAGATGATCTATATTCTCTATTGCTCAGTATTCTCTCTTATCTAGCACCCGGGGTGCTGAAAGCAATCTGCTATTTTGTAAAAGACATTATCTGTCATCTATCATGATTATACTCTAAATATTTTATAGGGTTTTCATCCTCATTGTTTTAAGGGTTTTACCCAAGGTACATCTTGTGTTATGGTTGAATGTTTCATGTGATTAAATGGTTCATTGATTCAAGTATTCAGTATTTCCACACTTAAAGTTTTAAAGTTCAAATCTCATCATATTTGCTAAAAAATTATCAAGTTCCACATGACCATCTCACCCACAAAAACTGCAATGTTGCCCAATCTTCTTACCTTTCTATTTAGTGCATTTATCACGGTTGGGTGTAGGAACTTTCTGAGTAGGTTTGGAACCCTTGCTTTGCTTATTGTTCTGAGGGTTTTGCTTCTTTGGATGCATGGATTTATCCTTTTGTTGTGACACTAAAGATTTGTTAGAAGTACTTGCAATGTTGATCACTCTAATATGTAAGTGCTTATCTTGCTCTCTAATCAAAGCGTCAAAAAAACCTTCAAGAGTTGGTTATTTATCAGCAGCCCCTAGAGCTTCTTTAATGGAGTACAAATTAGATGCAAAAACATAATTATGAGGTCCAAGCTTAGCAGGAATAACATAAATACGTTGTCTTTATGGCTCATATATCTTGCATTCTTTAAATAAGACTCTAAGGGTTTTGAATTCAGAAAATAGTCTTCAATGCAAGAGAAACCACTTGGATTTAAAGAAGCCAACAAATTTTCAAGTTGGTGATCTCGAATGTCATTGTGTTTACCAAATAAGATTTGTCAACTTTTTCCATGTTGCATCTAGTCCGTGAATTCCTTGAAGGTGGAATCGTAAGTTGATTAATCCACAAGCTTTATCATTTTTACTATCCCATTTTACTTTTTTATCGACATTAGTAGTGAAAGTTTATTTTCCCAAGGCAAACTAGTAAAGTCCCTTACTTCATAGGACATCCTCCATATAGGCTCTCTATGAAAAGTAATTGAAAATGGTAATCAAAATATCACTTGGACTAACCATATTATAATGTGTAGGAAATATGGTTTCAAAAGAAAAAATTAATGGCCTAGAAGCAAAGTCTCAAAAAATGGGTAGTTTAAAAAAACAACACTCGAAACGAACTTCGAATATCAAAGTTATGCATTTTTATTAAAAGACAAAAAAGGAACCAAGGAGACACATGACATGCAGAGGTTAATGGGTGCTCAAAGCAATAAATAATCCCCCCCCTTACTAACTTTCCCTATAATTTGACTTTTATAAATAAGTTACCTTATTTTAAAAAAAATAGTGACCCCACTTTTATAAATTTTACAATAAAGTTACTTTATAATTTAAAGTTGTTAAATATACAGCATCGGGAGACATTCTCCAAACCAATATTGTGTAGCCAAGATTGATCCTCCTGTATGGAGGTGAACACTTTGATTGCCTTCCGTGTAAAGGTTATGCCTCCCATATAGAGGTAATTGATCAAAGTAATGATGTTGTAAAGTCTTGTTGGACCTTCCGTATAAAGGTCATGCTTTACTTGTTAAAATCATTTAATGTTGTGTGATGTATTATTAACCATGATCACCAATTGCTATTAAGTCTCCTTTAGAGATTGATCACCTCTAAAGTGAATTACTTTAGCATATGATCATTTGGTCCGGAATAATATAATATGATCATAGCATCCGATAATTCTTAGTATAATGTAATGTGATGGATAATTAAAGTTAGCACGTATTGACCATGCAATAAGAGATAGAGAAATAAAAGATAAAGCATAGAGATCAAAAGAATTCGATATTGCCCATGCAGACACTTCAGCTAATTAAAGAGAAATCGAATTGTTAAAGCTTTAATTATAAAGCTTCAGTTAAGTATCAATGTATTCATCAATCAATGCTTCAATTAAAGCATCAGTTAAAGATATGTCTCAGTTAACTAAAGAAATCACAGTGGTCACTTCAAGTAAAACAATCAACATGATTTCAGTTAACTAAGTGTTAAATAAGAAGGACTAGTTAACTAAAGTGTTTTCACTTTAGTTAAACTAAAAGATGACACTTCAGTAAATCTATGAGAACTCGAATTGATAACTACAATGATGTTATCAAGAATCAGTTAAAGAGAGTTAACTAAGTGACAACAAAGAAGATCTAGTTAACTAAATGACGACACTTAAGTTAGCCACCTAACTAAGTGGGCAAGATTTCAGTTAAGAGGCGAGTTCATCCTAAGTGGCAACGCAGTGAAATAAAGCACTGCATGAGAAGTGGAGCACACTTATGCATGCAAGATTGATACATCCAGTTTGAGGGTGAGTTCATCCTTAGGTGAGAAGATAAAAATAGAAGAGAAGAATGTATAAATATGTTATATGAGATTGATGAATTCAATGTGAAGCGAATTCTCTTCTCCTTTGAAGGAAAGGCACTTCTCTTTGTGTGCAGGATATTATTATTGAAGACAAGACGCTTCTTTAAATGATCTCTCTTCTCTATTGTTTATGTATCTTCACCAAGAGTGTTTTGGTGATCTCTTATCTTCCAAAAGCAATTTTCTATGTTGCAAAAGAAAGCATTCTCTGCTATCCATTATATTATACTGAGAAGAATTGATGGGGTTTTTGTTCTCATAGTTTCGAGGATTTTCCTTAGGGTATATCTTGTGTTATAGTTGTATAAATTTCATGTGATTGAATTGTCTCATTGCTTCAAGTTTTTGCATCCAAAATAATTAAAGATCAAAGCTCAACCAAATATTAACAAAAGTTACATGAACTTCTTCAAAAAAGTAACAAAAAAACGACTTGAACCCAAAACCTCTTATTAAAATATCTTTCAACCAATTGAGTTAAAAAAAATGTTTAATAATATTATGAAGGAGAAGGGGGTGTTATTCTTCTTCTTTTTCTTGTGGGAGGTCATCCAGATTTAAAATCAAATTTATGTTGCATGTCTTATGATTACTGCAACCACTATCTAAGAACCAAACATCATTCAAAATTTCTTGGATAACAAGACAAGGGACAAAAAATATTCAGTATTCTCAAAAGTATTCGAATAATTCGCACTTTGTTTTCCTAAGTCGGTTTGTTTCTTCCAATATTCACTGGCATAATGACCTAGGTTATTACAATAAAAACACTTAATCTCAGGTTTATCATACCTCTATTTTTTTTGTGAGCTTATGTTGTCGCTCCCCTTTCTTGTTCAAAATTTTTCTTATTATCTCTATGGCTACTGCTTCTACCTCTACCTCTTTATCTTGATCTTCCTCTACCTTTGTCTTTTGAGATAGAAACCTAAATCTTGAATGCATTTTCCAAAGAGAAATCATCATTCTCATTTATTCTAGATTCACGAGATATATAATCCCAACAGATCAGCTACCAATAGCTTACTCAAATCTTTAGCTTCTTCAATAGTTGCAACCACTACCTCAAACTTTATGGGTAGGGTTTTGAGAACCTTTTCAACTACCTTCTTACTATATCTTCACCATACGTCTTTAACTGATTTACAATGGTCGTGACCCAAATCATATTCTAATCTATTGATTTTAACTCTTTTATGTTAAAACTTCCAAAATATCTTCTTAAATTTTGCAACTGTATAGCCTTTGCCTTGGCGATGCCAAAATATCCCAAATAGTTTTTAAACTTTTCTACTAAAATATTGAGAAAGATGGTGTAAACCAAAGTATTTTTTATAAGATACAATGGCATTGCATCTTTGGTTGTGCATCTTTGCATCTTTGGTTGTGTGTTCTTTTAATTAACCAAACTTTGTGTTTTTTCTACGTGGACATGTTAATGTGTGCAAAACTATGACTAACCTTACAAAAATATTTTCTTTATTAAAAAAAATGATGAAAGTTGGTTGCACTCTTCCCTTTTTTTCATACAATGGTTGCACTCTTCCCTGTGTTAACCTTTCAGAATGTTTTATTGACTTAAAATACCCAAGATACCAAAATGAAGACGATGGGTTCATTTTGGCCGCGCCTTTGTTGCTTACCAGCGTACGACCGTGTCCTTTGACGTCTTTTGCAGCGACTCCTCTTGTCTGGTATGCTCCAAGGAATTCAACGGCTACTCAAATCTTCTCTTCAGCTGAACCTGGGCAGGGCTCTGGCACTCGCTCTGATACCATTATATGGTTTAGAGGCTGAGAAAATACAGAGGATAATAGGAAAATTCTCGACTGTTATTACAGCCATCCTTCGTTTTTCAATCCCTTAAGAAAACATACAAAGCATTAGATAAATTCAAGAAGATCGTTGCCAAGAACTTTCTTGACAAACTAACTAATAACCGTTTCACTAGATCTGCAGAAGTAATGCTAAATCTCTGGGAGTAATTGCATAAATCCAATAAAAATATGCATCTGGCTATCATTTCTAGATTCTCATCGCTCATATAGGCTATAGCTTACTGTGGAGTAGGACTGCTTGCATTATATTTTTCATTATGAACTTTGCTTTGTATCTCCATCGGGTCTAGAAGCCATGGGACTGATACTCACAAAACAGTGAATAAATAAGAACCGCCATGACTTAGACTAAGGAGGATAGTTCTAACACGAAGCAGGATTCCCCCTAAACTTTAAGGTTCGAGTCACATGAGAATGAAGACTAGATATGTACCTGAACTTTACATATGTATTTATTCTTTTATTACACAGATTGTTCGAATGATCTACTCTGATACCTGAGAGAGGAAACTACAAAGCTGTTTGCAACTAATATTTTCAACATTCATGAAATAGGAGAATCGAAATCCTAATAACACATAATTTACTGTTTAGGTTTTATTTTAAGCTATGGCCTTCCAAGGATGCCATAACAAATAAAAGAATAGACTTCAGCTTTATGTCTTTTAGTGTTTAGGGATTTCAAGATCCATTGTTCATAGTATAGACCCCATCCCACCACACCATAGGAAATTGTACCAAGGAAAAAGAGAAATGATAGGAAAGAAAGTTTGCTTGGAAACCCAATAAACAACTAGGAAGTGTTTCATATTTTGTTCAGAAACATTGAAACCTTTCCATAATTTTTGCAAGCATTTTCAAGGCCTTCCCGTTTCAGAATACTGAAGGGATTTAGCGCTCAAGGGATGATTTGACCAGGGTTCTGCTCTGGCTAAAGTTGTAGGCATGGTTGGGACAATGCTTTCACAAAAATTATGACGAGAGTTCGTTAACCTTAGTAAGCATAAGTAGCACTTTACATGGTTATGTGAAGAAAAGCATGTGCCCTGCACTCAAATTGGAGTCCTCTATAATTATACGTCATTTTTTCAATTTCGTTAAGTTCCCATGCCGACTGTTTGGTTTTGCCATTTATATTTGTAATGGATAAATTTAACCCTTACATAATTTGATAGAAAGGACCTGTTTGGATTTTAGGCGCGTCTTTTTTATGATGGAAAATACCAGAGTTGTAACACATCTTTAAGAAATCTCTATCCACAACATCGCACCTAATCCTGTTTGGAAGCTTCCAGGGCCACAAAAATAGAATACGCAATAGCTCTCGTGGGTGAAAATCGAAGCCTTCATGTCAAATCTATGTAGCCCGTCCCCAAGGATAGACTGAGTACGAAAGTAATTACTACTCTGCTAATGGACATCATTTGGGAGAAGCCTGCACGATGAAGCAAAATGGGGAAACCAATAATACACCTCATTTTATAGGAGATGTTGGATATCATAAAATTAAAGGCAAGCACAGGTCAGCAGAGCAAAAGCAACTTTTGGAGGCATATAGCCAACTTGAAAGAATTTTTGGTTTGATGAGTGAAGGATGCGTGAGCAGATGTAAATCGATAATAATCAACATACTAGCTAAGGGGGGTAAGGACTCATGCAGGTGAGACAATCTAAGTATTTATTGAATGTCACCACTAGGTGTGAGCTAAGGGGGGTAAGGTTTCATTTAGGTGAAACAACAGTAAGGTTTCATGCAGGTGAGACAATCTATGTATTTATTGAATGCCACCACTAGGTGTGAGCTAAGGGGGGTAAGGTTTCATGAAGGTGAGACATTATACTAAGAGCTCATAGACAAAGTGCACTTTTACAGTTTTGAATTTGATGGTTATTGTTCATACTAAACACCACAATATAAATATCAAAAACACTTATTTACAATAATCAATTTTCTAAACAAAGTAGTTTTAACTCCCATGTAGACCACCAGTTATGAGAGAACTCTCTGTTCTGGTTTGACAGGAGCAGTTATAGTAGTACATGGTGAAATTCCAATCAGTAAGGAGTTCAGGGAATGCCATTGTTGAATCCGTGTACCATGATTTTCAACTACTCTCAAGGGACGAAGCATAAACAAGAGGACCGTCATACATGCCGGCCATCCTGGAATTTGAAGCTGGTGTATTTGGCATTTGTGCCTCCTTTCATCCTTAACTCAAAAGTCTCAAATAGTCTCTCTGTACAGAAAATATTATCTTGTTGGTTGGTCTTATTGCAAAAGAATTGTAGCTTGTGATGCTTAGGATATTTAAGCTGCAAGGCTGTCAACCACAAAATAGTAGACGAAGAACTAATATGCCTTTTCTCATTATTATGAAAGAGCACAGAGGAAAAACTCAAGAACGGAAACCAAAAACCAATAACATGTTTTCTCAATGTGTTTTCTTATGGTTAATGGCTAAATTACAGGTAACATACCAAGATAGGTCATACAATTGACCGAAATCTCTTGCACCTTAACAACAAAGCATCACTGAATCTACCCAAAAGTAAAATTAATCTAACAATAAATCAAACCTCTTCTCCAGAGAGAAAAATTGACATTGCCATTTTATAGATCAGCTAAAATTGCTATGAGATGTCATCTTTTCTTTAGTAAATACAACTAGAACATTTATATTGAAAACAAAAATGAACAGCCTGGCTATAACTCACCATGGTACTGAAGCTTTGGGTTCCATGTGCATGAAGATAAACCAATACACATGTGTGAAGATAAAGCCCATAACTAAGTAACAGAGCCGCAGATGTTGTTAGTTGACCGAGCAGCTCCAATTTATCAAGCATCTATCACAAGTCTTCGATGCTGGGAATAGGAATACCTTGCCACTTGGAAATATCAAGCTTGCAAACCTACTTCTCATTCCATATCTTGACAATAAAATACACCTGTGTGCTAAAATGGCTTTATTTAATGCAAATCTCAGGTAAGAAATGTTCACAATTTGGATGGAATGTGTCCAAAGTTAGGTCTCCATTGTTCAAACCACCCGTTCAACTACAGGCACTGTTCCAGCATTGGCTCCCCTTTCCCACCAGGCACAAAACAAGTAACAACACCAAGTTCCTCAATGGACTCTGAAATTGTGTCTAGCAATTCCTAAATCCCAGTTTCTCAATGGACTCTGATTTGTGTCTAGCAATTCCTAAACCCCAAGAGTTTAAACGGTCATGTTTAAACTCCATAATTATTGGATATGAGAATATGCAGAGCAATTTTTAGGTGTTAATATTTGCTAGTACCCTAATTTTTTCAAAAACAATTTGGGCAAATCAAAATGAATTTTAACTCAAACTTGTATAGTATGAAATTATTTTGCTTGAAATTTCACCCATTTGTCTTCTATAAAATATATAAAACCTTCGAAATTTTAGAAAAAATTGTTAAAAAGCCTGCTGGACCTAAAGAATCCAAGGTTTTTACACTCAAATATGGTTACTTAAAACTCTCCAGAATTGCTAATGATAATAACACCCTTGTGGTAGTCAACAACCAGGCTGGCTATGGTTTGCATCTTGTGGCTGGAAAGCTGGCACCTACTACTGTTGGATACTACTGCAGTCTGCAATCACACCTATCGGTGCCTACTTGATACTGTTGTGCTCACACCTAGTGGTGATATTCAATAAATATATATTAATTTCACAACGATTTCAGGGTTATTAACATTCAGTGAACTTTCAAACAAACAAGAACAATAGATCAAGCAAATTGATAAGACTAAAGGTAATCAACAACACCTGAATTTAACAGAACATACATATAGATCCACCCACGGCATTCCACCGAAACAAAAGCATATGAATAAAATTGCTGCTGGATTATAGGGATAAATCTCCGAATATATTTGAGAGGACCCTATTGAATAAAGTAGCCTGAAAGGAAGAGTGCGAAGAACAAGAGAAGAGATCCATAGATCAAAGCACTCTTCTGTCCCGACGTCAACGTGTTCCCTCCGAGCCCAAATTGTTGATTCTGAGCAAAGCCTGCAACCTCAACGCTCTTACTATTGAAATATGATTTGGCTGCTCCGCATGTGGGGCATCTCCAATCCTCTGGAAGCTTAGAGAACTCTAAACCAGGGGCAACTGGGTAGAGTGGGTCACCCAAGGATTGGTCATAAATATATCCACAGGATGTGCATTCATATTTCCCCGTGTTGAGAACTGCAAATTTTTCGTCAAGTCCCAATCTGGGATTTTTACCAGGTTCGTCTGTGTTGTTCTCGCTCCCCACATCAATAGGTGATGATTCACTGTTCTCCATTTTCATGTCAACTGATGAATTCCCTTCCTTCTCAACATCGATTGACATGCAGCAAGGAGACCTTCTGTGATGTGAATTTTTCAGATTTTTCTGTGCTAACAACAATAAGGTCTGTCCATAGTTAGTGGCGCTTACCAGAGATTGGCTGCTGCGAGGAATGGAGAAGCTATTGTGATGATGTTGCATTTCTCTGCTGAAAAATACACCGCAGGGCTTCTGCATTTGAAGGCCGAGACCAATTGTAGCTGCCATTGCATTCAAAGAATGCATTTTTGCAGAACAACCCAAGAGGGAACTTGTTGTCAGATTGACAACATGAGACATGGGAATTTCAGAGTGGAGTCCTGTGACAAACCAACTAAGAGAGTTAGGTCGTGAAATTGTGTGGAAACAGGCAAGCAGGTTGCAGGTTGTGAGAGGCTCGCATTGCCATCATTCACGCACAGAATCCATTGTAGCATATACCTTTTCTCTCTGGATAAGACTATACGGATATATGATACACAATAGGGGTTGGGTTGCCTCAACATCCGAGAAGAGTCTCCAAAGTAGATTGGGTTATGCGTTCGACGGCCTTCCATAATCACGTCCCTACTATAGTGTGCATCAAAGGATGTCGATGTGGGTGTGAATTGGTCACGCAAATCCTCTATTATCCATGAGATATATCTACCATGGAGTACCTTAACATAGCACATTAAGATAGAGATAGGGCATATGATATATGTATAACATTAATTATTGTTGTAATATTTAGAAAAATTGGTTTCGTGTGCTTTCTTGAATTTATTGAAAATACTTGATATTTAATATAATTTTAAGGTTACATTTAAGTTATACATCAAATTGGGGTATAAAATCTTTTTCCCCCCACCCCAAAAAAGCATGTTCCTTGTTATTTATTAATGAATCAAAGAAAACATATAGCATATAACTCCAAAACAGGGATAGAACCCTTGGACCAACTATTCTTGCAAAGTAAAGAACCATCCATCGAGCCAATAGCCCTTTTTCACAAATTGTCCTTCAAAACATTAAGTTGTGACTCTAATAATGTGCTTAAAAGTTAAGACTTCAAAAAAAGACTTAAGAACATTAATTCTCAAGCACCAGTGTTCCAGTGTTGGTACTTTAAGAGTGATCAAACTAGCAACCCAGTCAACCATAGCTTTTGAATCTCCCAGCAAATGTAGAGATAACACACCAATGTTAGATGCAAATTTTAGAAGCCCCCATAAAGCCAACAATTCATTTGTAGTGTTAGTTCCGGCTCCAATACCCATCTATGGCAAATAGACATGTGTACTATATAATTTTAATAACATTCCACAACCACATTCCACATATGCAACTCCATCAAAATAACTAGTAGCAATCTTCTTCTGACAACTGAGGCTCACTAATGATCCTTGGTAGCTTTATCTTTCCCTCTTTAAAATATTCTTTATAGATGCCCAAAATATTGATACTTACAGCAGATGAGGAGGAAGGCTTATTTTCAAAGACATATTCATTTCTACATCTCCAATTACCACAACTGACAAATACAAGTGCTAACAATCAAATTAACACCCTTAACAAGTGAATACGGAAGCACATTTACCATTCGCCCTCAACATGAAGACTAGAAATTTGGAACAAGTGAGAGCTTCAACCTCTCATCTGACCATCACTTCCGCAAAGGAAGAAGTTTGTGAAGACAAAGGTTTCCCTAAAGAGACCAAGTCTAGGACCATTCAAAGGGCCAAAACCCAGCTTCTGCAACCCCTAGAGTGGAAAGAATATATAAAGGTGTATTAATTGTCCTAAAAATACTGGAAATTAATGTCAAAAGCCTGAAAATAATGGAAAAGTGGGATTTTGAGTGAAAATATTCAAAAATCAAGAAAATGTATTATCCCACATTGAAAGTTGAATCATGAATTCTCATTTCCCAATGCTATAAAAGAAAGGCATTTGGGGCATGGTAAGGGACAAAAAGTGAGAGTAAAGACATGCTGGAAGGATTTCAAGGTTGGAAAGATCATCTTCAACAAAGCTCTTGAAGGATCAAAGTCAAAGATGGAGAAAGTTGCCTCAAAGCAAAGGAGGAAGGATTCACCTCAAGCAACAAGGTTGTAAGTATTTATTTTCCTCGATTCAATATGATGCAATTCATTTTCCCCCCTAAATTTTTGTTTGAATTTAGGTTTTAGATCTAGTTTTGAATTCAAGTTTGGTAGATAGATTTCAAGTTTTGCAAAGTTTTTCAAGTTCTTAGAGATAGAAGCTAAAGGTAAGAACCTAGCAAGCTATTGCAAATGGAGGCCTAAAGGCCATGGATGCTCAAGCAAGGGGATCTTCTTCAAGTGGCTAGCTTCAAGAGGTATTCTACTCTCTTTCTCCCTTCTATTTTCTTGAAAATTACTTAGAAATATCAAAGGAATGAATGATTATTGCATGTATTTCTGTCATTGAATCTCACTAAGTTCATAGTAAGATAGCTAATTAGTGTAGACACATCCCTATTACTATTGCTATCAACAGATTGGCGAATCCATTGGGGATAATTTGAAAATCTCTTCAAAATTTTGGTGTTTCAACCTTAAAGATCTAATTAAATCTTGCCTTAAAAATCTTATAGGACCTATGTACCAAGTTTAAAGACCCTTAGAAGCTCAAAACCGGCCGTAATCAATAGTAAAAAGCCAAAAATATTGAAAATTGGGCACAGCTCTCCGTGTTTCTTGATCTTGAAAAGCTAATGCACCCTATCTGTGCACACAGAGCGCCATCCTTAGGGTGACACACCCTGTTTGTGAGGAAAGTGCACCATTGACTCACCCTACCTGTGTAAAAAGTGTTTCAGCCTCAGAAAGTCACACTGCTCTGCATTTTGCACATGCGTGGTCCGAGGGTTTTGAATTTTTGGAGCTAGTTTCCTCACTTTTGTCTTGTTTTTTGTGATTTTTTTTGCTTGGATTGGATTAGGAATTCTTTTACTTAGATGTTGTACCTTACATGGACCCTAATTAGTGTTAGATCACTATAATTTTCTTAGACTAACCTGGGTTCTGCATAGTTAGAGACCCAACAAAACACCTTTTCACCGGCCCTTTCGGCAACAGCCTGTGAACAGACTAAGGTCTCACCCGAGGAGAAGTTATGGTGTGGCTGCAGAACCAGGTTTCTACAACCTTGGTGATGCGCAGATATGGAATTGGTTCTTGGAGCGAACTCACACCTACTTCGCATCTACTTTGAATACCTCAATGCACTCTGGAACTGCGCACTTAGGTAGCTGCACACTACAATACAACAACGCATCTCTAGGACTGCACTTCTGGGAAGTTGCACCTACTACAGACTCTGTTGAATTAGTGTTATCTATGCAAGTACGCATTCATCACATTCATCGACACTTGCATATTCAGTTATGTGTGTTTCACCACTCAGCATGTTATTCTCATCATCATACACATAAAAACACATATAAAAGCGTAAACATACATGAACATGAAACAATCTCACCTATGCAATCACAACATAATTATTTACGTGGCTCACCCCTTGGATGGGAGCTACATCCATGTGAATTGTTGTTTATATTAATGAGAAGGGTTAACAGTTCCAGTCTGCGCACACAGCTGCAGACTTTTCTCTATAATGGGTCTTTGTGCACACAACTGCAGACTCTTCTCTACAATGGGTCTCTGCGCACACAGCTGCAGAGCCTCTCTCTCTTTGATCTCTTACAAGACTCGCAAAATCTAACAATCAAACCAAGACTAACCAACATCCAACCCTTCCCTATACAAAATGCCCCTTCTATAGATTGTGCCCATAGATCACATCTTTACAATAGTTATGGGCCAAAACCCCATAATACCCTTAACCCCTCAAAACAGCGCGGTTACCCCACTAACCATACTTTTCCATAACTTCTCAGCTACTTCGCTTGTCCTTGGTCATCCTTTGTGCAGCTTCCTTGGCTCTGACGCTCTTCTAACTGCACGCCGCTAACTGTACCCTGGTGCGTCGTTTACACCATTCCCCTCTTTAACGATGTTCCTGTAGCTTTCAGGCCGCCGCTTCTTCCTTAACGGTTCTAACTGCCCAGGTCATCCTTTGTACTCTGCCTTTACTAAGGAGGCAGGCCCCTATCCGCCATCTTCGCGTTTCTCCATACCCTACTCACGGTAATCGCAGAGTTGTTTCTCCCCAAAATAGGCCAGTACTAGGCCTCACCTAACATGTACTTCTGCCTCAAAAACTGCTGCGCTTGATCCTTGCTTCAACAAAACTATGCCAACTTGGGCCTCGCCCAACAATCCCCTAACACTCACTCATGGGTCATCCCCAAGCCACTTCTGTTGGACGGCTTCGACTGCACATCCCCTAGGGTACTCAACTTCACAGTGAAGTCCTGAAGAGTTGTGCTTAGCCTCGCAACTATTTCCTTTGTTTCCTGCTCAAACTCCTTAATAGTCTCCAACATCTCATGTGAGATGGCTTCTTGAGCGTTCTCCTTTACCATATACTTTGTGGTGTGAAGTTCTTGTGACTTCTCTTCAATCTGCTCCGAAAGAGCAAGCACTTCTTCCTGCATGGGCTGTAACTTTGCTAAAGTGTCAACCTCCTTTTCTCTCAATACTTTCAACTCCTATAATTCCTTGGTCTCTGCGAACTTCTGGATCTTCTTCCTTGGCGACAAGGTCTTCATAGTTGTGTTAACATAGTCAAGCTCTTTTTGTTGCTGCTGCAGCTCATCCTGTATCTTCTGAAACTCAGGATCTTCCTGTAGCGTAGCACATACTCTAGTGGCTTCGTCGAGCATGTCCTAACATCTCGCCACTTCTGTGGAGATGTTTTCTGTTGACATGCTCAACTCTTCACTTCTGGCTTCTTTGTCATCCTGCAAAGTGCCAGTTTTTTGTTGAGATTCTAAAGTAGCAATCTTCTCTTTATAAGCGATCTCCATATCCACCATCTCTGTCTTAAGATTGTCCACTATGGCACCAATATTAAGTATGGTCGCTTCTACCTCAGGTTCCTCTTCGCACTCAGGGATCTTCGCATAGACTGCTGCAACCGTTTCTTTCAGTCTGCGGTGCTTCTCTTGAATGTTGACTATCTCTTGCTTTTCTCCATAGACTCATCCTTCAACTCTTTATAGATTTTCTCTAGCTGTAGGTGCTAGTTATGAGAAATAATGTCTCTATCTCGAATTTCCTCCACAACCTGCAGATGTAGATTATGTAATTCTTCAAGGGGTAACATGCCGACATTAATCTCCAGATGTGCCAACCGCTTCGCACCTTCAACTAGTTCATAATTTGGGAAGATAACATTGATTGGCTCAATTTTGACTAAGTGAGGTCTCATTGTCAAGGCAGGCGTCCTTCTCTTCCTTTGGCTTGACTCGCCTGACTTGCCTTCAAAGTCGGATTCACGCACCAAGTCCTGATGAACTTTCTCTATCTTCACTACCATGCCCTTTAGCTTTGTGAGGTTCTCCAAAAGGCTTGCTTGGACTTCTTCACTTTTGTTGTTATTAAGGGCGAGCGTTTCTTCTAGGTGATCGTTGACTCGCGTTGCAATGCTTTCATAATCATCAGCATGTAGCTTCGCATCTAGAGGTGTTCTAGCTGCCTTATGCTGATTCTTTTGTCCTTTTTTAGGCACTGCGTTATCAGGGTCCTTACACTTTTCTATTGCTGATCCTCCAGCAATATCTTGTTGAACTTCTTCTTGAGCTGGTTCTTTGGCTTATGCGCTGGTCGTTTCTTCTCCATTCTGCGGATCTCCAGCTTTGCTTTCTTCTGATTTTGTGTTGATCATCATTGGCGCATCAACCTTCCATTCTGGCGGCCAGTCTTCTATAATCAGCTCAATTTTTTGCGCTTCTAGCTGATATAACCCTTCAAACCATTCTGGCTTCTGCTTCTCGGCTCTTAGTTGAACATGTATGAAATGAAGGTCGGCTTTGAATATTAGCCTGTAGATATACATAGTTGTCAGCTCCTTTGTAATGCATGGAGTGTGTTGAATCACTTCGCACAACTGCTCATAGAAGGTATACAATTGTTCGTTATTCAGTCGTTGTCTCTCTGGCCTCGTGTTTTCCCACATGTTCGCAAACCTTGTCCCTCTGCAATCTCCTATACTAACTGGGACATTCTACTGGTATAGTGGCTCTTTCCAACTCACAAATGTGATCAACACCAACAACCAACTATAGTGGAAAGGGCCTCCAACCTCTTGAGTCTCGCAAACATCGTCCAACAACTCATTCAACAGATAACTCGACCAATTGTGCAGAGTTCCATCCTTAGCCTTCGCAGCTAAGGAGACTGCAGCGGCTGGCACCTCTGTTAGTCTGCACTTTCTCAAAACTTTTCATGCCAATAGCTGGACTGTGAAGCGCATAGCTTGGTCTTTGATTCTAGCTGTGATATAACCACAACTTCCCTTTTGCAAGCTGAACTCTTCCTTCATTCGCTTCGCGAGATCCTTGTCATTGGTTTTTCCCACTAACTCTGCTGTGGGATCAGCACCTCGCTTACTGAGATGTGTGATATGGTAGATTAGGTCGATGTTTATGTCAACCTTACGGTTTAGCCACAAGTATCCCTAATGCATGCACGACAATAAAGTGCACACAACTGCAGTTAGCTCAGGACTTCGATCAAAGTGTGGGATGCACAGAAGCTTCAGCAACCTGGACGGCACTAGCAGCGCAAGAAAATCATGTGCATGAAGAGTGGATTGCTTGGTGCTTTCACTGTATTTTTGGCACATGTATTGGTCAGGTTGGAAATGAGGGTACTTCAGTGCCTGAGGGTCCTTCCCCTCCTGCAGCAAGTCATGATCCACAAATTTACCATCTGCAATTTTTCCTAACAGATTCTCACGGATGCGCATATGACTTGATATTGGCGGCAGTGTAATATCATATTGTGCATTCTTTAGAATTCGCACAGGCAGTGCATCTGTCCTTCGCAGAGGAATATACTCAGGCGTAAGATAGATTGGCCTGTCACAAGGTGGTTCCTGTGGAGGTTGCTTCGGCATACCCACGGTCCTCGACTTCTCTTGCTCTGCGGTCGGCTGCTTATCCTTTCTCTTCATCTCTGCTGCGTGGCGTGGTGAGATTCTTGATGAGGCACCTCTTTCTGGAACGACCTTCTTCACGAGCATTTTCATGAATCCCTCAAACCCAGACTGGTTGAAGTCTATCAAAATCTCTTCTAGAGTCGACTACTCATACATTCATTTGTGAATCGCTCTTCGTCCTCTGACTGGTAAAAACTTAGAATTTACATGCAGTAAAAATTTGAAATCGTGGTAAAGCAGGTAAGTGTATGGTCGGCCCTATTTATAGGCGCAGCAGCCTTGAGACGCACCCAAAAATGGCTAACTAGGAATTAAATGCCATGTCCGTTGGCCAAATATCATTGAGATCTTGGTCCTTTCCTTCATTGAATGTGCCTAAAATGGACGAATCTTCATTAAATGCAGAAACAACCGGTTCCTGAAAACACTGTATAACAGTTACTTTCTGACCCAAAAAGCTATAACGGCTAGTTTTCCTTTGTCTTCTCCCTTAGCTTAGAAAATATCTGCCCAGTTAATTGCGTGTTTCCTCCTTTTCATTCTGAACTTTGCATCTGGGCTCCCTGCTTGTACTTCGCATCTCAGCTCGCGACATGAACTTCGTAGCATATGTTTCTTCTTCATGGGACTTCGCTTTTTACCAAAACTGTGTATAGACTCTCTGCTCAATTTTTAGTGTCCAATTTCAACTGTACTTGACACTTAAAAATTTTCTCCTTTTTGATTAACTGATGCCTAGAGGAGTAGGACTATCCCTGTAAGGATTTAGTCTACTTCCATTAACAAGTCCTGGTAGGTTTTCTCCCAGTAATGTAGCTAGTTGAACTGCGCCACCATTAGTAACATGTTTGACAACATATGGTCCTATCTAGTGCATTTTAAATTTTCCATGAAACTTCATGAGCTTACTATCGTAGAGGAGGACAAGGTCTCCTACCTGGAATAATTTTTACTTGATGTGCTTATCATGCCATGATTTTTCTATGTCTTTCTGCACTTGTTGGTGAAAACCTGCGATAAAGAGATCTTCCTCCAGCCCAACTAAGTGTCGTAGCCTTTCATCTATTGTCTCTTCATCAGCCATATCTGTGAATGCTGCAATTCTCAGTATTGGGACTATGTATTACATTGGCATAACAGCTTCCTATCCATATGCTAATCTAAAAGGTGTATGATTTGTCAACTTCTTACAAGTTGTTCTATATGCCCATAACACCGTTGATATTCGCAGATCCCAATCATCCCTATTTGTATTGCATACCTTGGTCAGCGCATTTTCCAATACTTTGTTGATGGCTTCAACAATGCCATTAGCTTGTGGATGATATGGTGTGCTCTTCTGATGGTAGATCTGAAATTCTTCATTCAAGGATTCAATAGTTATGTTCAAGAAATGAGTTCCCTGATCGCTCATTAGGATCTTTGGACATCTGAATCTTGTTAAGATGTTATCAAAAATGAACTACGCGGTAGTAAATGCGCTACATTCCTATATTGGTTTTGCTTCTGGCCATCTGGTTAGATAATCGTAGCTGCGATAATATATCTCGAACCAATTCATTTTCCTGGTGGGTTAATAGGTCCCATAAATTCAATAGGCCAATTATCAAATGCTTGCAAATTTAGTTGTGGCATCAATGGCATCTCATCTCTACGAGATGGCTTCCCTGTTCTTTGGCAGGCATTGCAACTTCGGCAATGTTCTTTTGAATCCTTGTGTATTGTAGGGCACCATAGTCCTGATCTTAAAAAAAATTGCACAACATCCCTTCATGCGTAGTGTCCTCCAGATACTCTTGAGTGTTCTTCAATAAGTATCATGGGTTTCTCGTGTTCCAATACACATCTTCGCAATACTTCATCTGGTCCTAGTTTGTATAGTTGGCCTGCAATTAGAGTACAATCAATTGCTTTTACAACTATCTGTTTCTTCTGTTGCATAGTAAACTATGTAGGTGCTAAACCTGTAGTCAAGAATTCTATAATATCCTTATAGTAGTACTCTGCTATATGAATAGAAAACAACTGCGCATCTGGTAGACTATCTTCCAAATTACTAGGTTCTTCACGTGACTCAATTCCAGAGAGGTGGTCAGGTCCTGAATTCAATCTTCTTGGCTTAACAATGATTTCAAAATCATACTCCTGAAAGAGTAATAGCCATATGCATGTTCTTCCCCCTAACAATGTTTTATTGTCCAGGTACTTCAAAGATGAGTGGTCAGTAAACATACAGAAATGCGAACCTAGCAGATAGTGTCTGAACTTCTGCAATGCGTACACCATAGCTAAGCCTTCTCTTTCTGTCGTGGTATAGTTATTTTCTGTTGAAGACAGGTTCCTGCTTGAAAATGCGATGGGATGGTCGATGCCTCCCTCACCTGAATGATCTAGCACAATTCCAAGCATGATAGATGAAGCATCTACATATACATGAAATGGTTTATTCCAGTGAGGAAAAACTAGAATCGGCTCTGTAACCATTCTCTCTTTTAATGTGTCCAATCATTTTTGACAATCCTTAGTCCAACTGTACTTTGATTATTTATTTAATAATTTCTCCATAGGCACAGTGATTTGCGCATACCCTTTGATGAACTTCCTATAGTACCTTTTGTGTCCCAATGTAGTGTGTAACTGTTTTACTGAATTCGGTGCTGGTAGATTTACTATCACTGCAATCTTTTCTAGATCAACCATCAGTCCCTGTTTACATACAATGTGGCCCAATAGAATACCATAAGGAACATAGAAGATGCTCTTATTTAGGTTCAGGGAGATCTAATGTTGTCTACACTTCGCTAACATCATTCCTAAGTTTGCATAATGGTTCTTTAGTAAGCCAAATACTGTCTAGTCGTCAAAATAGACTTCTAAGAATTTATGGATAAACTCTTTAAATGCAGCAACAAGGACTCTTGAAAAAATAGCAGGTACATTTTTCAAACCAAAGGGAATAATTTTGTATTGAAATGAGCCCCATTCAATAGCAAAGGTGGTCTTATGTCTGTCTTCTGTAGCAATTATGATCTGATGATATCCAGAAAATCCATCAGTGAATGAGTATGCTTCGTTTCCTCCAACATTATCTGACACTTCGTCTATAAATGGAGTAGGAAATGGATCATGTAGTGAGGCATCGTTTAACTTTCTAGAATCTACGAAGATTCTAATCTCGCCTTTAGCTTTCTTTTCTTGAATAACCATGGGACTTACCCATTATGATTCTTCTATTGGTTCAATAATTCCTACGTGAAGCATTTTACCAAGTTATTCCTTTACTCTTTCTTTGTATCTGGGATTCAGTCTGTAGGGTCTTTGCTTGATAGGCTTCGCATCTGGCTTGAGAGGTATTTTCATAACTCCCAAGTAACTTAAAATGCCTTTCATTTCAAAAAACTTGGTAGGAAATAAGTCTTGGTATTCGCGTAGTAGGTCTGCTATCTGTTCCACTATTTCTTCATCCTAGTAGAAGCGAACTTTGGTTCTTCATTGGTACCAATATTAATCTTTCTGGTCTTCAAAGGAATACTTAGGTATGGAATTTCTAAATTAGGTCCCTCAACATCGCGTTCTCCTTCTTACTCAAGTATATGCACATCATGAGGATCCTCATCTTCATCTAATGCGAAGTTGTAACATTCCAGTGCATGCTCTAACTGTGTTTCCCAATCTGGTTGTTCGTACATAGGTGACAGTGCATCATTAAATATCTTTTTTTTAATGATCTGCAAAGCCTCATTGATACTTGGACAATCATCTTCAAAACTGAAAGTTGTTTGGAAGTTCTTTGTTATGCTAGACTATTATTTCGTTCCTCTGTGGATTTCTGTTTCCATGTACCAGTTCTTTGGAATTTGTTCCAATGTGTGCACAAACAGATGGACCCACTCTGCTTGCGGTCTGTGTATCCATGCTTTCAAACAAAGTTCTATGTGATCTCTAGGATCATTCTGTCCATTATATTTTACTTGCACAATCTCATTTTGTTTTGTAAATCTGATCTCCATCATATGCTTACATTCTTCCCATGTGTTCAGATTATGTTTATGCGCAGCCCACCATCTAGCAGGTGTAGCGCGCAGTGTTATGTCCAAAGATTCTAAATTATGTTAATCTAGGACTGATACAAGATATTCTTGGAGAAATGTGTGGATATTACTCAACCTATCATAAGTAGGAATTGAACTCCTCTGTTCCAATTCTCCAATCCTGTGTATGACTCTGATGTGCAAGAACTGTCACATCTCCAACTCAATGTTCCATCATTTGTAGGGTTAATGTAGTCTTCTTGATTCACTGTCATCTTGTAGATATTATCAATATCCTGAGTTTTGCATTCTTCTCTTATTGGTTCAACATATATGGTTCCTTGTAAAGGATCCAAGGGTGCGATGACCCTGATATCTGGTCCTTCAAATATCATCTACTTCTTTTTCAAGTTGATAATCGTGAGGTTATAAATTTCCCAATCAATCCCCAATAGTGCAGGATGTAGATTGCTATCATCTATAATTTCGATAACTTCAAAGTCTGCATTACTTCGCACACCATCAATGTCAACAAGATCATTTGATAATCTCCCAAAAGGTAAAACCTTTTGTTGATTTGCTAGTCTCAACTGTATCGGTGACCATGATAACTCTGACTTTCCCATCTGTTCCCATGTGTGCTTTTTCAGGACATTCACCTCTGAGCATAAGTCAATAATTATCTGGTCCATTTGAAAGTCTTTGATCTGCGCATTTAATCTCATCTCTCTTCCGGTCCTTCTATAACCCTTGATATGGTGAAATGCACTATGTGCATTATTTATGACATTACGTTGCTCATAATGTCCTAGTAGGTTCTGTAATTCTCCTAAGGCATTTTCATGTCTTAACAACTTCATACAGCTCTGTAGGAACTGTGCAACAGGACTAGTCTGTTCTGGTGAAGTTCGCGATCCATCATATGAAGTTGGCATATCAAACATAGGTGGTGTTTCACTTCGCAATGGGGTTCTTGTAGTCGAAGGCTTTGTGTTCTGTAAAAATTTCTTTGCTTCCATGAAGACTTATTTTTCTTTTTTAAGGTTGAAGGTAGGCATTTTTCTAACCACTTTTCTTATCCAAGCCCCTTCAGTAGGCTATTGTCTAGCTATATAGTCTTCAGAAGTCGAAGATTCACTTTTCTGGTCTCTAGCTTTTGTGGCTCCACTTCGCGTCACAACATGAATGTTGCGATCTTTGTCTCGTTCTTCCGTTGCAATCATATGTATGTTCTGATTCTGCACTTCTGGTCTTCTCTCTTGCATCTTTCCTTGCAAAATGGGGCATGCCTCAATGACATGATCAAATGACTTACAATATTTACAAGTTGTACAAGGATTCTGACAGTCTCGGGCTAAGTTCCTTGGTTGAGCACAGTTATAACATACAATATGACCTCTGCCTCATCCTTAGCCAGTGTTTTGTCCTCTTCCTCTGTATCCACCACGTCCTCTGTATGTGCCTTGATGATACTGCGCATTTTCATTATTATTTTGTGTTTCTCCTTGAACTCTGTAGACATCATTTTTTCTTTCTATCATGAGATTGTATGCTCTACAGTTGTTATTGTCGTGGCCAACTAACTTACAGAATGTACAGTACAGGTTCTTTGGTGTTTGCACATATTTCTGAAGTGGGTAACATTCCTCTGGGCGATGTCCTCTACATCAGAAAATATCACACCATGGGCCTTGTTGTTGATTCAATGGGTTTGGTGCTCCACTAGCGATGAAATCTCTGAATGCGAGGCAGTGTTCCTTGGAATTTCCTTCTCCTTTACATTTAGTACACCAAACCTCTTCTTGGTTTTCTTTTCCCTTCTTCATGTCTTGCAACTGTAACGTCAAGTTTGCTAGATGGGTTTGTATCTGAACCATTCCTGCGCTAGTTTATCGATCCCTATGGGTGAATCCTCTAGTTTCATTGCAATCTCTAAAGCCTCTGTCTGCGAAGCAACCTTCTGTTGCATCGGTGGAAATCTAATGTGTGGCAACAACGCAACTATGAACCATTCCTAGTGTTGTTTCGGTGCTATATCAAAACTTACTTGATCTAACAGTGCTTTAAATTTCTGATCAAATTCCCATATAGTTTCATTAGGGTTTTGTTTGATTTCTTTTAGCTCTGTGATACATTGATATTCTGACTTAGGTTTCTTGAATTCTCTTATCAGCGCAATTTTGATCTCTACTAGTGTTCTATTTTGTCCCCCAGAATATTTCATGAACCATGTCAAGGCTCTATCTCTGAACTTAGTAACTAGCTAAGCTTGTCTTACGGCATCATCCTATAATTGCTTAACATTCCAAACTGCTTCACAGAGAAACCAATGTTGCTCTAGGTCTTCTAAACCAATTCCTTTGAAAATAGGTAGCTTAATATTGTCTGTCATTCTTATTCTAGTAGGTGTAGTGTTATGTGATGCAGAAGGTATACTACTACTTGGAAAATTATGAGTATTTTCTCCTGTGGTGTTACTGCTACTAGTGTTCTGCGAACTAGCAATATTTCTCTCACCAACTAGAGGTTTCTGCATAGTGATAGGCTGATATCCAGTCGGTCTAGGCTCTGTTTCACTATCAGACTCAACCTGATACGAGTTTCTAGCACTTCCTAACTCAGTTTCTAGGAATGTGCGAGATTCAGCTTCGCGAGGCCTCTTTCTAGTGCTAGGTTTATATATTTTGCCACTTCGCAAAGTATAAATATTCTCCTCGGTGTCACTATCTGTGTTACAGAACATTATAGACTCACACCCTAGGAATCTGACTACATTCTTAAAACACACTTTTTTGCTAACAACATTTTAATGTATAAGCTAATATTTTTCAGGTACTTACCTCTAAATCCTTTGAAGAAATCTCCTTCTATTGCGCTGTAAGACTTCAGAGTGTCCACAACAAATTCTGTAACGTAGCTCTCTAGTACGCTATCCAGCCAAAATTTTGCTGCTCTTGAAATTGGGTTATCAACCTCTTTAAGCCACTGAATTAGCTCTGGAGTCCACATTGTAGGTTATCCACCCTGAAAACATTTTATTCGTTCTGCGATTGATATCCACTCGTGTAGTTCGTTAGCAAAAGATGCGAAGAAGATTTCGTGCAAGTTAGAAAATATATATTTCTGCAACCATTCTTATGTAGACAAGCGCATATGTATGTTTTCTTTCTTCGCAAACTCCTTTTTTGTCTAAATCACTCAGTTCTCTATTTCTATTCTCTCGGTATTCCGGTTATCAGAGCACATCACCAGTTCAAGCATGACAATGGAACCATTTGTTGGCTCACTATATATTTCTTAGACTGACCCAGGTTCTGTGTAGTTAGAGACCCAACAAAACCCCTTTTCACCGGCCCTTTCGGCAACAGCTTGCGAACAGACTGAGGTCTCACCCGAGGAGAAGTTATGGGGTGGCTACAGAAGCAGGTTTCTGCAACCTTGTTGATGCGCAAATATGGAATCGGTCCTTGGAGCGAAGTCACGCCTACTTCGCATCTACTTCGAATACCATAGTGCACTCGGGAACTATGCACTTAGGTAGCTGCACACTACAATACAACAGTGTATCTATGGGATTGTGCCTCTAGGAATTTGCACCCGCTACAGACTCCGTTGAATTAGCGTTATCTATGCAACTACGCATTCATCACATTCATTGACACTTGCATATTCAATTATGTCTGTTTCACCACTTACCATATTATTCTTATAATCATACACATGAAAATACATATAAAAGCGTAAACATACATGAACATGAAACAATCTCACAGATGCAATCACACAAGAAATATACTTACATGGTTCACCCCCGGGATGGGAGCTACATCCACAGGAATTGTTGTTTATATTAATGGAAGAGTTAACAGTTCCAGTCTGTGTACACAGCTGCAGACTCTTCTCTACAATGGATCTCTACACACATAGCTGCAGAGCCTCTTTCTCTTTGATCTCTTACAAGACTCACAAAATCTAACAATCAACCCAACACCAACCAACATCTAACCCTTCCCTATACAAAATTGCCCCTTTTATATATTGTGCCCATAGGTTACATATTTACAATAGTTATGGGCCAAAACCCCATAATACCCTTAACCCCCCAAAATGGCGTGGTTACCCCGCTAACCATACTTTTCCATAACTTCTCAACTACTCCGCTTGTCCTTGGTCATCCTTTGCTTCGCTTCATTGGCTCTGACGCTCTTCTAACAACCGCTTGCTCTGACTGTGCAGCGATGACTGTACCATGGTGCATCTTTTACACCATTCGCCTCTTTAACGTTGTTCTTGTAGGAGTCAGGCCACTGCTTCTTCCTTAACTATTCCAACTACCCTGGTCATCCTTTGTACTCTGTTTTTACTAAGGAGGCAGGCCCGTATCCTCCATCTTCGCATTGCTCCATACCCTGCTCCCGGGAATCGCGGAGTTGTTTCTCCCCAAAATAGGCCAGTACTAGGCCTCGCCTAACATGTACTTCTACCTAAAAAATTGTTGTGCTTGAGCTTTGCTTCAACAAAACTGTTCCAACTTGGGCCTCTCCCAACAATTATCTAATGTTTGGAATATTTTAAAATATTTTCAAAGCTTTTTAGTTCAAATTTGCAAAAATTGTCAAAACTAGTTGTGAGATTTTACTGTTTTAGGGCCACTTTTAGGTATAATTTTTGTGCTTGCAGACCTTCACATGACATTACAAATATTTTAGGATCAATTTACCACTGATTTGGAAAAAATTGGGAGGATTTGGTTTGAAATCATTAAATTTGAAATTTCCCTCCAAAACCCTTAAGGATGGCCTAATTTGGTGTTTTTTTCAAAAAAAATCTTATAATTTGTTGTAGATCTGATTGCTTGAGGTCATCTTTTTTTTTAGATCCATGATTTGATGATATTAGGATTGATCTCTAAATAATTTTGATTCAATTAATAGTTTGCAAATGATAAAAATTGAAAAAGCATAAACAATTGTTTAAAGAACCTTTAGGTCCTTTAATTTTTGAATCGCATACACTTGCTTATCTGAAACAAGAAACCAAATCACAGTCATAACACATGAAAATATCATTTGAAAACATTTCACAAAGAGATTTTCATTAAAAAACAAAAAAATTGAACATTACAGTATGAGATAATTTGAAAAAAAAAACCCTCCAAAACTGAAAAAACAACTTTAATTAGTTAAATTTTGTTTTAGATCTACAATATTTCATTTTTCTTATGCACAATTAGAGAAAGTTGTAGCTTTAGTCCTCAATTTTCTTGCGATAAGTTGTATATGAGCCATTGTATCCTCTTCACTTAGGATTTTGAGCGATCTTGTGAACAAGAAAGTGGATCTCATTTGTAATAGTTTAGGATTTGATTTTTCAAGCAAATTATTTTCAAGCCACCGTATCCTCTTCACTTGGGATTTTGGGCGATCTTGTGAATGAGAAAGTGGATCTCACTTGTAACAGAGTATATTTGAATTTTTGCATAGAGTTCTAGAGATACCGTATCCTCTTTACTTGGGATTTCGAGCGATCTTGTGAACGAGAAAGTAGATCTCACATGTAAAAGTTTATTTCATAATTCTGCAAGGGGCTCTGCGTATCCTCTTTGCTTGTAGTTTCGGGTGGCTCTGCAAACGAAAAACAGAGATCTTCTGTGTAACAGAATTAGATTTATTTCAAGTGAGATATTTTTTAGTTTACATTGATTTTTTAAATCAGTAATTAACCATATTACAGAAGAATTGTTCCTAAATATAAAAAACCTACCAAAACAAATTTTATCACCAAAACTTCACTAGATTTGGGAACACATTCAAACATTTGAAAAGAGTTTTATGCATGTTGTAAAAAATAATTCTTTAATTATATTTTGCAACTTGCATGTTTGAAAGACCCACATGAACCTCTAACTTTTCATTATTTTAGAACATTCATCGAATTGAAAGGTAGAATAGTGATCATATTGTATTGTTTGGTTCATATTTTCGAGTCAACACACCACTAGTTTCACTTCCACTCTTGAAACTAAGCAAAGTACCCTTAAAATTGGCGCTTAATCTAAAATTAATGGCAATATTCGATTTCCATATCACCAAAAAGGTTAAGCTAGGGCCCTAGTTTAGGATTGGAGAGTTAACACTCCTGGGTTATAAAACTTTGGAAACTAGCATTGATTATTGAGAGTTTAATTCCATTGGTAGCAAAAAACACTTGTTGGGAAAGCGCATCTAACACATGCATCAAGAACGAAGTCAATATGGATAAGAAAGGGTGGTACCCCCCCTCTTGCTTGTTTAGTGGGATATGATCTCATCACGGAATTCTATGTAAGTGACAAGTCCTCGGGGTGACATCAGTTTTCTAGAATACCTGGTTATGAGAGTTGTCCTAGACTTAGAATTGTTCTGCTCAACCGTCAATTGTGAAATGGTAACATTTGTTAATATTCCTAGGATATAACATAGGCTATTGTGAGTGGGGGACACTTGCAGTACCTGAGGCAAACTTTGAAGCTTTTATTCCTTGGGAGGGTGATTGGTCAAGAACCAATACTTGCACCCCTAGAAATTAAAGTTTATTGTAATTGTTTCGCATACCTTCACTATTAGTAATTGTTTGAGGCTTGATATCCATCAACAGCTACTAGTTTTGGAAAGCCCTCTAATCCAACTTTTCAATGAGCTTCAATTCTTTGGAAAAGTAGACTTATTGCTTGGATTCAAAGGACTTTTTTACTGTGTGGACACTTTTTCATTGTTGAGTCTAGAGTGCCTTAGGATTGTTTGATTCTATTTGTGATTTACAATACCATTTTATTTAAACAAGTCCTTTCATCAAAATCTTCAAATTGGCTACTCTCTCGATCCGCCAGTCGCGACGACAGTGATGTGAATCACTGGAATTTGAAGGCCCCACTACATCGCGGAGATGGATACAACAAACACAACCTTGTGACTTGGAAACTGAACAACTTCTAGATTCAATTAATAATAATAGAGAATAACAACATCAAACAAATACTCAAACTTCACCATAATCTAACGAAGAAAACATATAAATTATTGATAATATTGTTCCATTTGAAATTTAAACACTAGAGAACAACACAACTACTCACATAAACCCACCTTTGACAAATATTTCAGACCCAGTGGTACTTCACATCAGTGAGTCATTGGATTACATCAATCATCTTTTCAGTTATTGGACTAATATGCAAAATTTAACAATTGACCCTATGGCTTCATCAGGAGCACAAGGGACTACATCATCGTAATCTCAGACAGTTGTTGTAAGTATCAATACTTCCAATTTGGCCTCTACATCAATCCCAACAGTTAGTATACATGTTATTAGTACAAGTTCAACCAGCAATTCAGTGCTAGTTGGTACAGTTTCGGGTTCCAATCCAGGAATTACATCCACTTCGTCTACAGGGATCCCTACTAGGGGGTGTCCCTTACCAAATATGTTTTTTCCATATGGTTTGTATAATCAAGGAGTAAACCAAAATCCTCTTAGTATAACTAAAAATTTTCCAAGTTCTACTTCTGGGGGAAACCTTGTTGTTTGTGGAGCCAGATCTTCTAGTCTCATAGATGATATTGTATCAGCCATGTTTGTACCCCAGTTTTATATGATATGTAGGTGGAATGTACAGACATTGTAATACGGCTAGGGATGATGATGTATTAGGTTTTATTCATTGTAAAGATCTCAGAGATCAGGAGAGAGATTGTGAAACAGAGAAGAGGAAGTGCAGCGGTTGTGTTGCAGGTTGTATCCGTTCACCTTGCTGGACGATAATAATAATAAGGACTGGCAAATTCAGTGTGGACGTAGCCCAAGTTGGGTGAACCACGATATATCTGTGTATCTCTTGTAATGTGTATGTGTGATTATATTTGCATTTCTGTTTATTTTTATTGCTCTGCGATCCTGTTTTTCTAACAATTGGTATCAGAGCCAAAGGTCTATTTGGCAGTTAAACCCGCAGGAAGCTAGGGTTTCTGGTTCGAGTGGGAGTAATGGCAGAAGAAGGAAATTTTAAGGTCGAGAAGTTTGACGGACAAAACTTCGGGTTATGGAAGATGCAAATGGAGGACTATTTGTACCAGAAGGATCTATTCCTACCTTTGGGAGGAAAAGCAAAGCAGCCGATGGCTATGAAGGACGAAGAATGGGAGGTTCTTGACAGAAAGGCTCTGGGAACAATACGGTTGAGCCTGGCTTCGTCGGTGGCTTTCAATATCTCAAAAGAAACAACAACAGAGGGTTTGATGAGCGCATTGGGTAAGCTGTATGAAAAACCCTCGGCCTCCAACAAGGTATTTCTAATGAAGCGTTTATTTAATATGAAGATGTTTGAAGGTGGATCTGTTAATGATCATTTAAATGAGTTTAATACGGTTACAAATCAGCTAAGTTCTGTAAGTGTGAACTTTGATGATGAGGTTAGGGCTCTTCTAATCTTGTGTTCATTGCCAGAAAGCTGGAATAGCTTGGTCATGGCTGTAAGTAACTCTGTCTCTGGTTCAAACACCTTGAAATTTGATGATGTTATTGGTGTTATTCTTAGCGAGGAAATGCGAAGAAAAAGCACAGGTGAGACATCAGGTAATGCGTTGACCATGGAAAGCAGGGGAAGACAAAAGGAGAGAGGAAAGAGCCAAGGTAATCGTGGAAAGTCTAAACCGGGTAGATCCAAGTCCAGACTAGGAAAGATAGAGTGCTGGAACTGTGGAAAGAAAGGACATCTGAAGAAAGACTACAAATCTCTAAAGAAGAAAGGAGATGCACAGAAGGAAACTACCCAGGAAGCAAATGTAGCAGGTGATGTGTTACAAGATGCTTTGATTCTTGCATTAGATAATACTAGTGATTATTGGGTAGTAGATTCAGGAGCTTCATGTCATGCTACACCCCATAGGAAATACTTTCATGAGTATGTTCCTAGAGACTTTGGACATGTTTTATTGGGTGATGATGAGCCATGTAAAATTGTTGGAATGGGTAAGGTATGGATAAAATTTAAGAATGGAACTGATTGGTTGTTGAAAGAAGTTAGGCATATTCCTGCTATGAAAAGAAATATGATATCAACAGGGCAGTTGGGAGATGGCGGCTGTCTATCTACATTCGGAGAAAAGTGGTGGAAGATCACTAAAGGATCAATGGTGATAGAAAAAGGAGACAGAGTAGGTACGTTGTATTTATGTCCTCATAATATTGACCATTCTATCTCTTTAGCTTCCACGGGAACATATACAACATTGTGGCATCATAGGCTTGGCCACATGAGTGAGAAGGGGATGCAGATTCTCCACTCAAGGAAGTTGCTGCCGGATTTGAAGCAGGTAAGTTTGGAATTCTGTGAAAACTGTGTTTATGGAAAACAGAAGAGAGTCAAATTTCTCATGGTTGGGAAACAGAAGAAGAATGAAAAATTAGAGCTTGTGCATACAGATGTATGGGGACCAGCTCAGGTACAATCTCTTGGTGGCTCTCATTATTATGTTACATTTATTGATGATGCAACTAGAAAAACTTGGGTTTATTGCATTAGACAGAAATCTGATGTGTTTGCTACTTTTAAGATGCGGAAAGCTTTGGTTGAGAATGAGACAGGAAAAAGATTGAAGTGTCTCAGATCTGATAATGGAGGTGAATACTGCAGCAAGGAGTTTGATAGTTACTATTCATACCATGGGATTCGTAGAGAGAAGACAGTCCCAAAAACACCACAAGAAAATGGTGTGTCAAAAAGGATGAACAGAACGATCATGGAGCGTGCAAGTTGTATGAGACTGCATGCAGGGTTGCCCTTATAGTTTTGGGCGGATGTTGTAAATACTGTTGTTTATTTAATAAACAGAGGACCTTCAAGTGCTTTGGATGGTGGTATTCCAGAGGAAGTATGGACAAATAAAAAGGCAAACTACTCATTTCTGAGAACGTTTGGTTGTGAAGCATTTGTCCATATTGATAAAGAAAATAGAACAAAGCTTGAAGCTAAATCCAAGAAATGTACCTTTATTGGATATGGTTTGATGAATTTGGTTATCGTTTATGGGATTATGAAAATAACAAAATCATCAGGAGTAGAGATGTGATATTCAATGAAAAGGTCATGTATAAAGATCAATTGCAGGGAAAGAAACAGGAAAAGGAAAACACAGAGTACATAGTGCTTGATGAAATTAAAGAAAATGAAGTTTCGAAGATGCCAGAAAATCAAGAGCAGCAGCAAGTACCTGAAACTCCTGCAACTGTAAGAAGATCTAGCAGGTTAAGTAGACTCCCTGAACGATACTCTCCTTCAATGTATTATTTATTGATGACTGATTCTGGTGAACCAGAATGTTATGAAGAAGCAATGCAGGTGGAAACTAGAAAGAAGTGGGAGCAAGGCATGAATGAGGAGATGGACTCATTGGTAGGAAACCAGACTTGGGATTTGGTTCAGTTGCCTGCTGGTAAAAGAGCATTGCAAAACAAATGGATTTACAGGTTGAAGGAAGAAGAAGGAGGTAAGAAGCGGTACAAGGCCAGACTTGTTGTAAAAGGGTTTGCACAGAAGAAAGGTATAGATTTTGATGAAATATTTTCTCCTGTTGTTAAGATGACTTCAATTAGGACTATCTTAAGTCTAGTGGCGGTAGAAGATTTGCATCTTGAACAGTTAGATGTAAAAACAGCCTTCCTCCATGGGGATTTGGAGGAAGAAATATATATGCAGCAGCCACAAGGGTATGAGGTCAAAGGTAAGGAGGATCTGGTATGCAGGTTGAAAAAGAGCTTGTATGGAATGAAGCAAGCTCCAAGGCAGTGGTATCTAAAGTTTGACAGGTTTATGACAGAACAAGGTTATAGTAGATGTCATTCTGACCACTGTGTTTATTTCAAGAAGCTAGACAATGGAAGATATTGTTGGCCCGGTTTTGCAACCAGGCTTAGTGCTATGGACACCTGCTAACTAGTAGCAGCAGTTTCAATTGAAATAAAGAACAATAAACTAATTAAACAAGACTATTCATGGATCTAAGCAAAGATATTAAGCAAATAACAAAAATTATTTAAAATCAAGAACAAGAACATATAAAATAAAGAATTTGTATTGAAAGAATGGTGCAAGCAAGTGCTTGCGGAATCAATACCTCTAATGGTGAGGTTGAATGGCTCCAAGGATGAGCAACTCCAATCTCCAATGGTCTCTTCTCCAATGTGGCTTGCAATGGCTAAAATGCTCAGGGGAGATTTCAGCAGCATAAGGATGAGATAATGGATGGATGTGAAATGAGGAGCCCCTACCACCTTTTTATAGGTTTTGGTGGTGGGGAATACCATTTGTGGTTTTGTGGAAACCAAATGGTATTGACCAACATGGTTTAGGTACTTTTCCCTCCTTTTTCCTTTTTTGAATAAAAATAATATTTTAATTTCCTTTTTAATATTTTTGGGAATTTGGACCCTTTTTTAGGGTTTTTTATGATTTTCTGGAAAAATAATCTTTTTTAATGGAAAAAGGGGTGTACTAAGATCTTTTGGTGACCTTTTGTTGGTTTCAGAGGCTCATATGGTGGAAAAGTGGACAAATGGGTCATGTGAATAAGGGAATGAGCTAGTGAGCACTTTTTAGGTGTTAACAGATATATTATATTGTTATTGTATGTGGATGGCATGCTTGTTGCAGGGTCTGACATGCATGATATAAATGTACTCAAAAGGAAGCTAGCTAATTCATTTGCAATGAAGGATTTGGGTGTTGCAAAGCAAATCCTTGGTATGAGAATAACGAGAGACGGAAAAAATCACAAATTGACATTGTCTCAAAGTGAGTACATACAAAAGGTGTTGGAGAGGTTCAGAATGCAGAATGCAAAACCTGTAAGTACACCTTTGGCTAGACATTTCAGTATAAGTAAGGAAATGTGTCCCAAGACACAAGAAGAAACAGATTACATGTCCAATATTCCCTATCAATCAGCAGTTGGCAGCTTGATGTATGCCATGGTGTGCACAAGACCAGATATTGCACATGCAGTGGGAGTTGTGAGCAGATATATGAACAATCCAGGTAAAGAACATTGGAAGGCAGTACAGTGGATTCTCAGGTATTTGAGAGGTACTACCACTGAGGCATTATGTTTTGGAGGTTCAGACACTATTCTACAGGGATATGTTGATGCAGATATGGCAGGTGACAAGGATAGCATGAGGAGCACCACAGGGTATGTGTTTACTGTAGGTGGAACAGCAGTAAGCTAGATTTCGAAACTACAGAAGGTTGTTGCACTTTCAACAACAGAAGCAGAGTATGTTGCCATTACAGAGGCTAGTAAAGAGATGATTTGGTTGCAGAGGTTTATGGAGGAAGTGTGTAAGAAGCAGAAGGATAGCAGATTGTATAGTGACAGCCAGAGTGCCATTCATCTTGCAAAGAACTCAGCATTCCATTCCAGGACTAAACATATACAGCTCAAGTACCATTTCATACGCTCTGTTCTGGAAGATGAACTGTTGAAGCTGGAAAAGATACATACTAGCCAGAATCCTGCAGACATGTTCACAAAGGTAGTGACCAGAGAGAAACTGAGTTCGTGCTCGGTGTCCGTTGGCCTTCTAGCATGAAGGTGAAGAGGAGAAATTTGCCAAGTCCAAGTCCAGGAGCGGTGGAGTTGCTGTGATCAGTCTCATAGATGATATTGTATCAGCCGTGTTTGTACCCCAGTTTTATATGATATGTAGGTGGACTGTACAGTCACCCCAGCCGTGTTTTCGCCAGCTGTTTTGCAAGCCCATGGTTTTGGGTATCCCGTGGTATTTTCCCATTGTATTTCCCTTATAAAATAAAGACATTGTAATACGGCTAGGGATGATGATGTATTAGGTTTTATGCATTGTAAATATCTCTGAGATCAGGAGAGAGACTATGAAACAGAGAAGAGGAAGTGCAGCGGTTGTGCTGCAGGTTGTATCCCTTCACCTTGCTAGACGGTAATAATAATAAGGACTGGAAAATTCAGTGTGGACGTAGCCCAAGTTGGGTGAACCACGATATATCTGTGTCTCTCTTGTAATGTGTATGTGTGATTATATTAGCATTTCAGTTTATTGTTATTGCTCTGCGATCCTGTTTTTCTAACAAACCCTTCACCGTGGAATCTTAATATTCCTGGAGGAACCAATGGAACATGGAATAGTAATTCCAATTTGGGTTATTCCCAGGTTGAGAAGTTGGCCTTGGAAGCAGTTCATGTTGTCCAAATACTAAGAAATTATATACTTCCAAGAAAAACGACCATAGTGGCTGAAATGAACCCCATGAAACACATTTTGTCCCTCCATATCATTGGTGGCAAATATTCAAAATGGACAGAAATTTTGCAAGTATTCGATCTCGATTTCATAAACGCTAAATCCAAGAATTCGTTGGCATTTGCGGAACTAATGTCTGAGCTACCCTGCAATAAAGAGGATAATGTATGTGTTGAATCCTTGGCAGACGAACATGTATTCTTCATTGCAACATCAGATACTTGGTATGGAACATTCATCACATATCTCCAAACCCAAAGGATTGATCCTCAGTTTTCTAGCATTGAACGACGTTGCATTCGACACCAAGCACAAAGATACCTCATCATAGGGGATAATTTGCACCATCAAGGAGTAGACATGATCTTAATACGTTTTTTAATACACGATGAAGTTGAACAAGTTTTGAATGATTGCCATGCTGGGGCATGTGGTAGTCATATTTCTGGGTTGGAAACTGGCAAGAAAATCTTGCGTGAAGGATACTTTTGGACCACAATCTTTAAATATTGCATCAATGCTGTCAAAAAGTGTCACCCTTGCCAAATTTACACAATAAAAATGTGCGCACATCCTGCTCCATTAAAACATGTAGTAACCATGGGTCCATTTTCAAAATGGGCCATTGAATTTATGAAAATCAACCCGCATTTAGCCGATGGCCACCACTACATCATAGTAGCAGTGGAATACTTCACCAAGTGGGCTGAGGCAATGCCTACGTTCAACTACACAGCAAAAACTGCAGCATATTTTCTATTCAATCACGTGATAGCAAGGTTTGGTGTACCTAAAGAGATCATCACTGATAACGGAAGTCATTTTAGGAATTCCTTTATGGATGAACTTACCGATAGGTTAATATTGCGGCAGGATTTTTCCTCGCCATATTACCCTCAATATAACGGACAAGTAGAAGCCATTAACAAGGTTTTGAAAACTATGTTGCAGAGGACAATTAATAAGAAAAAAACTAACTGGAACCTAATGTTGTTTTCCCCTCTTTGGGATTACCGGACCACTACTAAAACCGGAACTGGATTCACTCCTTTCCAATTGGTTTATGGAGAAGAAGCAGTGCTTCCAATTGAATGTGAAATACCATCATTAAAAATAGTAGTCGAACTCCTACCTAACACTTCTGCAGAAGAAGAAAGGATTATCCATCATCATTCTCTTGATGAAAATAGAAGGGAAGCTTCTCTGAATGTAGAAGCACACAAGAAAAGGGTTAAAACCCAATATGACAAATCGGTCCGTCCTCAAGTCTTTTCTGAAGGTGATTTGGTTTTAGTTTATGACCAAGTCCAAGACAAAATAGGAGAAGGGAAATTTGTACCAAAATGGTTTGGCCCACTTGTTGTCAAAACTATGTTAAAAGGGGGAGCTTATGAATTGATCAATTATGATGGGGAACCTATGTCGGAGATCAGAAATGGTCTCTATTTGGAGAAATGCTCTACGTAGGCACTGATGCCTTGCAACACTTGTTGTATTATGTTGTATTCTTTGTATAAATTTTTGTACTTTAGTTGTTTCGAGCACACACTTATCTTGCTTGGAATTGTCACTTTGGAAGATGGCACAAGAAAACTTCACATATTTGGAATATGTGGATGACGCCAGCCGTAGTTCTCGGAACATTGCTTTTGTTGCATGGGTGATTTTCACACCGAATGACAAAGTTTTAAGTTCAGGAGCCAACTACATACTTGATTGGAATCTAATTCATTAACATCATTCCGAAAAAAGAAAGCATGTTCACTGTATTCATGGCAATTTAATTGAATATATCATTTAAGGACATAAGTAAAAGTTAAAATAACTAGCTTACATCATAAACCAAAAAGTGTGTTGAGGTTCTAGACATTTTGGATAGTAACTTTGCACACATAAAAAAGAATAGTGTAAAAACGATTTTCTTTTTGTTTCTTTTTCTTCAAGATAAAACCCCAAAAAATTCATAAAAACAATGAAAATATTTTGAAACTTCAAAAAACATTTGAAACTATTTTAAATTTCCTGGTCTGGCATGAAGACTCGCCTACAATTGGCAGATCATTGAATAATGGTTCACAGCTTCTAGAAATTCATGTTGAAAGGAGATGCTTCCTCTCATCCATCGACTACACCTACAATGAATATGGTAAAAAATGAGTGTTTTACTTATCTTGTATTCATACATGTATAATCGTATCCTTTTGAATGATAGGATGATGCACAATTCTTCAATTTTGGTTATCTTTTTAGATATTAAATGCACATTTGAACCGGTTTCTGACTAAATAGTTGGGTAGTGAAATGGTTTTGATCAAAGGACTTGGAGACTTTGATAGTTCAAACTATTTGATTCAGGTAATTGGAGATAGACCATGATTCATGGTGATTTATGATTTTGGAATTTTTCACAAGACTCACTATGAAGTAAACCTCATTGACCCATTCCTACTTGGCCATTATACCAAATTGGATAAACTCAATTACATGGTATTATTTCACCGTTCGTTGACACATAATCCTGCTTCATATAGCCTACCCATGGAGGGAACATCTATAAGAGTGTGCACAACTAGCTCAGCCCTTGTTTGCAATTTGGATCTTTTCCGTGGTCTGACCTGTGCCCTTGAAATATAGGAGTATTCCCATGCAACACTCGTTCCATCCCATGTACTTTAGCATTCTTTATTCTTTTTTCGAGCTAATAAATGAAAAGGGCATAAAAATTAAAAAACACAAAATCCAGAAAGGGGGAGAATTGAATCATATCATATTGTATTCTGGAAAAAATGGCAATAGTCAGTCCTTGTCGCCCTTGAACAAAACACATAATTTGGTATCTGTTGTCAGTACACCATCTACATTTTCCCTAGGAAACTGTACCGGTGTTTTGAACAGATATCCACCGATGGGTTATCCTTCCCGTCACCAATGGATCTTTCGTTAATGCATCTGGTATCGGTAGATTTAATTAAGGTCGGTTACTCGAGTCCTATGTTTCCAAGTTTCCATTCTGCGTCGTGTTATGTGTTCAAGGGAAGTTCAAATAGTGTCGACCATTCCTCAAATATTCCTGACCAATCATTTCGGCCTTCCTTGGGTCAGTATATAGTGTTGGATCTCGCAATTCTACCAAATTATATTAGACTATTGATCTTTGTTTTGTATCAGTTGATGTGGGATGCATTAATTCCCTCCTTCCAATGTATCTATTCCTATCGACACCAAATCATCATCTAGGAAATGGATCTAGAAACCCAGGAATACCTTGGATCTTGCAATCATTAGTGGTAGGTTTCCTCGCAAATGACAGTGAGTATACATCAATCAACCCTGATTATTTAATTCTACAAGTTTTTTACTTCAGTACATCTATTCACACTTGCTAGTTTGTACTCAGTACCTTAGAGTCCATCATCATTATCGGTGGGTCTCCTCACATCTGTTAATGGTATACATCAATGACTAGTAATCAAATGGTGTTTTATTATGCTCGACATCAGTTCATTTGTTTGCATGATATACAATCGTACTGTTGTCAGTTTGTATTGAAGACTTTGGGAAAAACAGTTGTATCACTCATCGATGATCTTCCCAAGTTTGTAATGTCCCCATTTTGACCCCCTTTGTATTAAATCGTAAATGATGTGAATATTGTAATTTAATCATGGTGAGGAGCTCAAGGCCAAGGCCCCACCATTGATTTAGCATTTCATGTATCGGCAATTAAAAATAGATGCCTATGGTTCTTGTGCGAGATGGGCACAATGTAAATAAGACATCATGTAATTACGAATTTTTAATGAAAAACCCACAACCGGCTATGCAATGCAACAAAAGAGATGGGGCATGAATCTACAAGGAAAAGGGAGGGAAATTATTCAAACCCTTGAGCCAATGGTATTAATCCATGTGTCAATGAGGAAACCCAAAAACCACCAACTACCCATTTTGTCTCATGCACCCAATCATTTAATTCTTCCAAGAAATTGGTTAAGGCAGTTAATGTCTTGGGATGGGAGAGGTATGGCAGTCAGATTTTCGTGCATGGGCAAGCTACCAACCTGAAAATCGTATTTTTGGCGTGTTGGGAAAGAAAACCCCCACGAAATGCTTCCTAAGGAACTCATTTTTGGATTGTGCAACAGCTGGGGAAGGAGGGACGCGAATTGGGACTGAGGGAGAGGTCGTTTTTGCCCTAGGGCATTTTTCTGGAATGGGTTTTGTTTCCCCAGTCAAATTTCCAAGTGCCAATAAGTTTTGAGTCTACCCACGTTTTTCTGAAGTCCAGGAAACCCCATCTCATGCATCCCACTGTTGGAAACGTTTTCTCATGCTCAGCAAGTGTAGGTTGCTGTTAGGTGCATCCCTGTTTTGTTTGGAACCCATGAGCAAGAAACTGGAATGGTAGTGGACATAATTGGCTTGATAAACCTAGTGTAGGGAGTATCCTCTCAAGAAGATTAAGAGGGCTGGCTACTTTTCTATGCACACCCTGAGAGCACTAGAAAGGAAGGTATGGCTTGAGGGACTGTGTGGCAGTGAAGAGAATACTTCCTTGTGTTGGGTGTGTAGGCATTGTGAGTGCCAAGCTAAATGGATCTGGAAGAGGTACCCATAGCTCTGTGGTTGAGCTCACTAGATTAGCAATTCTTCCCTTCCATGTCCTAGCAGCCTGATAAACCCAATTGCAGATTGGCTTGGCTCATCTTGGTGTATGCTTGGCTATGTGTGAGTCTGCTGTTCCCTGGTTCCTTGTAGAGATCATGCCCAGCTCGGGGGTGGCAGTGGTGCTGAGAGATTGAGGAGCACACTGGCATATGGTTGGGTGGAACGTTGCAGTTGCATAGCCAGTTGCGTGGGACTACTTTTGTATAAGATAAGTATTCTCTTGTGTATTTAACTTGGCAATCGTTCCTTTGATGAATAGCTGGAATGTATTATGGATGTGCTAATGAATTTACTTCCGCTGTGTATTCACATGTTTATGCATTTCCATATGATTTGATATAATTCTGCAAAGGTCTTCATTTAATGACTGTCACATAATCTTGAATGTATGTTAGATAACAACCGGATCTATTTAATCTCCGTTTGGGTTAGCATGCACATATACATGTCTTTGTATCAATAAGTTTGATTTTAATGAACATAGGGCTAATTGCCCGGATTGAGCACCACGTCCTCTCTATCATGATGTATGGTAGGAAGGGGACACTACATTATGGCATCAGAGCTGCGTTGCAGCATTGGGCCTCTATGGGCGAAATCTGATAGCAATTAGAAGGGAAGATTTTTAAATTTTTCCTTAACAGTTTTGAAAAATTTTGGTTTAAGCCTGTTTCTGGAAATTTTGATTTTGAGTTTGTTTTGGGGAGTCCTCCCGAAACTGCGGAAAGGTTCTGCGAACCTTCCCGCAATTGCAGAAGAGTTCCGCGAACCTTCCCGCAATTGCGGAAGAGTTCGGCGAACCTTCCCGCAATTGCGGAAGAATTCAGCCAACTGCTCCGAAACAGCGGAGAAAAATGTTTTTAAGTGAAAATTTTTCTAAGTATCGGAAATTTCGGAAAGAATTCTCTTCCGAAATTGCGGAAGGAATTCTCTTCCGAAATTTCGGAAGGATTCCGCGAATCATTCCGCAACCGCGGAAGACTTCGGCGAATCGTTCCGAAAATTGCGGAAGCATTCCGCCAGTTGTTCCGAAAAAGGCATTCCGAAAACCGCCCCGAAACCCGGAAGCATTCCGCGGACGGCTCTGAAATTGCGGAAGCCTTCGTCGAATGGCTCCGCAATTTCGGGAGCATTCACCGAATGGCTCCGCAATTGCGGGAGCATTCGCCAAATGGCTCCGCAACTGCGGAAGCCTTCGTCGAATGGCTCCGCAATTGCGGGAGCGTTCGGCAAATCACCCCGCCATTGCGGAAGCGTTCGGCGAACTGCTCCGCAATTGCGGAAGCGTTCGGCGAACTGCTCCGCAGTTGCGGGAGCCATCGCCGAACCGCCCCGCAACAGAGGCGAGCCGAAAAATCACCCGAACGGCGGGAGCATTCCGCCAGCCACCCCGCAGTTGCGGGAGCATATAGTGAACCGCCCCGCAGTTGCGGGAGCATATAGTGAACCGCCCATCGCGGAAGGATTCAGCGAACTGCCTGTTGCGGCAGGATTTCGCGAACCGCCCGATGCGGCATGATTCGTAAAAAAAAAAAAAAAAAAAAAAAAACGAGTGCGCTACCCTCGACCCGCCCTACTGTGGCGGAAGCCACAAGGGGGCAATCCCCCTTGACCCCCTTTTCTTTTTCCCCCTCATATGTCGTTGTTGTTTGTGATTTGACAAATTGTCAACGTAATGTTTTTTCCCATGTGCATGAAGTAATTTGTGAATTCTGAGAATGTAATGCAGCTAACAATTGTTTTGATAAACACATTCCAGAGAGTCACAGTTACAGCAGGGTAACACTCTAGATAATACAGTTGGAAAGTTTTGGGATCTTGGTTGGGCCAAGAAAATGAACATCATGAATGATGCACAGGATCCCTATGAGCCTGAGACAGATGCCATGGGGGAAAACATACAGGTTGAGAATGCTGAAACAGAATCTAATGGGAGAAGAAATCAAGAGACCCCTCCAGATGTTGCAGCCACCATGAGAAGCCTAAGGGTGGAGTTGCAAAGTTGTAGGGAAGATAATGAAAGGATGATTAAAGCTCAAGAAGAACAAAATCAGCTGAATGCAGCCATGCTGCAGAGTTTAACAGACATCCAAAGGCAAATAAACTCTGGGCATCAGATATCAAATCTAGAAAAGGGTGGGAGTAACTCTAGAAGGAATTCCCGTAAGAGGGCCAGTAGTCCAAGAAGAGTTTCTACAGACAGGACATATACTACAGAAATATCTTCTAATGAATCATCTGACTCTGAAGAATCCATTGAGGGTTCAAGCTCTTCATCTCACATGAGTAAGAGGAAGAAACACTACAAGAACAACTCACATGGGGAATTTAAGAAGGCAAAACCTCCTACATTTGACGGAGAGGTAAAGTCCGGTCAAGAAGCTGAAGCTTGGCTTCTTGGGATGAGAAAGTATTTCCAAGTCCAAGACTACTCGGGGAATATGAAGGCAAGGGTATCCATATTCAACTTGAATGGAAGAGCATCTATATGGTGGGAACACACCAGGCAAGTGAAGAAGATCAACGAAAGGAAGATCGTGTGGAAGCAGTTCAAGAAATACTTCAAGCAAAAGTACCTCTCTGACAGGTACTATGATGATAAGATCAAAGAGTTCCATGAGTTGAGATTGGGACAATCGACCATGGAAGAATATGCAAACAAGTTCTTGGAGCTGCTGAGGTATGTCAAGTATATTCGAGATGATAAGGTCAAAATTCAGCGTTTCCTAAGTGGACTGCCCCAGTCATATAAAGATAGAATTGAGTTTGATGAACCTCAAACTCTGGAGGAGGCCATAAGAAAAGCCAAGTATTGCTTTGATCAGAACAGGAGCAAACCAGAATTCCATAAGGCATGGAAAGATAGGAAAAATGAAAAGTTTGATCAAAGGAAGAAGGGATTCAAGCCTCCTCAATTCAGGAATCAGCAAAGGGATCCATCACAGGTTGTGACTAAGCCAACTAGGATGATGGGAGACAAGCCAAGAGATCCAAAGGAGCCAAGAGAACCACTTCAATGTTGGGGTTGTGGAGGAGACCACATACTAAGGAACTGTCCACATAGGAATGGGAATGCAAATCAAGTTCACAACATCCAAGGAGCTGGAACTGTGGGTCAGGTGGCGAGGACAATCCCTAGAATCTATGCAGCAGTAGAAGACCGCCAAGCAGATCATCAGTCAACTGTGATTGAAGTTGAAGGTAAGATTGCTAAGCAATCTATTTCTATTTTGATTGATCCTGGATCTACTCACAGTTATGTCACTCCTAGAATTGTTGAGATTTGTGCTTTCACGAAATTAAAGCATAGTAAATCCTGGTTAGTTCAACTAGCCACTGGAACCAAGAGAAAAGTTAGTGAAATAGTAGAGAAATGTCCATTAGAGATGGATGGGCTATTCACCTATGCAGATCTGAATATTTTGCCACTTGGTTCCTATGATATTCTCATTGGAATGGATTGGTTAGAAGCACACAGGGTTAAACTTGACTGCTACAATAAGACATTTGAATGCATGGACGAAGAAGGAAACCTGAGAGTTGCAAAAGGCATTCCAAAGGTGACTTCTGTTAGACAGGTTTCAGCCATGCAACTAAAGAAGTTCTATAGGAAGGGATATCAACTGTATGCATCCCACATTTTGGAGGCAGCAGAGAGTGAAACTCTTAAACTGGAGGACTATCGTGTATTGCAAGAATTCAGGGATGTTTTTCCTGATGAGATTCCAGGACTTCCTCCAAAGAGAGACATTGACTTCACAATTGAACTTGTGCCAGGAGCAGCACCAGTGTCTAAGACACCCTACAGGATGAGTACACCGGAATTGCTAGAATTGAAGATGCAATTACAAGAGTTGATGGAAAAGAAATATATTAGGCCAAGTGTGTCCCCGTGGGGAGCACCTGTTCTATTTGTGAAAAAGAAAGATGGAACACTCAGGTTATGTATCGACTACAGGCAGTTGAACAAAGTCACTGTGAAGAACAAATACCCATTGCCCCGAATTGATGACCTTTTTGACCAAATGAGAGGAGCAAAGGTATTTTCAAAGATTGACTTGAGGTCTGGTTACCATCAAGTAAGAATCAAAGAAGAAGATATTCAGAAGACAGCCTTTAGAACAAGATATGGACACTATGAGTTTGTAGTGGTACCATTCGGTCTCACAAATGCACCAGCTACATTCATGTGTCTCATGAATAATGTTTTTAGCAAATATTTGGACAAGTTTGTTCTTGTATTCCTAGACGACATTCTCATCTATTCTAAGAATGAAGAAGAGCATGAAGAACATTTGAGAATGACAATGCAATTACTAAGGGAGCATAAGCTATATGCAAAGTTGAGCAAATGTGACTTTTATAAAGATAGAATTCATTATTTGGGTCACATCATCTCTGACGAAGGAATATCTGTAGACCCTGAGAAGATTGAAGCCATTATGAATTGGCCAAATCCAAAGAATGTGACTGATGTGAGATCTTTTATGGGCCTTGCTGGTTACTACAGGAGGTTTATCTAAGGATTCTCCAAGGTTGCAAACCCGATCACTTCTTTGCAAAAGAAGGGGGTAAAGTTTGAATGGTCACCAATATGTGAAGAAAGTTTTCAACGGTTGAAGAATCTTCTTACAAGTGCACCAATTTTGAAAATTGCAGACCCAGAAAAAGACTTTGTGGTGTGTAGCGATGCATGCAATCAAGGACTTGGATGAGTTCTTATGCAAAACAACCACATGATATGCTATGAGTCAAGGAAGTTGAAGGAGCATGAGAAGAACTATGCTACTCATGATATAGAACTTGTAGCCATAGTACATGCTTTAAAGATGTGGAGGCATTACTTAATGGGAAGAAAATTCGAGTTAAGGACAGACCATTGTGGCCTGAAGTACTTGTTTGATCAGCCAACTTTAAATGCTAGGCAAGCTAGATGGTTGGAATTTTTGTGTGAATTTGATTTCGAAATCAAACACATAAAAGGGAAAGAAAACAAGGTGGCCGATGCACTCAGCAGGAAGGTACGTGAAATGCATGTGGCAGCGCTTAGTACTTGCCAACCATATTTGAGGCAGCAGATTGTTAACAATATGGTTGAGGATGAAGTGTATGAGCAGGTAAAGGGCAAATTGCAGCAGCAAAACCTTGAAAAGAAGTATGAGGGATATCATTTGGAAGAAGGCGGACTTCTTACTTATAAGAATAGAGTCTATATTCCAAATGCGGCAGATTTAAGGAGAATGGTTATGGATGAGATCCATAAAGCTCCATACTCTGGTCACCCAGGATATCAGAAAACAATTGCTACAGCAAGGAAATATTATTTCTGGCCGGGCATGAAGAAGGATGTCGCTGAATACATTTCTAAGTGCATGGAATGTCAACAGGTGAAGAGTGAACACCAACATCCAGCAAGTTTATTGCTTCCAGTGCCAATTCCAGAATGGAAATGGGAAGTAATATCCATGGATTTTATTACAGGATTGCCAATGACTAAGAGACAACATGATTCCATCATGGTTGTGGTGGACAAGTTAACAAAGGCAGCACATTTCATACCGGTTAAATCCACACATAAAGCCGATGCCATTGCAAATATTTTCATGAAGGAAATTTTCAGATTACATGGGTTGCCTAAGGTAATAATTTCTTACAGGGATACCAAGTTCACTTCCAATTTTTGGAAAGGTCTCTTTGCAGATTTGGGTACACAGCTAAGCTTTAGTACCGCATACCATCCTCAAACAGATGGGAAAACCGAAAGAGTAAATCGGGTGCTTGAAGACATGCTCCGCATGTATGTAATGGACAAACCATCCAAGTGGGAGGATTATCTACACTTGGTAGAATTTGCATATAATAATGGGCAACAAGCATCATTGGGAATGAGTCCTTATGAGGCTTTGTATGGCAGAAGGTGTAGGACACCAGTGACTTGGGACAATCCAGTGAACAGAATTGTACTTGGGCCAGAATTGCTTAAGGAAATGGAACGAGAGGTTGCAAAGATCCGGAAAATTTTAAAAGCAGCCCAGGATAGACAGAAAATCTATGCAGATAAGCATAGAGTGCATAGGGAATTCAATGTTGGGGATCATGTATATCTTAGAGTGAGATCAAGGAAGAGTTCCTTGAAGCTTGGAAGTTGTGCCAAGTTATCACCTAGATATTGTGGGCCATTTGAAGTGCTTGAAAGAATAGGACCAGTTGCATATAGACTTGCATTTCCTGCTAGCACTAAAGCTCATAATGTTTTTCATGTCTCTTTGCTTAAGAAATATGTACATGATCCTAACCATGTGATTAATTGGGATGTGATCCAGGTGGAACCCAATCATTTAATTCTTCCAAGAAATTGGTTAAGGCAGTTAATGTCTTGGGATGGGAGAGGTATGGCAGTCAGATTTTCGTGCATGGGCAAGCTACCAACCTGAAAATCGTATTTTTGGCTTGTTGGGCAAGAAAACCCCTACGAAATGCTTCCTAAGGAACTCATTTTTGGATTGTGCAACAGCTGGGGAAGGAGGGACGCGAATTGGGACTGAGGGAGAGGTCGTTTTTGCCCTAGGGCATTTTTCTGGAATGGGTTTTGTTTCCCCAGTCGAATTTCCAAGTGCCAATACGTTTTGAGTCTACCCACATTTTTCTGAAGTCCAGGAAACCCCATCTCATGCATCCCACTGTTGGAAACGTTTTCTCATGCTCAGAAAGTGTAGGTTGCTGTTAGGTGCATCCCTGTTTTGTTTGGAACCCATGAGCAAGAAACTAGAATGGTAGTGGACAGAATTGGCTTGATAAACCTAGTGTAGGGAGTATCCTCTCAAGAAGATTAAGAGGGCTGGCTACTTTTCTATGCACACCCTGAGAGCACTAGAAAGGAAGGTATGGCTTGAGGGACTGTGTGGCAGTGAAGAGAATACTTCCTTGTGTTGGGTGTGTAGGCATTGTGAGTGCCAAGCTAAATGGATCTGGGAGAGGTACCCATAGCTCTGTGGTTGAGCTCACTAGCTTAGCAATTCTTCCCTTCCATGTCCTAGCAGCTTGATAAACCCAATTGCAGATTGGCTTGGCTCATCTTGGTGTATGCTTGGCTATGTGTGAGTCTGCTGTTCCCTGGTTCCTTGTAGAGATCATGCCCAGCTCAGGGGTGGCAGTGGTGCTGAGAGATTGAGGAGCACACTGGCCTACGGTTGGGTGGAACGTTGCAGTTGCATAGCCAGTTGCGTGGGACTACTTTTGTATAAGATAAGTATTCTCTTGTGTATTTAACTTGGCAATCGTTCCTTTGATGAATAGCTGGAATGTATTATGGATGTGCTAATGAATTTACTTCCGCTGTGTATTCACATGTTTATGCATTTCCATATGATTTGATATAATTCTGCAAAGGTCTTCATTTAATGACTATCACAGAATATTGAATGTATGTTAGATAACAACCGGATCTATTTAATCTCCGTTTGGGTTAGCATGCACATATACATGTCTTTGTATCAATAAGTTTGATTTTAATGAACATAGGGCTAATTGCCCGGATTGAGCACCACGTCCTCTCTATCATGCTGTATGGTAGGAAGGGGACACTACAAAGTTGCGCAAGATTAAACTACCATGTCAGAATTTCGATGAGACCTTGTTCTCACACTCATCAAAGTGCATGTTTACACTTCTGAAATTTTTTACTTTTGACATGGATCCACTGTGTATTGTTCCTGTCCATGCTTGTTTACTGCTGAGCATGGGTATGCCTGCCTCAGGAAGATATTGTATATTTGAGAAATTGCTATGTTTGACTTGAAGGTGATCTCCTGAATCCTGCACCCATGAGCTAATCCTTTTTCATCCTTGCTTTGATCAATAAAGAGTATCAGTATACAAAATAATTTATTTTGGCCCTTATCTCCGCTTTGAACCTCACACCTTAGGGGGCATATGTTAACAATCAAATTAAAACCCTTAACAAGTGAAGACAGAAGCACATTTTACCATTTGCCCGCAACATGAAGACTGGAAATTTGGAACAATTAAGAACTTCAATATCTCATCTGACCACCGCTTCCGCAAAGGAAGAATTTTGTGAAGACAAAGGTTACCCTAAAGAGGCCAAGTCTAGAACCACTCAAAGGGCCAAAACCCAACTTTTACAACTCTTGGAGTGGAAAGAATACATGAAAGGTGTATTAATTGTCCTAAAAATACTGGAAATTAATGTCAAAAGCCTAAAAATAATGGAAAAGTGGGTTTTTGAGTGACAATATTCAAAAATCAAGAAAATGTATTATCCCACATTGAAAGTTGAATCATGAATTCTCATTTCCTAATTCTATTAATGAAAGGCATTTAGGGCATGGTAAGGGACAGAAAGTGAGAGTAAAGGCATGCTGGAAGGATTTCAAGGTTGGAAAGCTCATATTCAACAAAGATATTGAAAGATCAATGTCAAGGATGGAGAAGTTTGGCTCAAATCAAAAGAGGAAGGATTCACCTCAAGCAACAAGGTTGTAAGTATTTATTTTCCTCAATTCAATATGATGCAATTCATTTTTCCCCCCAAATTTGTGTTTGAATTTAGGTTTTAGATCTATTTTTGAATTAAAGTTTGGTAGATAGATTTCAAGTTTTGCAAAGTTTTTCAAGTTCTTAGAGATAGAAGCTAGAGATAAGAACCTAGCAAGCTGCTGAAAATGGAGGCCTAAAGGCCATGGATGCTCAAGCAAGGGGATCTTCTTCAAGTGGCTAGCTTCAAGAGGTATTCTACTCTCTTCCTCCATTATATTTTCTTGAAAATTACTTATAAATATCAAAGGAATGAATGAGTATTGCATGTATTTTTGTCATTGAATCTCACCAAGTTCATAGTAAGATAGCTAATTAGTGTAGACACATCCCTACTACTATTGCTATCAACATATTGGCGAATCCATTGGGGCTAATTTGAAATTTTCTTCAACATTTTCATGTTTCAAACTTAAAGATCTAATTAAATATTTCCTTAAAACTCTTATAGGACCTATGTACCAAGTTTAAAGACCCTTAGAATCTCAAAACCAACCTTAATCAACAGTAAAAAAGCCAAAAATCTTGAAAATTGGGCTCGGCTCTCCGTGTTTCTTGATTTTGAAAACCTAACGCACCCTGGCTGTGCACATAGAGCGCCATCCTTAGGGTGACACACCCTTTCTGTGACCAAAGTGCACCAATGAATCACCCGACCTGTGTACAAAGTGCGTCAGCCTCAGAAAGTCGCATCGCTCTGCATTTTGCACATGCGTGGTCCGGGGGTTTTGAATTTTTGGAGCTAGTTTCCTCACTTTTGTCTCGATTTTTGTGATTTTTTTTGCTTGGATTGGCTTGGGAATTCCTTAACTTAGATGTTGGACCTTACTTGGACCCTAATTAGCTAATATTTGGAATATTTGTAAAGCTTTTTGCTTCAAATTTGCAAAAAATATCAAAAGTAGTTGTGAGGTTTTACTATGTTAGGGCCACTTTTAGAGATAATTTTTGTGCTTGTAGACCTTCACATGATATTACAAACATTTTAGGATCAATTTACCACTGATTTGGAAAAAATTTGGAGGATTTGGTTTGAAATCGTTCAATTTGAAATTTCCCTCCAAAACCCTTAAGGATAGCATAATTTGATGTTTTTTTTCAAAAAAAATCTTATAATTTGTTGTAGATATGATTGCTTGAGGTCATGTTTTGATTTTAGATCCCTGATTTGATGAGATTAAGATTGATCCCTAAATAATTTTTATTCAATTAATATTTTGCAAATGATAAAATTGAAAAGCATAAACAATTGTTTAAAGAACCTTTAGGTCCTTTAATTTTTGAATCCCATACACTTGCTTATCTGAAAAAAAAGAAACCAAATTACAATCATGACACATGAAAATATCATTTGCAAACATTTTACAAATATATTTGCATTAAAAAACAAAAAAATTGAACATTACACTTTGAGATAATTTGAAAAACAATTCCCTCCAAAACTGTAAAAACAATTTTAATTACTCAAATTTTGTTTTGGATCTACAATATTTCATTTTTGTCATGCACAATTAGATAAAGTTGTGGTGTTAGTACTCAATTTTCTTGAAGTAATCTGTGTCTGAGCCATCGTATCCTATTCACTTGGGCTTTCGAGCGATCTTGTGAACGAGAAAGTGGATCTCATTTGTAATAGTTTAGGATTTGATTTTTCAAACAATTTCTTTTCGAGCCACCGTATTCTCTTCACTTGGGATTTTGGGCAATCTTGTGAATGAGAAAGTGGATCTCACTTGTAACATAGTAGATTTGAATTTTTGCATATAGTTCTCGAGCTACCGTATCCTCTTCACTTGGTATTTCGAGCAATCTTGTGAACGAGAAAGTAGATCTCACTTGTAAATGTTTATTTCATAATTCTACAAAGGGCTCTGCATATCCTCTTTGCTAGCACTTTCAGGTGGCCCTGCAAACGAGAAACATAGATCCCCGTGTAACAGAATTAGATTAATTTCAAGTGAGATATTTTTTTTGCTTACATTCATTTTTGAAATCAATAATTAACCATATTTCAGAAGAATTGTTCCTAAATATCAAAAACCTACCAAAACATTTTGGATCACCAAAACTTCACTAGATTTGGAAACACGTTCAAACATTTGAAAATAGTTTTATGCATGTTGTAAAAAAAAAATCTTTTAATTCTATTTTGCAACTTGTATGTTTGAAATATCCATATGAACCTCTAAAGTTTCATTATTTTAGAACATTCATCGAATTGAAAGGTAGAGTAGTGATCATATTGCATTGTTTGGTTCATATTTTTGAGTCAACACACCACCAGTTTCACTTCTACTCCTGAAACTAAGCAAAGTACCATTAAAATTGGTGCTTAATCTAAAACTAACCAATATTTGATTTTCATATCACCAACAAGGTTAGGCTATGGCCCTAGATTAGGTTTGGAGAGTTAACACTCCTGGGATACAAAACTTTGGAAACTAGCATTGTTTATTGAGAGTTTAAATCCATTAGTAGCAAAAAATGCTTGTCGGGAAAGCGCATCTAACACATGTGTTAAGAACGAGGTTAATATGGATAAGTAAGGGTGGTACCCCCCCTTTTTCTTTTTTAGTGGGATATGAGCTCATCACGGAATTCTATGTAAGTAACAAGTCCTCGGGGTGACATCAGTTTTGTAGAAAATCAGGTTATGAGAGTTGTCCTAGACTTAGAACTGTTCCGCAAGACCGTCGATTGTGAATTGGTAACCTTAGTTGTTATTCCGAGGATATCACATCGGCTATTGTGAGTAGGGGACACTTGTAGTACCTAAGGTAGAATTTGAATCTTTTACTCCTTGGGAGGGTGATTGGTCAAGAACCAATACTTTCACTCCTGGCAATTAAAGTTTATTGTAACTGTTTCTCATACCTTCACTATTAGGAATTGTTTGAGGCTTGATATCCCTCAACAACTACTAGTGTAATGTACCCACCTATCTATACAATGCAAGGAAGGGAACATGGCACTAGAATCTGGGCTTTTAAAACAACTTAGCCAAATTCATCATGAATAAAAGGTATGGCATTACAGTAAAATGCATATGTGTGCAAATACAGATCAATTGAACATGCACAGGGGAATAAACATCAACCACACACATTTCATAGTCATCCATCATATCAAAATAGCCATCCCTTAAAACATTTGCAGAAGTAAACACAATAAAATACTCATCTGGATGTAATGCTATCCCAAGCAACTAGCTATGTCGCTGCAACGTTCCACCCAACCATAGGTCTCTGCCCAACCTATATTCTTTCATCACTCAGAGACCACCCCCGGGCTAGGCATTATATCTACAAGGAAATTGGGTCTCTCAAGCTCAGCTCAGCCCAAAGCAATGGATACCCAACTCAACCCCAGCATTCTCTTGCACACCAAAGTCAGATATGGGCTCTGGGACACACTTTCAGCAATGGGACTTAGGAACTAGATGGACATGGGTTTTCCCCAAAACATAGGCACACCAAAAACGGATTTGTGAGAGGGAAAATTGACCATAGGGAAGAAAACGATTTCTCCCACATATATACAAGCAATCAGTGAGACAAAACAACCTCTATGGTCCCCAAATCCATTTCCCTTTCTTCCCCACTGTTATACCACACAAAAACGCCCTTCCCAGCTAGGAGAATGAAGGAAACACAACAAAATCATGGAGGAAAACGCCCGAGTGGCTCTCAACTCATGAGAGAGAAAGACTGATTGGTGAATAATGGCTTGGGGGCAATTTTGTGGCTCTTTTCTTGCCCAAGAATCCAAACACGAAATTCTAGGAAGGGTGGCTTGCCCATACTCGAATTTGGACAGCCATACCTCTCCATTCCCCAAGGCATTAACTACCTCAACCAATTCTTGGAGAAATTAAATGATTTGGTACAAAAGTCAGCATGGGTAGTTGAGGGTTCATGGGTTCTCTCATTGACACTTGGCTTGACTTGATTGGCTCAAGGTTTTGAATATTTCCCTCCCAATTCCTTGTAAACATCATGCCCCCATCTCTTGTTGCATTGTATAGCTAGTTGTGGGCATTTATATTAAAATGCATATTTACAATTCCCATGGTTCACTAGCACATGGGTAGCATAATATCCAATACTTGCCTCTTCAAGATCAAGCGTTCACTAGCGGGGCCTTGGCCTTGAGCTCCACGCTAGAAATCATACATAATATGCATACAATATTTACATTAGCCCAAACTATTACAAGGGTCAAAATGGGGACATTACAACTAGTTTCGGAAGGCCCTCTAATCCAACTTTTCACTGAGATTTTGTTCTTTGGAAAAGTAGACTGTTTGTTAACACCCAAAAAGTGCTCACAAGCTCATTCCCTTATTCACATGACCCATTTGTCCACTTTTTCCACCATTTGAGCCTCTAAAACCATTAAAAGGTCACCAAAAAGATCATAATACACCTTTTTCCCCTCAAAATATGTATTTTTCCTCAAAAAATACAAAAAAACCCTCAAAAAGAGTCCAAAATTCTCAAAAAATATTAAAAGGGAATAAAAATATTCAAAATATTCAAAAAAGGAAAAAGAGGGAAAAAGAGACCTAAACCATGTTGTTTAATACCATTGGTTTCTTCAAAACCATAATGGTATTCCCCATCACCAAAAACTATAAAAAGGTGATAGGGGCTCCTCACTTTTGATCCACATTTCATCCTATACTTATGCTTCCAAATTCCCTTTGAAAGCCATTGCCTCCCATTTCGAGTTTGAAGATCCCCATTGAAGCTTTGGAGAAGAAGAGACGATTGGATATTGGAGCTTCTAAACCTTGGAGTTGCTCAACACCCATCATCCTCACCATTTGAGGTAATACAAAATCAAATATTTTTCAAGTTATTGTTCTTCCATAGATCTTATTGCTTATGTTTTGAAATCTAGTTTTTTATTTATTTTCACATGCTTATGTTAGATCAGATTATATTAGTTTATTCATAGTTGTTTTTGTTTTATATTGAAACTGCTATTACAAGTTAATAGGTGCATCCTTGCACATGCTTGGTTGAAAAACCAAGCAACAGTTTTTGGCGACTCCGCTGGGTTTCAAACTTTAAATCTTTGCTTAAGATCTTTATTTTAGTCGTTTTTCCCTTTTAAAACGGTAGATCTGCCATACTAGTCAATTTCTTGATAGCTGCCCTAGCCATTGGCCCTTTCTATAGCCTGAAACAACCCAAAATTTCCATTTTCAGGTTCATTTTTCGACGGTCGTTTTTCCGTCCGTACATCGCGACTTTCGGCCCCACAGTCGCACGGTCCATCGCGACTGTGAACCTTTTTTCCGTGCGGTCCATCGTGACTTTTGGACTTTTTCCCGTGCGGTGCATCGCAGATAGGCGACCTTTTCCCGCACTGCACATCGCAGTTGGGCGAGCTTTTCCCGCGCAGTCCATCGCAACTTTCACCCATATCGCCGCGCGGCTCATCGCGGGTTTTGACCCGAAAGCTATGATATTTCCTGTTTCGTTTCGGCCAATTTTTTCAAAATTTTTTTGCCCAAAGTAGCTTATTTTTCCAGCATTAATTTCTGCAATTTTTACAGCCCACTATGTTATTATTGCAGCATTATTAAAGTGATATTTGTTAAATACTTCATTTATCTTTTTAAAAAATTTCAGATAATTGAAAGAAAGATTTTTTAAAGTATTTCTGAGATTCTAATTCTATACATTGCAAAGTTAGAACCATATTTCTAAAGTTGCTTCATTTTTTGCCCAAGAAAGATTCTAAAAATCCATTTATTTTTACATATTTTATGTGCTTTACTTTTTCGCAAATTAAATTCATTATTTTGGTTTGTGATTAAATCGCCCATGCGAGGCACATTGTTTTGGTATACACATACACCAGCACACAATCTATCACAATAATTTCCAGTGAGCCTTAAAAATTACCCTAACTCAACCAATATTCTAACCCCACTTGGGGAACACAAAAATAATTTTGTAGCTAGGTAGGATTGAGGGGATAAGTATCCAAATAACACCCCTCACTCATTTTTCATGTTGAGACATAGTGATTTGACATTTAGGGTACCAAAATCCCTTATTATTTGTTGACATGGTTTAACACCAATTTATCAGGAAGGCCTCTCCCTTAGGAGGGTTGAAGTAGCCAGACTGGTTTCGGAAGCCTGAGTGGAATACCGCTATCCATTCAGTAACCGAAGGATACCTTTTGCAGTTCTTGTTGTACCACCCTTATGGGAGTACAGCGGTGATAGAACCAAACTACATATTCACCCAACCGAACATGTCATGAACGGGGTATCTTAGTGGCCAAACTTTTAGAATTATCTACCCGGTGTCCCTCCCGGTAAGGGGATATCTAGCCTTTGATTCCACTACTCATATTGTCTGACATGGATTTCATCACCTTGCAGAGGATATGTTTCATTGAGTCATAATACCACTTCTAGTTAGGTGTTTGCATGATCCATTACCCACCATTGGTTAGTCAATACACCGTTTTCTATTTTTAGGAGTCGTTTGCATGTTGGTTTTCTAACCACATTTTTTTATTACTCCACTTACTATAGCACAGCTGTTATAGTAAGTGTTTTGAGATTGTTTTTGGCCTGAGCGCCATTTATTTTTTTTACGCTCCCCTCTTGCACGCACGGTTGCATTAGGGCTTTAGAGCTTTTCACTCACCACCACATGGTAATATTTTGATAAAACTGTCACCATTGATTCCCCGAGACGTTCTCGACGCTTCTGGGGAGATCCCCCGTAGTACGGTTCCCTTGACTCCACACGTCATCGAAATAGAGCCCGTCATCCGATTCTGACGCGCCTCATTTCACATCAGATTCTGAGGCAGAATCCAAAAATCCCACATACACCACACCCACTAGCCCTATGGCTGATTTTTCTTCCAACCCTTTCAACACAGGGACTGTTGGTGGAACATATTCCACCATCCCAGCTACCACATTGGCCACCACTCCCACAACCAATGTTGGTATGCCCAACCTGGGAACTGCTTCCACTCTAGGCATGCCTAATATGGGAACTACATCTACTCTAGGGATGCCCAACACAGGACCTACACCTGCTATAGGTATACCTTTGACTGGAACCACTTCCAGCATACCAAATCCTAGGTCTACTATACCAAATCCAAACCCATCTATAACTCAAAATACACTTGGGAACACAGTTCCCACCCATACCCCTTTGATTGGAGGACATATCCCTTTCACACATATTCCCCTAGGGGGCAGTGGCATAATACATAATGCCACCACCAACACTTATGTCCCCATGACAACATCACACCCCTCTGCCAGTTTGCCATTTATGGCTAGCCTTAACCTACCAAAATTGGCTAGGCTAACAAATGATCCCATCCGACATGACCCTACTTGTCTCCCTATGCCCACAAATCTCCCTTCAGACATCCCAAAATTTGAAGGGAAAGTTGGAGAAGATCCTCAGAACCATATCATGTCGTTTCACTTATGGTGTTCCGTAAACCCCATAGTAGTTGATTCCATTGGGCTCATACTTTTACAAATAAATTTCACTGGCTCCACATCCAAATGGTACATTGAGCAGCCACATGGGACACACCCCCCTTTTACATCCCTCGCCTCAACGTTCCTTCAGTTCTTTCAACTACCTGTACGCTATGATGCAGGAGTGGAAATACTTTTGTCTTGTAGACAGAACACCGCTACACACATCACTGATCATATCCATGAATGGCGTAAGCGTCGTAGCCTCTGCAAGATAAAGCTTGACGACCGTATCTTTTTGGATTGGTTCCTCAAATCACTCCTCCCCCTCGTAGCCAAAGATGTAGCTTCTGAACGACCCCAGTCGAAAGAAGAAGCCATCTTAAAAGCCCAGCAGTTCAACCTCATATATGCCCAGTCCGGATATCTATATACCATTTTACCTGACGCCACGCACGGCGATCCATCCCGCCATGACGCGCCGAGGGCATCCCATGCCGCCGACAGTATTATCATCCAGGTTATGGTGTAAAACAAACCTTTTACCATGATGAGTACAAACAATGCCCCAAACACTTCTAGGGATACATCTCATTCTGGAGCTACAAATTCGTATGCTCCAGTAATACAAACCCACCACACTCATGGACCCTCATGTCCACCACAGTGTTATGGGAAAGCACCATCAGCTTATGCACCATCTCCATATTATAACCAACAGGCCCACCAGACTCTGGTTCAACCACAAGCCCAAGTGGCTTATTATCCTCAACAGGAAGCACCTCTTGCTCCAACACTTCCAGCAACTCAAGGTTACTCACAACCACAACAAGCAATAGGTCCACCTCATAACCCTCCTGCTTACTACCCACCACAACCTGCTCCAGAGCCTCCACGACCTCAAAACCCACCTACTTCCCAAGGGAATGTCTACGCACAGCAAAACCAACCTCAAAACCAGAACAACCAGTGTAACCAAGGAGGTCAACAAAATCGCGGAAGAGGACGTAACCGCGGAAACAACCAGCAACAAAACCAAGGTGGACCACCACCTAATACCCCAAATAATAATAACGCTGCTCCCCCCAACCAAAACCCTGATCGTCTACCAAAACAAGCCAAAAATAATAATTTGAGAACAAACCACCCGTGTTCCATATGTGGAGTCTACGACCATTACACACATAATTGTCCCCATTTAGATCGAGTGCGTCAACTCTGGACCGACGACGCCCAACGACAGGGGCATGCGGCACGGCCAGCACCTCCTCCTCAACCACAACCCATGATATTGTAAAATCCCCTACCAAACCAAGGCAGGGTAAACACTCGTCCAAATGATCCCCCTCAAGGATCCACTGCAACACAACAGCAAATTACCTATGCGGCAGCCGATTACCAGCATACAAAGTCCAATACTCACCATTTGCTAATGATGTCATCTAATGATGTCAATCTTCAAACCTGTCGAAATCAATACAGCTCCACCCCTGAGGCCACACCTACCAACCCATCTTCGAGTACTCTCCCAACCGATCAACCACTTCGCATACCCAATATGCCCATGGACGGAGGTCCAAAAGCACCTTGTTTCCCTTTGAGACGAATTAACAATAACACCAACGCTCGTGCAGCTTCCAACTATAACATTGTAGAGGATTTAGCTTAGTCCCCCACCGCTATATCCGCTCCAGAAATCCTAAAAAATTGTCCTGCACAGAGAAAATTGTTGTTATCTGCCATCGGTGCCATGGACCCTAACGACTCCAACATGATGGCTTTTGCTTAGACCAAGCCGAACCTTGTCTGCCTTCATCTCTAGCTTTTCAAGTTCTGTGTCCATTCGCAACCTCATCGTTCATCGATGCATAATCGATGAAGGTGCCTCCACCTGAGTTATGTCAACTTTCGTATGGCAGAAACTTGGATCCCCAACGCTACAACCGTCAACTACCGCATTACGAGCTTATGATGGTCGTGCAGCTCAACCTCAAGGTTTGTTAGTGAACGTACCCATACATCTTGGGGGCGAATTGTTTCTCATAGATATAGAGGTCATTAATGCCCAACTTGATTACAATTTCCTTCTGGGATGAAGCTACATGTATAAAATGAAAGCTGTCGCTTCTTCAGTTTTTCACCTCATGACGTTCCCCCATGAAGGATGCGTAGTCAAAATCAACCAAATTACATATTATGATCCCAATTCCCCCGCAGCGCCTGAAAATGTTCTTCCCATGATCGAACAACCCGTTCAGAATGCACCCACATCGCTTGTCTCCTCAGTTGGTCCCGAGATATATTCGAATAATCCCATGACCACCACTTTCCCTTCTATCCCACCCCCTCTCCAGGTAACTGAAGTATCCGATTTGTGCACCCTATCGCACAACGAACAACAACATCCTCAACAACCTCAACCACCGCCACAAGCACCCATCGTGCCTAATCATATCGGAACAACACCGATTCACACTATCCCATTCTAGTTTCCATTTTCAGGAGTTGTCAGCACGCCAATAATGGCTACACTTAACCTTCCAAGTTTAACGTTAAGATTACCTGTATGGTACTTACCTGCCCCAACTCTCCTACCAACTCCAACCGTTGTTTTACAACCAGTGCAACCCATGAATATTTCAAACCATCCACCACCTGGCATACCAAACCCCCAAAATCGCCCACCACCTGGTGGTTTGAACCCCCAAAACCGATCAACTCCAACAGGGGGCACTACATCGACATCTAGTTATGTCCCCCCTCAATCCCGCCACACTAGGGGCAGAGGTCCACCAACCTGCAACACTGCACCCACAACTCGCACCCCCAGTGACTCCCAAATTAGCTAAGAATCCCCCAAGGCGTGTGCTCCCTAAGTGCTCCTTGTGCGACGATATTGGCCACGCTACCCATCTATGTCCACAACTATCGGCACTTCAAGAACACATGAATATGTTGGATGACAACACCAACGTTCCAGTCGTCAAACTAGAACTCCTCCCTCAGCCTCGCGATAAATCATTGCGCACAAACCACCCTTGTGCAATATGCGGCATCTACGGCCATTATTCACATCACTGCCCCGATCTCCCAGATTAAAAAGCAACACTATACAAGTTGAATAATGTCGACCTAGAGATATCCCCGCCACTTATTGAGGAAATATTCCCCCCAAAATCTTCCCATTCAGAAGAAATCAATACCATTTAGATGATTTCAACTACCTATAAACCCGAACCAATTAATTTAATAACACACTACTTCTGCACTGATGAGGAAATTCTAGAAACACTCACTGCACCGGACTACCCTTGGGATGATATGCACCATCGATCGTACTTCATCCCCGAGGCATCTACGTCCACCATGGCAAACCAACTATCCGTTGAAACCAAGGACTTCTTACCAACCAAGATCGATTGGTTCAAAGATTTAGTCCCAGCTCCAGAATCCTTTGAAGAAGGTAACATGGCTAACATTTCGCCCATTATAAAAATCGACATCTCCACCACCCCCGAAAAACCCAAGCTTATCTCTTTAGGTGCATCTTGCACTGAAAAAGAAACCCAAGCTTATAAGAAACTCTTCCAAGAATTTCGTGATGTCTTCGCCTGGTCCTATACCGAAATGCCTGGTCTTGATCCTACCATCGTAGAACATCACATAGACACTTGGCCCAACATATCACCGGTCCGCCAGAAACAATGTCCCATTCACCCATCCAAGCTTCCAGCCGTCAAAGCAGAAATTGAGAAGCTTCGAGCTGTAGGTTTCATATACCCTATTGCATACACCACCTGGGTTTCAAACCCAGTACCAGTCAATAAGAAAGTCGGCACCATCCGCGTATGTACTGACTTTCGAGACCTCAACCTAGCTTGTCCCAAAGACAACTTCCCCACACCATTTATTGACCAACTAATCGATGAGTGTGCTGGGAATGAGGTACTTTATTTTATGGACAGTTTCTCCGGATACAACCAAATCAAAATCCGTAAAGAATATCAATACAAGACCGCTTTTACTACCCCATGGGGCACCTTTTCCTATCGCGTCATGCCTTTCGGTCTCAAGAACGTTGGAGCCACTTTCCAATGAGCCATGATTTATTGTTTCCACGATCTGAATAAAATCATATTAGTTTATGTAGACGACCTCACGGCTCGATCTAAGAAATGATTCGACCACTTAGATGATCTTCGACAAGTCTTCTTGCGTTGTCGAAAATACAACATCCGCCTGAACCCACTCAAGTGTGTCTTTTGTGTTCCAGCAAGTTTCCTACTGGGATTTGTCATTTCAGAAAAAGGTATCACCGTCGACCCCCTAAAAGTCCAAGCCATAGTAGACCTACTGTCACCTCGTACATTAAGACAACTACAAAGCCTCCAAGGGAAGTCCAACTTCCTTCGTCACTTTGTCCCAGATTATGCCACCACAGTACACGGTTTCCTCCGTTTACTTCGCCTTCATACCCGTTTTTATTGGGACGACCAAGCAGAAGGGGCTTTCACAGACCTGAAAAAAGTGCTTACAAGTGCCCCCTTGATTTCTCCTCCATATTTCACGAAAGACTTTACCCTGTACATTTTGGCATCAGATTACGTCGTTTCCTGAGTACTCGTCCAAGAAGACTCGGCTCGTCAAGAACACATCATTTACTATGTGAGCCAGACCTTGTTAGGCCCACCACTGCACTACCCACATGAAGAGAAAATGGCCCTTGCCATCGTCTTTTAAGTACAAAAGCTGCGACATTACATTCTCCTCAGCCACACCACGGTTGTGGCCAATTCCAACCCAATGGTCTATCTCTTGAATCGCCGCCTTATACAAGGTCATGTTTCCAAATGGGTGATTATCTTACAAGAATATGACCTAAATTTTAAAACTCCGAAGAGCACCAAAGCATTAGCACTCGCTCAACTCATTATAGACTTACCATCCTCATCATCATCACTAGCTATCCACACTGAAATAATCGACGAACATTTGTTCATCATCTCGTCTGACGACCCTTGGTACGGAGACATTTTGGTATACCTCCGCACACAGAAGTTTCGACCCAACATCGACCGTGACGGACGCTGTTGCATCTGTCACCATGCCCCCTATTATCTCCTCTTGGGTGATGTCCTCTTTCGACGTGGCATCAATACAATCCTACGACGATGTCTTTCCCAAGATTAAGCAAAACAAGTCTTTAACGACTGTCATAGCGGTGCCTGCGACGGCCATTTCTTCGGAATGGCCACCGCCCAAAAGGTAATTCACGCAGGTTATTTTTGGCCATCATTACTCACTGATTGTATCACAACAGTCAAACACTGCCAAAATTGCTAGCTTTTTTCCCCCAAGGCAAGAACCCCGCCCGCCCCCCTTCATCCAGTAGTCATCATTGGACCATTTTTCAAATGGGCCATTGACTTCATGGATTGCAATCCTCCATCCATAGGTGGCCACAAACACATTATTGTGGCTGTTGATTACTTTACCAAATGGGTAGAAGCCATGCCTACTTACAATTGCAAAGCCAACACTACAGCCCATTTTTTCCTCAACCATGTTATTGCTCGTTTCGGAGTACCAAAGCAACTCGTCTCAGACCACAACTCTCACTTTGAGGACTCCATTTGGAGAGAATTGTCAATACTCCTTAAGTTTGAACATCATTTCTCCTTTTCCTACTACCCCCAAGGGAATGGCCAAGTCGAAGCTGTTAACAAAATTTTGAAGACCATCCTCCAGCGCACTGTCGACAAACATAAATTCAATTGGCATCACATGCTTTTTCCCGCATTATGGGCTTATCGCACGTCGACCAAAACCGCCACCGGATTTACCCCATTTCATTTAGTTCATGGCATGGAATCTATCCTCCCCATTGAATTCCAGATACCAATAGTGCAAATTTCCGTAGAGCTTCTCCCCGATACTTCACTAATTGAAGAACGCTTACTTCTTTTAGAAAAGGCCGACGAAGATTTCCGCACAACTCTCCAAACAATCGAAGCCGCAAAGAACAGATCTAAACTCCATTACAATAAACATGTTCACCCACGAGCATTTAGTGAAGGAGACCTGGTCCTTGTTTACGATCAAGCCCATGACAAAACAGACAAAGGAAAGTTCCAATCTATGTGGCAAGGCCCATATATCATACACACTTGCCTTGAACATGGAGCATACATTTTGATCGATTCAAAAGGCAATCCCATGCGTAACCCCCGTAATGGGTTGTACCTCAAAAGATTCTATCCATAAAAAATCCTGGACACCATAGTCCATATTGTATAGTTTTTTTTTTAATTGATTTTTTTTCACTGTAAATTTTCAAAACCTTACATTTCCATTCTTTCCTGCATGAACACAGATGGATCCTGTTCCACTCTACCACATCGGATTTGCCGATGGCGCAATTCATTGGTCTCCAAATCTCGTGTCAGCAGCTTGGGTAATTTATTCCCCTTCACATGAGTTGATCCACCTCGACGGAGGGTGCATAGGTGCTGCCACAAACAACCAAGCTGAGTACGATGCCATGATCGGTCTCCTCGCCGCCGCTCTCCAAATGGGCATAAGTCACCTTTGTGTTTTCTTGGACTCCCAGCTCCTTGTTTCCCAGCTCAACAACTGTTACCAGGTACGCGATCCCTGTCTATTTAGAAAATTCCTGCGCACAAAACATATCATTCGACATTTTGAATCCATCTTTTTCACTCATGTCCCAAGAACTCATAACACTGTAGCAGACCAAATGGCTAACAACATTCTAGATTGGCATGTCAACCAAAACATGTAGGACATCACAACATGCATAACATAGGCATTATAAAAACATTGCATCCACGTGCATAAGATATGCCTCCACGGGCGTACAAAAAATCAAAACATTGCATCCACGTGCATAACATATGCCTCCACGGGCATACAAAATCATAACTTTGCATCCACGAGCATCAAACATGCCTCCACGGGCAAACAAACAAATTACAATTGCATCCATGTGCAACAAAACGTAAACGAAAAGACAAGATGTGCATCCACGTGCATACACGACTATATACCAAAACATATATATATATATATATATATATCATCATAAGAGTCATAATGTCAGCAGGTGCTCTCAACACCCAAATATACAAAAAATACATTAGCTGTACAAAAATGTGTATCAACAAAATACATCCCCATTTGCTCATCAACGTTTGGGGGCAGGTATAAGATCACCTAATCATCATGATCACCGGGATCCTTTGGCTCCTCCTCCTCTGGCTCCTCCGGATCATACTTATCCCGATCCCTCCTCTCGGCCATCACCACAGCTACTCTCAGCAGGATCAACCGCCACTCACGAGGAGAATCGAAACAATGCTCAATAGTAGGCGGGTCTAGATCCCTCCAACCCTCCTCTGGTGCACCCACTAGAAGCCCCTCTAAGGTATCACGTACGTACTCTAGGGCGTCATCTCGCGAGTGCACAACTCCTTGGACACGCGGTGCTGCTACCGGAGGAGGTACCACCACCATCATCCGTCCCCGACGTCCTATATGATCCACTGGTGGCCTCGGACAAACATCTACAAAAAACCCACAGTGAATCAAGTCAGTATCATACAAAACATCTCTAACTATACTCATAACCAAAACATCTAAACATGATATAATAGAGAAACAAAAAACAAGATGTACCGTCTAAACCCCAAGCCTGTCCCTGAGCTCGAGGCATCTCAGGGTCCCCCCAAAAGTCCATATCAGCATACAGATAATCATCAATACCAACGGGCACCTTCTCCCACTGGTCATACATCTCCGACGAGAAGAATCGTCGGATACCACCACCACCCTGGGGCATCATCTCCCCCCACCGCACCATCCACGGCTCACTCCTCAACCCATCCCGAACTGGCACACGCGGTCGCAAAGTAGGTACCCGCTCAAAAAAGAAACAATAGAGGAAAGAAGCATAGTTGAACTCTCCTCCCTCCCGACTAACCTTGTTCAGCTCTCGCCGAACACAAGCCAAAACAATCTGCCCCCAAGCAAAATATGTCCCCCTCAGGACACTGTCTACCATCATCGTTTGCCCCCCAGACAAACGATGGGGCACCTGTGTACCAAGAACCCGCAAAACACAAGCCGCCACCACCTGCATCTCCGGCTCCCGCAGATCAGAGACACTCAATGCGTTGTTCTGTATACGGGCCCCCGGAACGCAGAATCTCTCCAGTAGATCCTCAATATCCATGACAGCCAGAATCCTCGGCTGCAGCTCCCCTATCTCACCCAAACGGGGCAAGCCAGTAAGAAAGTACACATTGGTCAAGGTGATCTCCAGTCGCTCACCTTGCACCATGAAAACCACCTCCTCCGGGACCCAGAAGTCAACCAACTTGTTCAGCATATCTCTGACTGAACGCATAATAGGAATCTGAGCAAACTTTAGTAGTCCACCCAAAGCCAAGGACGCCCGCACATTCGGGTCATCCCGAATCCTTCCCATCAACTCCACATCAATCTCCCTCTCCCTCCACGACACCAGCGGCCTCCTCAACATCCTGCAAAAAAACAAAGGAGAATTTTTTAGAAAACAATTTTTTTTCCCCAAAATCCCCATCGCGACTTTAGGGTTGTTAGCCGCGATGAACATCGCGACTTTCAACCTCAAAGCCGTGATGAACATCGCGGGTATCAGCCCCACAGTCGCGATGTGCATCACGACTATAAGACCCATAGCCGCGATGAACATCGCGACTGCCAGCCCCCACAGCCACGATGAACATCGCAACTGTCGAACCCACAGTCGCGATGCAAATCGCGGCTATCAAGCCCATACCCGTGATGTGCATCGCGGAAAATGAGGCGAAACCCGCGATATTCCACGTTGGGAAGCCAACATGAAATTACGCAGCCTCTGGGGCCCCGACGCTAACCAGAAAGGAATAATTTAAAAGGCTAAGGCACATAGGCTTACCTGAAACTCGCAGAATGAAAAACCAACGGTCGAATCTCCCACAAATCGAGAAAATGCTCTGACCACCTCAATTACTCTGTGAAACTCAACGGTGAAAATGACACTTGTCACATTGGTCCCACTTGCTATTTATAGAAATTTGACAATTTTCAAACAACCATTTCGGCATCATACGATGTCCGTTTTTCAAACCGTTGGTACCGTTGGAATCACTAAAATCCCTTTGGAAAGTAATGATCCTGAGTGGAGTGAGAAAGGGGTTATATTCAATGCGGGATTGGTAAATTCCCAACCATTCATGTGCTGGAGAGATCATTTTGTCTTTTGTGCGGAAGCAATTTATAAGGCTCAGGCTGAGACGGGTGAAATTAAGGGACATTACTTGAATGCTACTGCAAGTACATGTGAAGAAATGATAAAAAGGGATATCACCTTATGCGAGGGACTACGACTAGTTCCTGGGCGAATGTTACCTGGGTATACTCCTGCCAGGTTCCTGCCCACATGATAGTCCACTCCTTTTCCCGATTCCACCAGGTCCCTTTTTCAGGAATTTTTCCCATGCCCCTCATCGCCTTGATTTGCGTGCCACATCGGTCGTGATCCATTTTTGACGAGTTTTATATCGCCGGATTAAGTTTTATGCGATCGTGACGATGCTTGAGATCATTTCTCGCTCTCGCCACTAGATTTTTCAAGCATTTCCCATGCCCCTCGTCGCCTCGATTTACGTGCCACATCGGCCGTGATCCATTTTTAACGAGTTTTATATCATTGGATTCAGTTTTCTGCGCTCGTGACGATGCTTGAGATCATTTCTCGCTCTCAACACCAGATTTTTTGAGCATTTTTTCCATGCCCCTCGTCGTCTCGATTTGCGTGCCACATTGGTCGTGGTCCATTTTTGGCTAGTCTTATATCGCCGGATTCAATTTTCCACGCTCGTGATGATGCTTGAGATCATTTCTCGCTCTCACCACCAGATTTTTCGGGCATTTTTCCCATGCCCCTCGTCACCTCGATTTGCGTGCCACATCGACCATGGTCCATTTTTGGCGAGTCTTATATCGCCGGATTCAATCTTCCACGCTCGTGATGATGCTTGAGATCATTTCTCACTCTCACCCCCATAGTTTTTGGGCATTTCTCCAAAATGCCCCTCATCGCCTCGGTCTACGTGCCACATCGGTCGTTACCCATTTTTTGATGATCTTTACATCGTCGGATTCAGTTTTCCATGCTCATGACTATGCTCGAGATCATTTCTCGCTTTCTCCAATACCTTCTTGTTCGGTATAATTTTATCCCTTTTTCAGGCTGAGCAATTCTTTTACGAAAAAGACACTTAGGGAGTTTCTATTGAGCTCTTTTTTTACTCCTAAAACAATGAAAAGATCACCAAGCAATCTTGCTTCCTTTCATGCTCGCTAAAAGTATTTGAAAGGGCATCTAACTGGTATAAGTTTACCCCTTTTTCGAACCCTGTAGACTAATTACAAAAAAGGAATACTCTAGTCACATTGCCTAGAAGAGTTCTCCATCTGCATCATTTTATCCTTTTTTGGGCCTTGGAGACTAACATACGAAAAAGAACACCAATGGAGTCTACTTATCGCTTTCAAACTCTCAAAAAATGAAAGCAACCACGAGCAATCACCATCTTGGGCTCATACAAATCCACAGGACGGTACTCCTACACCAATTCAGAGTCTTCTTATCGTTTTCAGACTCCTTAAAAATGAAAGCACTCACGAGCATGAACAGTTCTGGGCTCACATAAATCCACGGGATAGTACCATTTCAGAGCACACTTTTATCCCTTCTTGGAGCTCATTAAAACTACGAAGAAGGACCCAACGGTGCTTTTCGGTGCCACAACAGATCACGTCTTCTCATAAATTAGCTTCCCCAGTATGGTCTCCTTTGTTCATAGAATTCTGCAGTATGTCACCCTGAGAGTCTCCCAAAAGCATCCATCATCTTGTCCCCCCAGAGTCACTCCAATATACAATACATACCCCTAAGCTATGATCCCCACACCTAAAAGTCAGTTTCCTATGCTGCAAGGTCAACCATGTCATCATGCTCTGAACAAAGGAAGTTTGAGTCCACCCACTATATGACCCCAGCTTTTCCCCATCCCCACAGTATGTCTGTCCTACCATAAGTACTACCACACTTCAGTTGTACACCTCGCGCTCCTATCAAGGAAACATCATTGCCTTGATAGTTGCTGGTATCCCTCTGTCGATGCCAACCAAACTTATTCCAGAGGATAGACCCAGAGGTCCCTATACCTTGGACTCATCACCATTAGTGATGAGTACCTACGGATCATTTCGAAAGGAGTCCTCAATGCCTCTCCAAATGATTGTTTCTCACATGCTCGACTTCAACACCTTGATCACATCGTTGAGACTCGTACAGGGTTCGGTCCTTTCAGTTATTTGCTAAAGACCCCGGATATCACCTAACTCTACAACATTTGAGAGTCTAATTAAGGAAACAACCAGTTACATTTTCCAATGGATATCCGGGTTGTGCTTGGAGACAGTATTCAGATGTACCCCAGTATTATACTCCCTCGAGTATACAGTTACATATACGCCTCAGAAGTAGACTCACATTCATTGAGTCCCTATAGATGTTGGACACCTTCAGATTCAGCAGTTCATCAACCCTTCTGACACCTTAATAAGAAGTGTTGTTGCTCTTTTCCAGCGTATCAGTTATTGAGATCAGTCATGGTATGACCATGAGTACGTCCCAACATTGTGTCCCCTCTGGACCATTATGATGTACCAACAGATTTTTATGTATTATTCAGGTCCCCCTTCTTGGGCCTAATTGTTATGTATATGTCTTGATACGAGCATGGGTATGCCCGCCTCGTCCATAATCAGAGATTATTCCTCATTCATTTTGAGGCCATGTAATTTTTTTTCAGTTTTTGCAGCTTCCAAGGGGCCGTTGTTCCAGTCTCCAATCGGTCTCTTCTCTTCTCCAAACCCCAGGAAAAATACAAAAGAACTATGATGTCTATCATCCATACGCTGAGCTCTTGCCCTCATGCATCAGGGGGCAATCTGTTAACACCCAAAAAGTGCTCACTAGCTCATTCCCTTATTCACATGACCCATTTGTCCACTTTTCCACCATTTGAGCCTCTAAAACCATTAAAAGGTCACCAAAAAGACCGTAATACACCTTTTTCCCCTCAAAATATGTATTTTTCCTCAAAAAACCCTCAAAAAGAGTCCAAAATTCCCAAAAAATATTAAAAGGGAATAAAAATATTCAAAATATTCAAAAAAGGAAAAAGAGGGAAAAAGAGACCTAAACCATGTTGGTTAATACCATTGGTTTCCTCAAAACCATAATGGTATTCCCCATCACCAAAAACTATAAAAAGGTGATAGGGGCTCCCCACTTTTGATCCACATTTCATCCTATCCTTATGCTGCCAAATTCCCTTTGAGAGCCATTGCCTCCCATTTCGGGTTTGAAGAGCCCCATTGAAGCTTTGGAGAAGCAGAGACCATTGGATATTGGAGCTTCTCAACCTTGGAGTTGCTCAACACCCATCATTCTCACCATTTGAGGTAATACAAAATCAAATATTTTTCAATTTATTGTTCTTCCATAGATCTTATTGCTTATGTTTTGAAATCTAGTTTTTTTATTTATTTGCACATCCTTATGTTAGATCAGATTATATTAGTTTATTCATAGTTGTTTTTGTTTTATATTGAAACTGCTATTACAAGTTAATAGGTGCATCCTTGCACATGCTTGGTTGAAAAACCAAGCAACAATCGCGCCCGTAGGTCACGTCTGTTACAATGCATAGGCAAAACCCCTAAGGTTCCAAAATGGTGCGGTTACCCGCCGACTCGGCCTGTCGTAGTCGACAGCTGCTCCACACGCTTCTGGCCATTCTGCTGGACCACTCGCAGCTCGCACGCCCTTCTGACATCCGTAGTATTCACAAAACGGTTATACTGCATTGTGGTGTGTCGCTTTCCGCCCCTCTGTCGGGTTCATGGCTTAGCTTCCAACTGTTTTCCGCCACTCTCTTGATAGGTCGCTTTCATCTTCCTTCATGTTGCTCCATACCCATTCTCAGGAATCCTGCAGTTTCTTTCCCAAACAGATCGCTTTCGTAGCTCGACCTTTCCTTACATTCTTTACCCAAAATAGGTGCCCTACTGGCACTGCGTGGTGCTGCCACTTCGCGAAGCTGCCACCTCGATGTGTGGTTCCTACCCTACCACTACTGCGCTGCATTGTAACTTCACAGCTTCCCAAAACTGTCTTGCACAAAAATGCCTTACTCTGTCCAGGCCCAACACGTGCCTATACACATCATAAACATATTTTATAGAAGGCCTATAATGGTGATATCGTATATTCCCAAATAGAATCTCATTCGTTGTTCTCAACTGGTCCCAACATATAATTAATGGATGTGCTTCAAATTCATTTAATTGTTTGGTCTCCCACCAAGACTTAAAAAAACTCTTCTATGGATGGACCTCTCTAGCTACCAATCCTTCTTGTAAGAGTGATGGATGCATCCAAAACTTTGATAGAAACTTAGCATCCCATAAGAATATGATATACCATCTCGAAATCATATTTTCATAGTGGACACCAACCTAGACCTTCGAAGGATGTTTTTGAGAAAATTGTCCCAAGTGAGCTCACCTTGTTTGAGAGATCCATCCTCATAAATATCATGCATTTTAATGCGTCCCTAATATTCTAGACTTTATTCCACCACCATTACTTGAATTGACCATGATTATTGGAGAAAATCATTTCGTATACTAACTTTGCAGTATAGAACCCTCTAGTAAGATTTTCAAACCATACTAAACTTTCCTCCTCCTCCTTGAGAACGATATTACTGAATTAGACTTCATTCAGCCCCCCAAATAACATTGGGCCATTGACATCCCTAATATTTTCTAATAGTCTATTGATATCTCTTAAACAAGACTATATATCCACTAGCAACTTGAAATTATCCACCTCCCCCCAACCAAACCCCATGAGAACCAAGGAAAGTACCTAGTCCATTTCTAACTATAACTACATCATATTGTGAATCCCTAAGCTCAATGATCCCTAGAAATCCCAGTGGATCATTCACTTCCCACTTTGATAACCCATTTGCAAATTCATTTAATTATCTAAAAACATGAAAATATGGGAAACTTACCATCCTATTCAATATATCCTTACTTTCCACCTTAGTCAATATCTCCTTGAACCTCGAGATAAGACCAAATTGAGAGTCTTTCTCTACCGCAAAACCCATCCCACTTCCAACTAATAATTTGTAATGTCCTCTTCTACTTAAGCACAAGGGACCATCCCGCTAACCTATCTAATTCCCATAGGTTCGAGCGAGTACTGGCATTTAGGGAATTGACTAAGAACTGATACCATTCAGAACAAAATAAGATCTCAATCATGGTTATTAGGTCACCAGTAGATAAAAGAGGGCCACGGGAACTAGGGGCCACTTGCATGCATTACATGTGGGCCATATTTCATGATGCATGCACAGAAACACCTTAATTAAGCCTGCATGTGTACAGAAAGAAATGAATGCAACTCAACTGAGAAATAGAAGAGAAAAGTGACCTAGGCATGCAAAAGTTAGGGCATGCAATGTCAAAGTTATAAAAGAAGGATAAAGTGAATGATTAGGTTTGCTTATTGATTATTGATTTGTGAATTCGACTTGGAGAGCTCAGGGAGCCAAATTAGGGTTGACGGCGCAATACTCAACCATACAGTATATTTCGGTAGTGGAATATATCTACCTTAGTCACTTTCATGGTTGGATCATACAAGTTCAACATTACTTCCATCTTATACAACAGTCTTCAACCTTGAGATTCAGAGCGACAAATTGGATCCAAAGACTTGCCCTATTGCATGGGCGACTTGGAAAAAGCAGAATATCTTCATATCTTGATAGACAGCTTCTACTTGGTCTACATGTAGCTTCCATCCTTTTGAAAAATCTATTATTAGCCTAGTTACTGAATACATGCTTCTTATTCGGCTTCGGGAGAGAGATCTCATCATTTCATCATTCAGAAGGGCTCCTTATTTGCATGGGCGACTTTCATTGAGGATTCAATTCACATCAATCCCTAAACTCACTGCATGGCTTGCATGCAGTCTCTATATTGATTAGAAGGGCATTATAAACCTAGTACCAAATTTCTAGAGCAACCACACATCATTAGAGCAATTATTATTCAATTCCTAGTCTGAAGAGGGCACCATTATTGCATGGGTGAATTGTTTAGTCGGTTTCCTCACATATCTTGGCCTACGCTCAGCATATTACTTGCATTCTTATCTCATATTGACCTACATCACAACCATTGCTCATTGGTACACACATGCATTCTTTATAGCTTTGTCTTATTGCATTTTTTATTACTTGGGCTATTTAGGGTTCATGCAACCCCATGCAATTGCATACATGATCATGCAATCATAGTACGGAACATGCATTCATCTTTTATTTGGATATTGGGTTACAATTTTGCAAGTACGCAAACTCTATGTCAGAAACACTATAAAAAGAAACCAATATCAGTTGGGATATTACAGTGGTATCAGAGCATGTTCCTCGCTAGCTATGGGAGCATGCAATTGTAAACAATAAATGAATACAAAGGACTTGCACAATATTACTTATAAAAGGCAGAGGTTCAAGAACAGTGGAAGAAGTTAAGAAGAGGAGGAATTAGAGGATATAGTACCAGGGGGTAGTGAGACCCACAAGAAAGAAACAAAGACATAGTTTAGAAGTGCCAAAGGTAAAGAGACCATGGTAGATGGTGATAAAATGGATTTCACCCATCTCATTTCCACTTTGGAGGAATTAACTACAGGACATAAAGAAATGTTGACTGCCATAAACAAATTGGCAGATAAATCAGAGTCCACATCAGATATTCCCTAGTTCCCCAACAATGACCGAGTATCCACAAGTACTAGTGGAGGGCATTTACACACTAATATTGAGAGTCACTCTCATCTCTATAAAAAGTCCTCCAGACCTACCATGCCACAATTCTTGGATAGCCATACAACAGTACCAATAGTACATCTAAAGCTAGAAAAACCAATGGGGGAATATTTATTGGAGTACCTAGCACTTGGAAATGATTTCCAGTCAGCCATGTCATTTGTGAATTTTTTTCATTTTAAGAGTAAGAACAAGCTGAAAGTCTATAACAGGGATTTCAATCAGAACTATGAGTTACAACTCACGGTAGGGAAGCTAACTATTCCTACTTTTGATGGGTCCCAGAGTGGCCCAACATGGATTTGGGTACAAAATTTGGACACTTACTTCCAACTTAACCTCGTGATGGAAACAAATGCCATTAAGTTGGATACCTTGCATTTGGATGAGGAAGCCCATGCGTAGTGGTACCACGGGCTAGTGACATTGGGTCACAATACCATCACTTCTTTATTTTACACAAAGGCCCATCGAACGCTTTGACAGGAAATACCCCGAGGTACATTTCAAAGACCTAACAAAGCTCTAGCAGATAGGTAGTCCCGAAGCTTTCATATCAGAATTTCAAAGGATAGCAGTTATGGTGACAGATATTTCATAGAGCAAGTTAGTTATGTTTTTTATTGAGCCTCTCATTGAACCCCTACTTGGATGGGTTAAGGCCTATAGACCCACTACATTGCATGATTCCATCAATCGTACTAGAGACTTACAGGATTCCATTCCTAAAAACAAGTTTATTCCTAAGACAAATTTTCCCATTAAAGATAAGGAATAGAGACCTTTCCAAAAAGAATGGCCCAAAAGAGAGTGGATGAATAATGATACCCGCCACGAACTTAGAAGAAAGAAACTATGTTTTAGTTGTCAAGAGCCATGGGTACCAGGTCACAAGTGTTTCGAGAAGGGAAAGGCTCATTACATAGAGGTATATTTGGACAGTGGGGAGGAAGAGGATGATCAAGAGAAGGTACAGAGAGAGGCACTTCACATAGCAAAGGAGGAGCAATTCTCAGAGGATATAAAGGGAGGTTTAATTGCTACATTATCTGAAGTTCCTAGGTTCCACAATCTCTAGATAAGGGGTGGTATACAAGGTTACAGGGTTGGAGTGTAGATTGATGGTGGGGAATCCCACAACTTTATTGATGTTGCATGGATAAAAAGAAGAGGTATTCAGACCGAGAAATTTGATGGATTTATAGTGGCCATAGCGGGAAACCACAGCATGGAGTGCACTCATTGGATTCCAAAATTAAACGTGACTCTAGGGAACTATACAATGACAAATTCGTTTTATGTGGTTGATGTGTCAGATACAAATGTGGTGTTGGGAGTTCAGTGGATTTATTCAATTGGAAAGTATTCTACGAACTACCAGACCATGGAAATGGAATTTTAGGGAATGGATGGACAGAGGGTTGTTTTGAGAGGTATGCATACCTACCTTCCTAGAGCAATATCATCACACAGGATGGATTTTATGCTCCGATAGGGAGACATAGAGTGGGAATTTTAGTGCTTGGTTACATTCAAGAAGCCATCAGATAGCGCCACACAACATCCAGCAGACATACATGCACTATTACAAAAGCATGAGAAAGTATTATAAGATCTTCCATCAGGTAGGCCTCTGGATCGTGGGCTTGAGCGTATTATTGATTTGGAGGAGGGGACCCAAGCAATCATTACAACCTCTTACCGACACCCCAAGAGGTATAAAGATGAAATTGAAAATACAATCAAATAGTTGCTCAAATTGGGATACATAAGACCTAGCTCTAGTCCATTTGCATCCTCACTGGTTTTAGTAAAAAAGAAGGATGGGACTTTACACATGTGCATTGATTACAGGGCCCTTAACAAGAAAACCATTAAGAAAAGGTATCCAATTCCAAGAATAAATGAATTGATGGATCAGTTACAAGGGGGAAAATACTTCTCCAAAATTGATCTTCGATCAGGGTAACATCAAATACGGTAGTAGGGAACAGGATGTTCTAAAGACCTCCTTTTGTTGCCACTATGGACACTATGAGTTTATGGTGATGCCATTTGGGCTCACTAATGCATTGACTACTTTTCATTAATGTATGACTCACACCTTCAAGGCTCAGTTACGTAAGCATCTTCTGGTATTCTTTGATGATATATTAATTTACAGTAAGACTTGGGAAGATCATTTAAATCACCTTGATGAAGTACTTGGAATTCTAAAGGAACAGTCACTATATGCAAATATGTCCAGATGTGAGTTCGGTATGCAAGAAATGTTATATTTGGGGCACGTGATAGGATAAAATGGGGTAAAGTACACTTAGAAAAGATTAGAGCCATACTGGATTGGCCTACAACTAAAAATGTAACAAAGTTGAAAGAATTTTTGGGCCTTTGCACTTACTACAGGAGGTGTGATAGTGGTTTCTCATAGATGACAACTCCAATTAGAGATATACAAAGAAAGGGGCATTCAGTTGGTCAGAGAAAGCACAACAGACATTTGAGAAAACGAAGAAGGTAATGAGTTCATGCCTAGTACTACCCTTACCAAATTTTACACAACCATTCATATTAGAATGTGATGCTTTGGGAGAGGGTATTGGAGCAGTATTGATGCAGAAAAATCACCCTATTGCATTCAATATAAGAAATCTTAAGGAATATGAGCGCCACTACTCATTATATGACAAGGAAATTTTATCTATTATCCATGCTCTAACCAAGTTTAGACAATACTTAGTGGGTGGAAGATTTAATATTAAGACATATCATAATAGCTTAAAGTACTTTTTGGAACATAAAGAATTGAATGAGAGGAAACAAAAATGGGTGAGTAATATCCAAGATTATGACTTTGAGATTTAATATATAAAAGGGAAAAACAATTTGGTAGGAGATTCAATTTCTAGACGACCAACCACTTTATCTCTTATGAGCATTTCCTCGGATTAGAGATCTCATCTTTTGGTCAAATACTCCAAAGATAATTTTGCTTGCGAAATATTGGATGTACAGATACAATATGATAGGTAAGCGGTGATTGATGACATTATATACTATAAGAACATGATCTACTTAATTCCCGAGTCCACACTTAAGAAAAATATTCTACAAGCTTCTCATGATTGACCTTTAGCAGGACACCAGGGGTTCCTTAATACTTAAAGGAAGACCAGAGAGAGGTTCTCATGGAAGGGCCTAAAAAATGATGTAATACAACATGTGAGGGAATGCAGTGTGTGCCAGCATAATAATATAGAGAATACTCATCCAACAGGTCTACTTCAGCCATTACCCATTCCCAAGCAAAAATGGGAAAGTATTTCAATGGACTTTATTTCCAGGTTTCCTAAGGTGTAAGGTAGAGACTGTTTGTATGTGGTGGTTGACAGGTTGACTAATTTTTCTCATTTAATTTCCATTCCTTCTGACTATTCATATGCATAGGTAGCAAAGTTGTTTTTCATAGAGGTATTCAGGTTACACGGGTTACCTAAGACCATTGTTAGTGATAGGGACAGTAAGTTCACAGGAGCATTTTGGCAGGAGATTTTCAGGTTGGTTGGGACAGAATTGGAAATGAGCACGAGTTATCATCCTCAGAGCAACGGATAGACAGAGATAGTTAACAAGTGGATTGAGGGATACTTGAGGAACTATGTAGCAGGACAACAGAGGACATGGATTAAATGGATACACCTAGGAGAGCACTGCTACAATACTACTTACCATATGTCCACCAATATGACTCATTTTAAATCATTGTATGGTTATGATGCCTTATCTTTTGTAGACTTGGTATTCGATGACAGCAGGGCTCCTAAAGCCAAGGATTGGATTTAGGAAAGTCAATATATTCTCAAGATACTCAGAGAAAACTTACAGGATTCCCAGAATCATAAAAAGATATATGCAGATAGACACAGGATTGAGTACAATTTTGAGGTAGGATATTTTGTATACTTATGACTATAGCCTTACAAACAGTCATCCCTTAAAAAGAAAGGAGCAGTGAAACTAAAGCCTCACTTTTATGGTCCTTATAAGATAATCCAGAAAGTGGGAGAGGTAGCATATGGGCTCGAGTTACAACAAGAAAGCAAGATTCATAATGTATTCCATGTGTCTAACCTCAAGAAAGTAGTAGGCCAACAGATTGTTACTTCATCAGAGCTACCCCCCCTTGATGACAAGGGGCAACTGATTTTGGTTCCAGAATGAATCCTGCAAGTTTGGGAAAGAAAATTAAGGAACTGTATTATTCAAGAATACTTGGTTCAATGGAAATAATTACCAACAAAAGAGGCAACTTGGGAAGGAGAACAGGTATTGAAACACCCAATATTACAGTTTCTTGAGAAAAAGCAATTTCAAGCGAGGAGGACTGTAATGCCCTCTTCTTCTTAAGAACAAGGGACCATCCCACTAACATATCTAATTCCCATAGGTTTGAATGGGTACTGATATTTAGGGAATTGACTAAGGACTAATACCATTCAAAACAAAAGAAGATCTTAATCATGGTTATTAGGTCCCCAATAGATAAAAGAGGGCCATAGGAACTAGGGGACACTTGCATGCATTACATGTGGGCCATATTTCATGATGCATGCACAAAAACACCTTAATTAGGCCTGCATGTGTACATAAATAAATGCATGTAACTCAACTGAGAAATAGAAGAGAAAAGCGACCTGGGCATGCAAAATTTAGGGCATGAAATGTCAAAGTTATAAAAGAAGGATAAAGTGAATGATTAGGTTTTCTTATTCATTATTGATTTGTGAATTCGACTTGGAGAGATCAGATAGCCAAATTAGGGTTGAGGGCACAATACTAAACCATCAAGTGTATTTCAGCAATGGAATATATCTTTCCAAGTCACTTTCAGGGTTGGATCATACAGGTTCAACATTACTTCCATCTTATACAACAATCTTCAGCATTCCTCGGGATTCAAAGCCACAAATTGGATCCAGAGACTTTCCCTCTTGCATGGGCGACTTAGACAAAGTATAATATATTCATATATTGAAAGACAACTATTACTTGGTCTGCATGCAGCTTCCATCCTTCTGAAAGAGCCATTATTATCCTAGTTATTGAATACAGGATTCTTATTCAGCTTCAGGAGAGATATCTCATCATTCAGAAGGGCGCCTTCTTTGCATGAGCGAATTTCCTTTAGTAGTAAATTCGCATCAAGCTTTAAACTCACTACATGGCTTGTATGCAGTCTCTATATTGATCAGAAGGGAATTATAACCCCAATACCAACTTTCTGGAGCAACCACACATCATTGGAGCGGTTATTATTCAATTCCTAATTTGAAGAGGGCGCCATTATTGCATGGGGGAATTGTCTAGTAGAGTTCCTCACATATCTTGGCCTACGCTCAGCATATTATTTGCATGATTATCTCATTTGACCTACATCACAAGCACTACTCATTGGTACGTACATGCATTCTTTCTTCTTTTACTTTTTCCATGTTATTGGTGCCATACAATAACCTGCATGAGTAGGATAAATAATGAGAATCCAAGATATGCATAAATTTGCAAGCCCCACATCTATCCAAGTTACTTTTTGAAACACCATAAAAAATAAAAACAATGCTTAGACTTGTCTAACTGCAATTGATCATTATGCTTTAATACCTTGAAAGCAACTTCATTCTTGTACCCATCAAAATCATACTCGGTTTTATAGAAGAGTTGTAAGGGAAAGATAATCTCTTCCGCAAATAACATCCCATTCCTTTTTCTCCATAGTTCCCAACATACAATTAATGGATTTGCTTCAAGTTCCTTTAATTGTTTGTTATCCAACCAATACTTTAGAAAATACTCTATGGATTAATATCTCTGGCTACCAATCCCTCTTATAATAGTAATGATTGCATCCCAAAATAATAGAGACAAATTGTATCCCATTAAGCGCACATGATACACCATCTCAAAATCACATTTGCATAGAGGACACCAACATTGACCTTTAAAGGATGTTTTGAGACATTTGTCCTAAGGAACTCATTTGAGAGATTCGACCATAGAAATACCATGCATTTTAATGGAGCCCTGATATTCTAGGTTTTCTTCCACTACCATTACTTGATCTGACCCTAATTATTAAAGAGCATCATTTAATATACTAAATGTGCAGTATGGAACCCTTTAGTAGGATTTTTTTTCCCATACTAAACTTTCCTCATCCTCCCTAAGAATGATATTACTAGCTATCATTTTTTTCACAAAATATTCACATTCCATAGTTTCACTATTCTCCAGTCCAAGAGCTTAGGACTTCATCCACCCCACCAAAGAACATTGGGCCATTCACATCCCTAAAAAATACTCATATTCTATTGAGAGTTCTTAAATAAGGTTATAGATCCACTAACAATTTGAAATCATCCCCTCACTCCCCCACCAACCATCCAAGTTTCGAACCTCACTCTAACACTCCTAGCATTTATGAACTTCCTTTCTAGCCACTTCAACATTAGAGGGAAATTTTGAACCAAATATTTCCATACAATTGAAGCATTGATAACACTTTTGAATATAGAATCCCTAATCCCTTCCAATACTAACAAAGGATGAATGAATTTCTATATAAAAACTTACCTCCACAAACTTTTACTAGCCATCAACTTCCATAAAAATTTAGCAAGTAGAGCCTTGGAGAAAAGAAATATATTCTTGAGTGAAAAAATTGCCTCCTTAGGGTGAAAACCCTTACCCTATAATTTCTTTTGGATTATCTAATAACCCTAGTGCTCAAGCAAAGAGAGAGAGAGTACAATATAAGAGAGTACAATAAGCAAATGTGCACTCCACTCTTCACATCTCTAACACAATATGATCAAATCAATGAATGAATGATGAAAGGACTCTCTCCTTCCTTTATTTATATTGTAGGTAAGGGAGGCCAACAATATAAAGTAGGCCTAATCTTTTACAATCAACATTTCTTTAACAAGAAGGTTCACACATGTGAAACTCTCCACTCCAAAAGCACACATGTCAAGCTCCAATGCGATTTCATAAAAAAGAAAGGCTCCAAGAAAAGAGCACTCCTCAAGTAAAGTCCAATGCTTCTCTTCCAAAGCTATGTATTCCTTTGGGTCCACCACTGACATGATCACTCCCCTGGCCCAAGATAACATAATTCAAGTAAAATCCTTCATCCAAGCAATCCAAGTGTGGCCATCCCATCTAGAGCTCTATGCTTTCCTATAAAATGCCAAGTACTCCTCCAAAGAAAGGCATCCTCCAAGCAAACAATGCAAACTCCATGCCACCATGTTGGCTAAATGTCTCCATTGCTCCAAGGAAGAATTCCACATATGCATCAAGCAAGGTCCATCAATCCAAGAGTAAGACACATCCTCATGTACATATTTATTTTCATATACTCATTAACCTTTATTCATTATCAATTCTATGGGGTAGCTTAACTTTACCTTTGAGTTATTTTCCTCTAATGTTACCAACATCCTTATTAATGGATGACTATAATTTTATTAGTGAAAGCAAGCTACAATAGCCATAATTATTTCACGATAATGCCAAACATGAATTATACCATGCATACATTCATAACCATAATAATTTCATTCCATAAACAAAATTGGACTATTTGGAAAAGAATTCAAATGCATTACAAAGAATAAATAAACAGCATTCCATTAATCAATATTATAAACATGAAATTCCATAATACATTCAAACCCTTATATTTATGGAAATAGTCCTCCAACTAATTTCAAATGAAGGATGTTCATCCCAATCTTATGCACTCCATCCCAATTATTGTCTCTATGACAGAGGCCACCCCTGAGTTGAGGGTATCATTCCAAGGGGTGAAGCTTCTAAGGAATTCTACTTAACCCACAACTCAAACAACTCTTTGGTGCCAAAACCCCCTTTACAACTATCCCAATCAACCAATGCTCATCCTCATCGGCCTGCACACACAAGAAATATGATTCTCTTCTTTTCATGTAATCCCTCTAGCTATCCCAATTCCCTTCAAGTGGTCCAGCACATGCCATCCAAGGAATCTCATTGTTGGGACTCCAACGAATCTCATTTTGTCGGCCAGGTTTCCTCTCACAATGGCACCACATCCATTAGCACCAATTTCCCATGACAATTTTCATCAATAGGTATGGAATCTTGGGTTTCCTTTATTTTCCCCTATGTAATGTACCAATAAGAGGATCTTGAAAAACAATTGCAAGAATGATGAGGGAATGAATGCTCTAACTCAATTCCACAAATTTTATTTGCATGATCTCAACTTGCCATGTAGCTCCTCGTGGAGACTCTATTGTTGGGTCCTAGCTTTGTCATGATTTTCGTCATTCAAATTTTCACTTTGAACTACTTCACTTCAATATTTCATTCATTTATTGTCACTTTACTTCATCATTTTGTTCGTCCATTTCCTTTTTCACCATAAAACCCTCATTAACCCTATGACGTGTTTTTGCGTGTTTTAGTAGTTAAAAAACATCAATTTCCCTTATTTTTGATAAATTAAGGTGTATTATACATTTATTTTACTAATGACAGTTTCTCATAATTCAGTTTTGGTGAAAGTGTTAAAAATCATTTATTTACATGCTTAGCCCAAGCTTGTAACCCTCGTTGTTTTTCATGGTTGGAGCACCTACAAGGAAATTACGGAACATGGGTTTTGTTCCTAAAGTCGATGATATGGTTCCAAACTCCCATGTTGCTCAAAAATCACCCAGATCGCACGTGTGGGTCTCCACCACATGCTCATATTTTTCTTAGTTTCTTATATCAATTTTGAAACTGCCAACTTCCACCTCGAATTGCTTGTAGATGAAAGCGAATCTAAAAATTCCAAAACATGGGTTTTCTTCCCAGTATGGGAAATTGAGTGAAACATGGAAGATTTTCCAAAATTAGGAATCATTTGAGAGATAAGGAGGATGCTTTAAGGTAAATATGCCAAATGATGGAATTTCTAAATTTGGGGGATTTTGCCTAAATTTGGAAAATTCAGTTCTATGAGTGTCGATTCGGTTTTAATCACTCCACAATGTATTTTTATGTGTAAAAAGGCCTATGAGGTCTTTGGGAGGATCATAATTATTCCTATGTAATTTAATCTATTGTGGTATCAAAGGCTTTAGAGCACTTTGTATCCAAGTTTCTAATTTTTAATAAATGGAGATCTACTGAACTTTGGTGCCATCTTCATACTTGATTTGATTGTCTCGGGCATGATTATTCGGTATGGGAAGGGCCCCTCGTCCTGGGTAACACCCTTCTTTGATCTTTTGATTTTATAAATCAAATTTTTTGTGTTCATTATTATTTGTATTTTCAATTCTATTTTGATTGCTAATTTTGTTTCTCTCATTTCATTTCAAATATGTTCTCTATATTTAACACTCAGAGCTATTGCATATTCAAATTGTGTACATCAATGTCTCAATGGGTTATTAGTTTTCAACTTCATTTATAAATGCTTTGTTTTGCATATCTATTATTTTTGTTCTTTGGTGTTTAAATCATTACCAACATACATTAATTAGTTGTGTGAATAGTTGCAACACTTACTCATTATTGTGGTCTCCAAGTTTGCCATATAACACTTCACAATTTCGCCTGCAAAATTATGTTATACATATAATTAGTATATGCACTCAGTCTCTATTACACCCTTTTGAAATTGAAGGCTTTTAATTTACACTCCACACTGCTCAAATTATCTTCATTTAATTTCAAAAAAATCTGCCACACATATTTTATCACCATGCTTGAAATTAATTTCATTGACCATTATTTATCATCACTAATTGTTGCATAAATTCACCCAACTCACACGCTAGTTTATGGGTTTACACAGTGAATAAATCCATTCATAAACATCCCTTGTTTCCAGTCAATTACACTTAATACAGATTCAAATTCAATGTATAAATTTTGGTTGTAGAAAGTAGTGCACCATTTCTCATTCCACCATTCATTATCTATAAAAGCTCTTTCTTGGAAATTGGTTATTCAATTACAGAAAATTAAATCCATTTCTTACCCTTTTGATTCATCCAACTCTGTTATGTTTTTCTTATTTACAGAGTGCTTATTTTTTATAAGATCTCGCCACATATATGCAATCTGTTGAATTTAGAAAAGGATAACGGTGATCCTCTTCTCATGCATTCTTCCATATACTATTATATATGTGTTTGACATTACTTACACATGTATATAATTCATATCTCTGTCACTTTACATTCCTTTTAAGTAAAATCATGTTTTTTTTTTATGTCACCACCTCTTTATACTAGTGTTCCCATTCAAAGATCCTCTGGGTTTAGTTTACATTCATTTGCATGTTTGATTTGGACTGCTTTGTTTTCTTCATTTTAGTTTTAGTTTGGTGTTTACTTTGCTTTTGATTTCTTGTGCCTTCTTTTTAAATAGTTTTCAAAACTATTTAAGTTTAGGATTTAAGTTTTCAAAACTGCTTACAATAACTCTAAGTAGTGAGTTTGACAGGAACAAAGTATTGTGGGAACATGCTTCAAAGCATAAATGGTTATCCACCAGCAATTTGACTTAGCACCTATGCTCAACACTTGAGGATCCTTGTAAATTAGTTTATTATTTCATTCTTGTTAACGGTCCATTTCTCTTTGAATATGTAGAATATGGTTAATATTTGAAATTGTATATTTTAGAACTTCCTTGACATGATTCCACCTCATCAAACCTTGTTTGATGTGAGTGTCGAACTGTCCAAGTCTAAGGAAGTATTTGAAGTTACAGGTTCCATATCTCACTAATATTGGTCCACCTCATCATACTACAACTTTGAAAATCAATGTTTAAATCTGATGTGAGTGTCTAGCTGTTTGATTTTAGGAAGATCATTGGAATTGTAGAGTTTGCATGATTTTTTTCTTTGTTTTTACAGTTGGATAGGATAGTCAATCTGTAGTCCTACATATACGTTGCATGCACCTCGTCAGATTACGAGCTCCCAGTTGACATTAAAATGTAGGGAAATTATAAACACATATAATTCACCCAACATTTTTGGCACCATTTTCGGGGAGGTGCTAAAGGAATTAGATCCTAGGTAGGTAGGTAGGTTGCCTTTAAATTTTGACAAGGAGGAGGAACGGATAAAAATATTCCAAATATTTGTCATGTTTTTAATGAATGAATAGTTAGCAGAGGTAGATTTAGCAATAGATTAAATTTAATTTCTGAAATTATATTTTCTAGCATTAGAAGAACACACTCCTTTTTTAGTACTAATCCATTTCTCTTGAAGTAATGATCCATGTGCAAGACAGAGATTACTAACAAGCAAATAAGATTTCATTAATGTTCAAGAACATGTTGAGAAAAGGAGAATGTTCCTCCAAGAACTTTCTCAAATCCTAGCAGTGTTAGAAAAATAGGATTGCGGAGCCATAAAATAAATAGAATATGGAAATAAAACACATAAGATCAAAATACAAGAGAGACACCAATATATGTGGTTCACGCAATATGGGCTACGTCCACGGAGAAAGTTCCAGTCCTTTTATTAATATATCTAGCAACTGAAAGGATACAACCTGCGGCACATTTGTTGCAACTTTCTCTTCGCTCTCTCGCAATCTCTTTTACACAATCACATAGATCTTTTACAATACTATAATACATATTTTTATTACAATGCCTGCCCCCGAACCCTGCTAGGGGGGGGCTCCCAAATTAGTCGTTTCCCCCCTGGAACCCTCATGGTGACTATAGGGGGGGGGGATCCCCCCCCACACCCCCCCCCCCTGTCATGGGATAGGATCCAAACACGGCTGGAACACAACCTCTAAATCAAGAAGATCAAGCTCCACAACCAACAATCTCCCACTTGGAGACTAATCATAGCAACTCCATCGCTATTGTTGGTTGTGGAGCCAGATCTTCTTGTCTCATAGATGATATTGTCTTAATCGTGCACCTCAGAGGATTGTACACTCATGCCCATGGTTTTGGGTAACCCGTGGTATTTTCCCATTGTATTTCCCTTATAAAAGAAAGACATTGTAATACGACTAGGGTTGATGTATTAGGTTTTATGCATTGTAAAGATCTATGAGATCGGAAGAGAGACTGTGAGAGAGTGTGAAGAGGAAGTGCAGCGGCTGTGCTGCAGGTTGTATCCCTTCACTTTGCTGGACGAAATCATAATAAGGACTGGCAACTTCAGTGTGGACATAGCCCAAGTTGGGGTGAACCACGATATATCTGTGTCTCTCTTGTAATGTGTATGTGTGATTATATTTGCATTTCTGTTTATTGTTATTGCTCTGCGATCCTGTTTTTCTAACAATTGGTATCAGAGCCAAAGGTCTATTTGGTAGATAAACCCGCAGGAAGCTAGGGTTTCTGGTTCAAGTGGGAGCAATGGCAGAAGAAGGAAAATTTAAGGTCGAGAAGTTTAACGGCCAAAACTTCCAGTTATGGAAGATGCAAATGGAGGACTATATGTACCAAAAGGATCTATTCCTACCATTGGGAGGAAGAGCAAAGCAACCGGCGGCTATGAAGGACAAAGAATGGGAGGTTCTTGATAGAAAGACTCTAGGAACAATACGGCTGAGCCTGGCTTCGTCAGTGGCTTTTAATATCTCAAAAGAAATCACAACGGAGGGTTTGATGAGCGCACTGGGTAAGTTGTATGAAAAACCCTCGACCTCCAACAAGGTATTTCTAATGAAGCGTTTATTTAATATGAAGATGTCTGAAGGTGGATATGTTATTGATCATTTAAATGAGTTTAATACGGTTACAAATCAACTAAGTTCTGTAAGTGTGAACTTTAATGATGAGGTTAGGGCTCTTCTAATCTTGTGTTCATTGCCAGAAAGATGGAATAGCTTGGTCATGGCTGTAAGTAAATTTGTCTCTGGTTCAAACACCTTGAAATTTGATTATGTTATTGGTGTTATTCTTAGCGAGGAAATGCGAAGAAAAAGCGCAGGTGAGATATCAGGTAATGCGTTGACCATGGAGAGCAGAGGAAGACAAAAGGAGAGAGGAAAGAGCCAAGATAATCGTGGCAAGTTTAAAACGGGCAGATCCAAGGCCAAACTGGGAAAGATAGAGTGCTGGAACTGTGGAAAGAAAGGACATCTGAAGAAAGACTGCAGATCTCTAAAGAAGAAAGGAGATGCACAGAAGGAAACTACCCAGGAAGCAAATGTAGCAGGTGATGTGTTACAAGACGCTTTGATTCTTGCATTAGATAATACTAGTGATTATTGTGTAGTATATTCAGGGGCTTCATGTCATGCTACACCCCATAGGAAATATTTTCATGATTATGTTCCAGGCGATTTTGGACATGTTTTATTGGGTGATGATGAGCCATGTAAAATTGTTGGAATGGGTAAGGTATGGATAAAAGTTAAAAATGGAACTGATTGGCTGTTGAAAGATGTTAGGCATATTCCTGCTATGAAAAGAAATCTGATCTCAACAGGGCAGTTAGGAGATGGCGGTTGTCTATCTACATTTGGAGAAAAGTGGTGGAAGATCACTAAAGGATCAATGGTGATAGAAAAAATAGACAGGGTAGGTACATTGTATTTATGTCCTCATAATATTGACCATTCTATCTCGTTAGCTTCCACATGAACAGATACAACATTGTGGCATCATAGGCTTGGCCACATGAGTGAGAAGGGGATGCAAATTCTCCACTCAAGGAATTTGCTACCAGATTTGAATCAGGTAAGTTTGGAATTCTATGAGAACCGTGTTTATGGAAAACAGAAGAGAGTCAGATTTCTCAGGGTTGGGAAACAGAAGAAGAATGAAAAGTTAGAGCTTGTGCATACAGATGTATGGGGACCGGCTCAGGTACAATCTCTTGGTGGATCTCATTATTATGTTACATTTATTGATGATGCAACTAGGAAAACTTGGGTTTATTATATTAGACATAAATCTGATGTGTTTGCTACTTTTAAGAAGTGGAAAGCTTTGGTTGAGAATGAGACAGGAAAAAGGTTGAAGTGTCTCAGATCTGATAATTGAGGTGAGTACTGCGGAAAGGAGTTTGATAGCTACTGTTCATACCATGGGATTCGTAAAGAGAAGACAGTCCCAGGAACACCATAAGAAAACGGTGTGTTAGAAAGGATGAACAAAACGATCATGGAGCATGCAAGGTGTATGAGACTACATGCAGGGTTGCCCTTACAGTTTTGGGCGGATGTTGTAAATACTGTTATTTATTTAATAAACAGAGGACCTTCAAGTGCTTTGGATGGTGGTCTTCCAGAGGAGGCATGGATAGATAAAAAGGTAAACTACTCATTTCTAAGAACGTTTGGTTGTGAAGCATTTGTCCATAGTGATAAAGAAAATAGAACAAAGCTTGAAGCTAAATCCAAGAAATGTACCTTTATTGGATATGGGGTTGATGATTTCGGTTATCGCTTATGGGATTATGAAAATCACAAAATCATTAGAAGTAGAGATGTGATATTCAATGAAAAGGTTATGTATAAAGATCAGTTGCAGGGAAAGAAATAGGAAAATAAAACAAAGAGTACACAGTTCTTGATGAAATTCAAGAAAATGAAATTCTAAAGGTGCCAGAAAATCAAGAACAACAGTAAGTACCTGAAACTCCTGCAACTGCAAGAAGATATACCAGGTTAAGTAGACTCCCTAAATGATACTCTCCTTCAATGTATTATTTGTTGATGACCGATGTTGGTGAACCAGAATGTTATGGAGAAGCAATGCAGGTGGAAACTAGAAAGAAGTGGGAGCAAGGCATGAATGAGGAGATGGACTCATTGGTAGGAAACCAGACTTGGAATTTGGTTAAGTTGCCTGCTGGTAAAAGAGCATTGCAGAACAAATGGATTTACAGGTTGAAGGAAGAAGAAGGAGGCAAGAAGCGGTACAAGGGCATACTTGTTGTAAAGGGGTTTGCACAGAAGAAAGGTATAGATTTTGATGAAATATTTTCTCCTGTTGTTAAGATGACTTCAATTAGGGCTATCTTAAGTCTAGTGGCGGTAGAAGATTTGCATCTTGAACAACTAGATGTAAAAACATATTTTCTCCATGGGGATTTGGAGGAAGAGATATATATGCAGCAGCCTCAAGGGTATGAGGTCAAAGGTAAGGAGGATTTGGTATGTAGGTTGAAGAAGAGCTTGTATGGCTTGAAGCAAGCTCCAAGGCAGTGGTATTTAAAATTTGACAAGTTTATGACAGAACAAGGTTATAGTAGATGTCATTCTGAACACTGTGTTTATTTCAAGAAGCTAGACAATGAAAGATATATTATCTTGTTATTGTATGTGGATGACATGCTTGTTGCGGGGTCTAACATGCAGGATATAAATGTACTAAAAAAGAAGCTAGCTAATTCATTTGCGATGAAGGATTTGGGTGCTGCAAAGCAAATACTTGGTGTGAGAATAACAAGAGACAGGAAAAATCGCAAATTGACATTGTCTCAAAGTGAGTACATACAAAAGGTGTTGGAAAGGTTCAGAATGTAGAATGCAAAACCAGTTAGTACACCTTTGGCCAGCCATTTCAGTCTAAGTAAGGAAATGTGTCCCAAGACACAGGAAGAGACATATTACATGTCCAAGATTCCCTATCAATCAACAGTTGGCAGCTTGATGTATGCCATGGTGTGCACAAGACCAGATATTACACAAGCAGTGGGAGTTGTGAGCAAATATATGAACAATCCAGGTAAAGAACATTGGAAAGCAGTACAGTGGATTCTCAGGTGTTGCTTGGTTTTAGAGGCTCAAATGGTGGAAAAAGTGGACAAATTGGGTCATGTGAATAAGGGAATGAGCTAGTGAGCACTTTTTGGGTGTTAACAGATTGCCCCCTGATGTGTGAGGGCAGGAGCTCATCATATAGCCGATAGACATCATAGTTCTTTTGCATTTTTTCCTGGGGTTTGGAGAATAGAAGAGACCGATTGGAGACTAGAACAACGGCCCCTTGGAAGCTGCAAAAAACTGAAAAAATACATGGCCTCAAAATGATGAGGAATAATCTGTGATTATGGACGAGGCGGGCATACCCATGCTCGTACCAAGACATATACATAACAATTAGTCCCAAGAAGGGGGACCTGAATAATACATAAAAACTGTTGGTACATCGTAATGGTCCAGAGAGGACACAATGCTGGGATGTACTCATGATTTTGCCATGACTGATCTCAATAACTAATACACTGGAAAAAGCAACAACCGTTCTGAATAAGGTATCAGAAGGGTTGATGAATTGTCGAAACTGAAGGTGTCCAACATCTGTAGGGACTCAATGGTTGTGAGTCAACTTCTGAGGAATATATGTAACTGTATACTTGAGGGAGTATAAAACTGCGGTACATCTGAAAATTGTCGCCAAGCGCAACCCGAATATCCATAGGAATATGTAACTGGTTGTTTTCTCAATTAGACTCTCAAATGCGGTAGAGTCAGGTGATATCCGGGGTCTTCAACAAAAAACTGAAAGGACAGATACCCTGTACAAGTCTTAACGATGCAATCAAGGTGTTGAAGTCGACCATGTGAGAAACAATCATTTGGAGAGGCATTGAGGACTCCTTTCAAAATGATCCGTAGGCACTCATCATTAATGGTGATGAGTCCAAGGCACATGGACCTCTAGGTCTATCCTCTGGAATATATTTGGTTGGCGTCGATAGAGGGAGAACGACAACTACCAAGGCGATGATGTTTCCTTGACAGGAGCACGAGGTGTACAACTGAAGTGTGATAGTACTGATGGTAGGACTGAAATACTGTGGGGATGGAGAATAACTGGGGTCATAAAGTGGGTAGACTCAAACTTCCTTTGTTCTAAGCATGATGATATGGTGGTTAACCTAACAACATAGGAAATTGACTTTTAGGTGTGAGGATCATAGCTTATCAGGGGTATGTATTGCAGACTTGAGTGACTCTGGGGGGGACAAGCTGATGTATGCTATAGGGGGACTCTCAGGGTGACATTGCAGAATACTCTTAACAAAGGCGACCAAAATGGGGAAGCTTCCATATGAGTAGACATGATCTATTGTGGCACCGAAAAGCACCGTTGGGTCCTTCTTCGTAATTTTAATGAGCTCCAAGAAGGGATAAAAGTGTGCTCTGAAATGGTACTATCCTGTGGATTTATGCGAACCCAAGATTGTTCATGCTCGTGGTTGCTTTCAGTTTTAGAGAGTCTGAAAGCAGTAAGTAGACTCCAATGGTGTTCTTTTTCGTGTGTTAGTCTCCAAGGTCCGAAAAAGCATAAAATGATGCAAATGGAGAACTCTTCTAGCCAATGTGACTAGAGTATTCCTTTTTCGTAATTAGTCTATAAGGTCCGGAAAATGGGTAAACTTATACCAGGTAGACGCCCTTTCAGATACTTTTAGCGAGCATGAAAGGAAGCAAGATTGCTCGGCGATCTTTCCATTGTTTTATGAGTCAGAAAAGAGCTTAACGGAAACTCCCTAAGTGCCTTTTTCGTAAAAGAATTGCTCGGCCCGAAAAAGGGATAAAATTATACTGAACAAGAACGTATTGGAGAGAGCAAGAAATGATCTCGAGCATCGTCATGAGCACGGAAAACTAAATCCGGCGACATAAAGATCGTAAAAAATGGGCAACGACCGATTTGGCACGCAGACCGAGGCGATGAGGGGCATTTTGGAGAAATGTTCAAAATATTTGGGGGTGAGAGCGAGAAATGATCTCAATCATCATCACAAGTGTTGAAACTTGAATCCGACGATATAAAACTCGTAAAAAACGGACCACGGCCTATGTGGCACGCAAATCGAGGCAACGAGGGGTATGGGAAAAAATGCCTAAAAAATATGGCGGTGAGAGTGAGAAATGATCTCAAGCATCATTACGAGGGCATAAAACTAAATCCGGCAATATAAAACTCATCAAAAACGGACCACGATCGATGTGGCACGTAAATTGAGGCGACAAGAGGCATGGGAAAAAACGCTTGAAAAATCTGGTGGTGAGAGCAAGAAATGATCTCAAGCATCATCACGAGAACGAAAAACTGAATCCAGCGATATAAAACTTGTCAAAAATGGACCACGGTCGATGTGGCACGCAAATCGAGGCGACGAGGGTCATGGGAAAAAACACCTGAAAAATTTGGTGGTGAGAGCGAGAAATGATCTCAAGCATCGTCACGAGCGTGGAAAGTTAAATCCGGCGATATAAAACTCGTCAAAAATGGACCACTGTCGATGTGGCACGCAAAACGAGGCGACAAGGGGAATGGGAAAAAAATGCCCGAAAAAGGGACCTGGTGGAATTGGAAAAGGAGTGGACTATTGTGAAGTTCTCGTTGCGCTGATTCCAACGGTTTGAAAAAATGGACATCGTATGATGCCGAAATGGTTGATTGAAAATTGTTAAAATTCTATAAATAGCAAGTGGGCCCAATGTGACAAGTGTCATTTTCATCGTTGAGTTTCACAGAGTAATTGAGGTGGTCAGAGCATTTTCTCGATTTGTGGGAGATTCGACCGTTGGTTTTTTATTCTGCGAGTTTCAGGTAAGCCTATGTGCCTTAGCCTTTTAAATTATTTTCTTTCTGTTTGGCGTAGGGGCCCCGAAGGCTGCGTAATTCCACGTTGGCTTCCCAACGTGAAATATCGCGGGTTTCGGCCCATTTTCCACGATGTGCATCACGGCTTTCAGGGCTGAAAGTCGCGATGTTTATCGCAGCTTTCGGGCTGACAGCCACGATGTTCATCGCGTCTTTCTGGCTGACAGCCACGATGCCCATCGCGACTGTGGGGCTGATATCCGCGATGTGCATCGTGGCTTTGAAGCTGAAAGTCACGATGTCCATCGCGGCTAACAGCTCGAAAGTCGCGATGGGGTTTTTTGAGAAAAAAAAAATTGTTTCTAAAAAAAAAAATTCTTTGTTTTTGGGCAGGATGCTGAGGAGGCCACTAGTGTTGTGGTAGGAGAGAGAGATAGATGTGGGTTTGATGGGTCAGATTCGTGATGACCTGGTTGTGCGAGCGACCTTGGTTGAGGGTGGACTCCTAAAGTTCGCTCAGGTTCCTCTTATGCATTCAGTCAGAGATCTGCTGAACAAATTGGTGGATTTCTAGGTTCTGGCAGAGGGTGCATTCATGGTGCAGGGTGTGCGACTAGAGATCACCTTGAGTGATGTTTATTTCCTTACTGGCTTGCCCCATTTGGGGGAGATCGGGGAGTTGCAGTCGAGGATTCCGGCTAGTTTGGACATCGAGGATCTACTAGAGAGATTCTGTGTTCCTGGGGCTCGTATACAAAACAACGCACTGAGTATTTTGGACTTGCGGGAGCCGAGGATGCAGGGAGTGGGGGCTTGTGTTTTGCGAGTGCTTGGTGCATAGGCACCTCATCGTTTGTCTGGGGGGGAAATGATGATGGTAAATAGTATTTTGAGAGGTAGTTATTTTGCTTGGGGGCAGATGTTCTTAGCCTGTGTTCGCGGGAGCTGAACAAGGTTAGTCGAGAGGGAGGGGAGTTTAGCTATGCCTCCTTCCTCTGTTGTTTCTTCTTTGAGCGGGTACCTACCTTGCAGCCATGTGTGTCGGTTCGAGAGGGGTTACGGAGTGAGTCGCGGATGGTGCGGTGGGGGGAGATGATGCCCGGGGGTGGTGGTGGTATCCAACAGTTCTTTTCAGCGGATATGTATGATCAGTGGGAGCAGGAGCCCGTTGGTATTGATGATTATCCGTATGCTGGTATGGACTTCCGGGGGGACCCTGAGATGCCTCCAGCTTAGGGACAGGCCTGGGGTCTAGACGGTATGTCTTTGTTTTTGGTTCTCTGTTATATCATGTTTTGATGTTTTTGTTGTGAGTATAGCTAAAGACATTTATATGATATTAACTTGGTTCACTTGTGTGATTGTGCAGATATTGGTCCAAGGCACCAGCTGATCATGTAGGCCGTCGGGGGAGAATGATGGTGGTGGCACCTGTACCTGTAGCATCACCGCCTCCTAGTGCTCGAGGAGTTGTGCGTCCTCAAGATGATGCCTTGGAGGGCATACATGAGACTTTGGAGGGGCTTCTAGTGGGAGCACTAGAGGAGGGTTGGAGGGATTTGGATCAGCCGACTATCGAGCGTTGTTTCGATGCTCCCCGTGAGTGGCGGTCGATCTTGCTGAGAGTGGCTGTGGTGATGGCTGAGAGGAGAGCTCAGGATCAGTATGATCCAGAGGAGCCAGAGGAGGAGGAGCCAAAGGATCCCGGTGATCATGATGATTAGGTGATCTTATAGCTGCCCCCAAATGCTGATGAGCATATGGGGATGATTTTGTTGATACACATTTTGTACGACTAGTGTATTTTTGTATATTTGGGTGTTGAGGGCATTCTTGACATTATGACTTTTATGATGATATATATATATGTTTTGGTATATAGTCGTGTATGCACGTGGATGCACATCTTGTCTTGATTACATTTTGTTGCACGTGGATGCAATGTTTTGCTGCTTCGTACGCCCGTGGAGGCATATATTATGCACGTGGATGCAATGTTTAGATTTTTATAATGCCTATGTGATGCATGTCGTGATGTCCTACATGTTTTGGTTGACGTGCCAATCTAGAATGTTGTTAGCCATTGGTCTACTACAGTGTTATGATTTATTGGGACATGAGTAAAAAAGATGGATTCAAAATGTCGAATCATTTGTTTTGTGTGCAGGAATTTTCTAAATAGACAGGGATCGCATACCTGGTAACAGTTGTTGAGTTGGGAAACAAGGAGCTGGGAGTCCAGGAAAACACGAAGGTGACTTATGCCCATTTGGAGAGCGGCGGCGAGGAGACCGGTCACGGCATCGTACTCAGCTTGGTTGTTTGTGGCAGCACCTATACACACTCCATCGAGGTGGATCAACTCATGTGAAGGGGAATAAATTACCCAAGTTGCTGACGCGAGATTTGGAGACCAACGACTTGCGCCATCGACAAAACTGACGTGGTAGAGTGGAACAGGATCCATCTGTGTTCATGCAGGAAAGAATTGAAATGTAAGGTTACGAAAATTTATAGTGAAATTTTTTTTTTTTAAAATAAAAAAAACTGTACAATATGGACTATGGTGTCCAAGAGTCTTTATGGGTAGAATCTTTTGAGGTACAACCCGTTATGGGGGTTGTGCATGGAATTGCCTTATGAATCGGTCAAAATGTATGCTCCATGTTCAAGGCAAGTGTGTATGATATATGGGCCTTTCCACATAGATTGGAACTTTCCTTTGCCTGTTTTGTCATGGGCTTGATCGTAAACAAGGACCAGGTCTCCTTCACTAAATGCTCGTGGGTGAACATGTTTATCGTAATGGAGTTTAGATTTGTTCTTTGCGGCTTCGATTGTTTGTAGAGCTACGCGGCGATCTTCACCGGCTTGCTCTAAAAGAAGTAGGCGTTCTTCAATTAGTGACGTATCAGGGAGAAGTTCTATGGAAATTTGTAATGTTGGTATCTGGCATTCAATGGGGAGGAAAAATTCCACACCATGAACTAAATGGAATGGGGTAAAGCCAGTGGCAGTTTTGGTCGACGTTCGATAAGCCCATAATACGGGAAAAATCATGTGATGCCAATTGGATTTATGTTTGTCGACAGTGCATTGGAGGATGGTCTTCAAAATTTTGTTAACAGCTTCGACTTGGTAGTTCCCTTTGGGGTAGTAGGCGGAGGAGAAATGATGTTCAAACTTAAGGAGTATGGACAATTCTCTCCAAACAGAGTCTTCAAAGTGAGAGCCGTGGTCTGAGACGAGTTGTTTTGGTACTCCAAAACGAGCAATAACATGGTTGGGGAAAAAACGGGTTGTAGTGTCGGCTTTGCAATTGTAAGTAGGCATGGCTTCCGCCCATTTGGTAAAGTAATCAACAACCACAATAATGTGTTTGTGGCCGCCGGCTGATGTGGGATTGCAATCCATGAAGTCGATGGCCCATTTGCAAAATGGTCCAGCGGTGACGACTGGATGAAGGGGGGCGGGGGGGGGTTCTTGCCTTTGGGGCAAAGAGCTAGCAGTTTTGGCAGTGTTTGACTGCTGTGATACAATCAGTGAATAATGATGGCCAAAAATAACCTGCGCGGATTAGCTTTTGGGCGGTGGCCATTCCGGAGAAATGGCCGCCGCAGGCACCGCTATGACAGTCGTTAAGGACTTGTTCGGCTTCGTCTTGGGAAAGGCATCGTCGTAAGATTATGTCGACCCCACGTCGATAGAGGACATCACCCAAGAGTAGATAACGAGGGACATGGTGACGGGTGCGGCAGCGTCCGTCACGGTCGATGTTGGGTCGAAATTTCTGTGTGCGGAGGTATACCAAAATGTCGCCATACCAAGGGTTGTCAGACGAGATGATGAACAAATGTTCGTCGATTATATCAGTATGGATAGTTGGTGATGATGACAATGATGGTAAGTCTGTAATGATTTGAGTGAGTGCTAATGCTTTGGTGCTCTTCGGGGTTTTAAAAGTTAGGTCATATTCTTGTAATATAATCACCCATTTGGCAACACGTCCTTGTAGAAGGCGACGATTCAAGAGATAGACCATTGGATTGGAATTGGCCACAACCGTGGTGGGGCTGAGGAGAATGTATGTCGCAGCTTTTGTACTGAAAAGACGACGGCGAGGGCCATTTTCTCTTCATGTGGGTAGCGCAGTGGTGGGCCTAACAAGGTCTGGCTCACATAGTAATGACGTGTTCTTGATGAGCGGAGTCTTCTTGGACGAGTACTCCGGAAATGGCGTAATCTGATGCCGAAATGTAAAGGGTAAAGTCTCTTGTGAAATCTGGTGGAGAAATCAACGGGGCGCTGGTAAGTACTTTTTTCAGATCTGTGAAAGCTCCTTCTGCTTGGTTGTCCCATACGAAGCGGGTATGAAGACGTAGCAAATGGAGGAAACCATGTACAGCGGTGGCATAGTTTGGGACAAAATGACGAAGGAAGTTGGATTTCCCTTGGAGGCTTTGAAGTTGTCTTAATGTACGTGGTGATGGAAGGTCCACTATGGCTTGAACTTTTAGAGGGTCAACGGTGATCCCTTTTTCTGAAATGACAAACCCCAGCAGGCGACCTGCTAGAACGCAAAAGACACACTTGAGTGGGTTCAAGCGGATGTTGTATTTTCGACAACACCAGAAAACTTGTCGAAGGTCGTCTAAATGGTCAAATCGTTTCTTAGATCGAGCGGTGAGGTCGTCTAGATAAACTAATATGATTTTATGCAGATCGTGAAAGCAATAAGTCATGGCACGTTGGAAAGTGGCTCCGGCATTCTTGAGACCGAAAGGCATGACGCGATAGGCGAAGGTGCCCCATGGGGTAGTAAAAGCGGTTTTGTATTGATCTTATTTACGGATTTTGATTTGGTTGTATCCGGAGAAACCGTCCATAAAAGAAAGTACCTCATGCCCTGCACACTCATCGATTAGTTGGTCAATAAATGGTGTGGGGAAGTTGTCTTTGGGACAAGATAGGTTGAGGTCATGGAAGTCAGTACATACGCGGATGGTGCCGAATTTCTTATTGACTGGTACTGGGTTTGAAACCAAGGTGGTGTATGCAATAGGGTATATGAAGCCTGCTTCTCGATTTCTGCTTTGACGACTGAAAGCTTGGATGGGTGAATGGGATGTTGTTTATGGCGGACCGGTGATATGTTAGGCCAAGTGTCTATGTGATGTTCTACGATGGTAGGATCAAGACCAGGCATCTCGGTATATGACCAGGAGAAGACATCTTGAAATTCTTGGAAGAGTTTCTTATAAGCTTGGGTTTCTTTCTCAGTGCATGAAGTGCCCAAAGAGATAAGCTCAGGTTTTCCGGGGGTGGTGGAGATGTCGATTTTTATAATGGGAGAAATGTTAGCCATGTTACCTTCCTCGAAGGCTTCTGGAGCTGGTATTGGATCTTTGAACCAATCGACCTTGGTTGGTAAGAAGTCCTTAGATTCAACAGATAGTTGGTTTGTCGCGGTGGATGCAGATGCTTCGGGAAGGAAGTATGATCGATGGTGCATATCATCCCAAGGGTAGTCTGGTGCAGTGAGTGTTTCTAGGATTTCTTCATCGGTACGAAAGTAGTGTTCCATTAAATGAATTGGTTCGGGTTTATAGGTAGTTGAAATCATATAAATGGTATTGATTTCTTCTGAATGGGAAGATTATGGGGGAAATATTTCCTCAATAAGTGGTGGGGATATCTCTAGGTCGACATTATTCAACTCGTATAGTGCTACTCTGTAATTTGGGAGATCGGGGCAGTGATGTGAATAATGGTCGTAGATTTCGCATATTGCACAAGGATGGTTTGTGCGCAATGATTTATCATGAGGCTGAGGGGGGGGGGTTTAGTTTGACTACTGGAATGTTGGTGTCGTCATCCAACATATTCATGTGTTCTTGAAGTGCCGGTAGTTGTGGACATAGATGGGTAGCGTGGCCGATATCGTCGCACAATGAGCACTTAGGGAGCACACGGGTTGGGGGATTCTTAGCTAATTTGGGAGTCACTGGGGGGGTGCGAGTTGTGGGTGCAGTGTTGTAGGTTGGTGGACCTCTACCCCCAGTGTGGAGGGATTGAGAGGGGACATAACTAGATGTCGATGTAGTGCCCCCTGTTGGAATTGATCGGTTTTGGTGGTTGGAACCAACAGGTGGTGGGCGATTTTGGGGGTTTGGTATGCTAGGTGGTGGATGGTTTGACATATTCATATGTTGTACCAGTTGTAAAACAATGTTCGGAGTCAGTGGGGGAGTTGGGGCAGGTAAGTACCATACAAGTAATCCTAACGTTAAACCTAGAAGGTTGAGTGTAGCCATTATTGGCTTGCTGACAACTCCTGAAAACGGAAACAAGAATGGGATTGTGTGAATCGGTGTTGTTCTGATATGATTAGGCACGATGGGTGTTTGTGGCGGTGGTTGAAGTTGTTGAGGATGTTGTTGTTCATTGTGTGATAGGGTGCATAAATCGGATACTTCAGTTACCTTAAGAGGGGGTGGGATTGACGGGAAAGAGTTGGTCATGGGAGTATCTGAATATATCCCGGGTCCGACTGATGAGATGAATGATGTTGGTGCACTAAGGACGGGTTGTTCGATCATGGGAAGAACATTTTTTGGCGTTGCGGGGGCATTGGGATCAAAGTATGTAATCTGGTCGATTTTAACTACGCGTCCTTCATGGGGAACATCATGATGCGGAAAACTGAAGAAGTGACAACTTTCATTTTATACATGTAGCTTCGTCCCAGAAGGAGATTGTAATCAAGTTGGGCGTTAATGACCTCTATATCTATGAGAACCAATTTTCCCCCAAGCTGTATGGGTACGTTCACTAACAAACCTTGAGGTTGAGCTGCACGGCCTTCGTAATCTCGAAATGCGGTAGTTGATGGTTGTAGCATTGGGGATCCAAGTTTCTGCCATACGAAAGTCGACATAACGCAGGTAGAGGCCCCTTCCTCAATTATGCATCGATGAACGACGAGGTTGCGAATGGAGACGAAAACTTGAAAAGCTAGAGATGAAGGTAGAGGAGGTTCATCTTGTTCTAAGTCGAAAGCCATCATGTTAGAGTCGTTAGGATCTATGGCACCAATGGCAGATAACAACAATTTTCTCTGTGCCGGACAGTTTTTCAAGATTTCAAGAGCGGACAAAGCAGTGGGGGACTGAGCTAAATCCTCTACAATGTTATAGTTGGAAGTTGCACGTGCGTTCGGGTTATTGTTAATCCGTCTCAAAGGGAAATGAGGTGCTTTGGGACCCCCGTCCATGGGCATATTGGATATGCGAAGTGGTTGATCGGTTGGGAGTACTCGACGATGGGTCGGTAGGTGTGGCCTCAGGGGCAGATCCGTATTGATTTCGACAGATTTGAAGATTGACATCATTAGCAAATGGTGAGTGTTGGACTCTGCATGCTGGTAATCGACTGCTGCATAGGTAATTTGTTGTTGTGGTGCAGTGGATCCTTGAGGGGGATCATTTGGATGAGTGTTTACCGTGCCTTGGTTTGGTAAGGGATTTTGCAATATCATGGGTTGTGGCTGAGGGGGAGGTGTTGGGTGTGCAGCGTGTCCTTGTCGTTGGGCGTCGTCGGTCCAGAGTTGACGGGCTTGATCTAAATAGGGACAATTATGTGTGTAATGGCCGTAGACTCCACATATGGAACATGGATGGTTTGTTCTCAAGTTATTATTTTTGGCCTGTTTCGGTGGACGGTCAGGGTTTTGGTTGGGGGAGCAGCGTTATTATTATTTGGGAGATTAGGTGGTGGTCCACCTTGGTTGTGTTGCTGGTTGTTTTCACGGTTACGTCCTCTTCCACGGTTTTGTTGACCTCCTTGGTTACGCTGGTTGTTCTGGTTTGGAGGTTGGTTTTGCTGTGCGTACACATGCCCTTGGGCAGTAGGTGGGTTTTGAGGTCATGGGGGCTCTGGAGCAGGTTGCGGTGGGTAACCTTGAGCTGCTGGAAGTGTTGGAGCAAGAGGTGCTGCCTATTGAGGATAATAAGCCACTTGGGCTTGTGGCTGGACCAGAGTCTGGTGGGCCTGTTGGTTATAGTATGAAGGTGGTGCATAAGCTGATGGTGCTTGCCCATAACATTGTGGTGGACATGAGGGTCCATGAGTGTGGTAGGTGTGCATTACTGGAGCATACGAAGTTCTAGCTCCATAATGAGATGAAGCCCTAGAAAGGTCTGGGGCGTTGTTTGAACTCATCATGGTAAAAGGTTTGTTTTGCACCATAACCTGGTCGATAATACCGTCGACGGCATGGGATTCCCCCGGTGCGTCATGGTGGCATGGATCGTCGCGCGAGGCATCCGATAAAATGGTGTATAGATATCCAGACTGGGCATATATGAGGTCGAACTGCTGGGATTTTAAGATGGCTTCTTCTTCCGATTGGGGTCGTTCAGAAGCTACATCTTTGGCTATGAGGGGAGGAGTGATTTGAGGAACCAGTCCAAAAAGATACAGTCGTCAAGCTTTATCTTCCAGAGGCTACAGCTCTTACGCCACTCATGGATGTGTGTAGTGGTGTTCTGTCTACAAGACAAAATTATTTCCACTCCTGTGTCATAGCGTATAGGTAGTTGAAAGAACTGAAGGAACGTTGAGGTGAGGGATGTAAAAGTGGGGTGTGTCCCATGTGGCTGCTCAATGTACCACTTGGTTGCAGAGCCAGTGAAAGTTCTTTGTAAAAGTCTCAGTCTAATAGAATCATCTACTATGGATTTTGAGGAACACCATAGGTGAAACAACATGATATGGTTTTGGGGATCTTCCCCAACTTTTCCTTCAAATTTTGGGATATCTGAGGGAAGCTTTGTGGGAATGGGGGGCCACGCAAGGTCGTGTCTAATAGGGTCGTTGGTTAATCTTCCCATGTCTGGTAAGTTTAGACTAGCCATGTATGGCAGACTGACAGATGGGTGCGGCATGGTCACTGGGGCATAATTGCTAATGGTAGCATTATGGATTGGTCCAGTGCCCCCTAAGGGTATGCTAGGTGTGAAAGGGATGTGTCCTCCAGCTGATGTGGTGTGGGAGGGGCTTGCGCTCCCAAGTGCAACATGGGTTGCAGATGGGTTAGGAATGGTTCCAGTAATCACTGGGATCTGGGTAGTGGCAATGAGAGGGGGGGTGACCCCCATGTTGGGCATACCTAAAGAGGGTGTGGCCCCCATATTAGGCATGCCTAAGGGGGTTGTGGCTACCGTGGTTGTCACGGTAGTAACGGGGGTTGTTGATATAGCCCCAATAGCAATGGTGAAAAGGGGGTCATATTGTGATCCAGCCATGGGGTTGGTTGGTGATGTCTCGGTAGGGTATTCGGATTCAGCCTCAGAATCAGATGTGAGATGAGGTGCGTCAGAATCGGATGACTGAGTTCTATGCTGGTGACGTGTGGAGTCAAGGGATAACGCTCTACGTCTATGACGTGTAGAGTCAAGTGTACCGAATTGAGGGGGTTCACTCTAAAAACGTCGGGATCGTCTTAAGTTCTCAATGGTGAGAGATGTATAAAAATGCCAATGGATGGTGGTGAGATAAAAAAACTCAAGACCCTAGTGCAACGATGTGTGCAAGAGGGGAGTGTGAAAAAGCATTGGCTCTCAGGCCAACAACCAACCTCAAAAGCACTTACTATAACAGTTGTGCTATAGTAAGTGGAGTAATCAAGAAAAGTGGTCAAAATACCAAAAATCAAGTGGCTCCTAGAAAAAAGTGGTGCTCACTAGACCAAGGGGGGTAGCAGAGCATGCAAACGCCTAACTAATAGTGGTATTATGAATCAACAAGGTATATCCTCTGCAAGGTGATGAAATCCAAGTCAGACAATATAAAATGTGGAATCAAAGGTTATATATCCCCCTACCGGGAGGGACACCGGGTAGACAATCCTAAAAATTGGCCACTAAGATACCCCGTTCATGACACGTTCGGTTGGGTGAATCTGCAGTTTGGTTCTATCGCCGCTGTACTCCCATACGGGTGGTATACCGAGAACTGCGAAAGGTATCCTTCGGTTATTGAATGGATAGTGGTATTCCACTCAGGCTTTCGGAACCAATCTGGCTACTTCAACCCTCCTAAGGGAGAGGCCTTCCCGATAAATTGGTGTATAACCGTTTCAACAAATAATAAGGGATTTTTGGTACCCTAAATGTCAACCACTATGTCTCATATGTAAATAATTGAGGGGTTTTATTGGAAAACCTATCCCCCCAATCCTACCTAGCTACAAGATTCTTTAAGTGTTCCCCAAGTGGGGTTAAAGTGTTTGTTGAGTTTAGGCACATTTTAAGGCTCAGTTAATTAAAAAAGTGGCAGATTGGATGCAAGTGTGATTATTTAACTGAAAAAGAATTTGCCCTTCTTGGGCGATTGATTACAAATTAAAAACAAAACGATTTCAATTTGTAAAAAATAAAAGGCTTTTTTTCAAATGTAAATGCTTTAGCAAAAAATAATTCAAAAACTATGGACTTTTGAAATAATTTTTTAAAGAAAAGCAAATATCATAAAATTTGCAAGAAATAAATGGATTTCTAAACGCTTGCTTAGGCAAAACTATTGAGCAAATCGGAAAGATGGTTCGAAATTTGCAAAGAATTGAAATCTATGATCTAAACAAAGTGCTAAATAACCTTTCTTTCACTTGTTGAAATTTTTTTTAAAAGATTTTAATTGAGCATATGTAATAGAAAATGATTTACTATTGCTGCAATAATGCAGAAAAAATAATGCTGGACCAAATAGGCTAAATGGGCAAAAGCGCAGCAGAATTTTTTTCTAAAAATTGGGCCCGATGAAAAAAAAAATGGCATCGCAGGTTTATGGGTAAAAGCCGCGATGTGAATCACGGGTTTAAGCCGCGAAGCCGCAATGTGCAGCGCGGAAAAAAGTTGCGAAGCCGCGATGTGCAGCGCAGAAAAAAGTTGCGAAGCACAAAGCCACGATGTGCAGCGCGGAAAGGCCGCGATGCGCAGTGCGGAAAAATGCCGCGAGGTCGCAATGAGGTGCGCGAATGTCAGGCGAAAAAGCGCGATGCGAAAAAGGAAAAATTGTCGTCGGAAACGAAACCGAAAAGTGAAATTTCGAGCTGTTAAAGGCTACAGAAAGGGACAAAAGCTAGAGCAGCAATGAATATGCTGTCTAGTATGGCAGATCTGTAAATTAGAATGATAAAACTAGTAAAAAACGAAGATCTAAAGCTAAAGTGTAAGATTCAAAAATTCGAATACCAGCGGAGTCGCCAAAAACTGTTGCTTGGTTTTTCAACCAAGCATGTGCAAGGATGCACCTATTAACTTGTAATAGCAGTCTCGAATGAAAAGCAAAAACAACTATGAATAAACTAATATAATCAGATCTAACATTAACATGTGTAAATAAATAAAAAACTAGATTTCAAAACATAAGCAATAAGATCTAAGAAAAAATAGTAACTTGAAAAATATTTGATTTTGTATTACCTCAAATGGTGAGGATGATGGATGTTGAGCAACTCCAAGGTTGAGAAGCTCCAATATCCAATGGTCTCTTCTTCTCCAAAGCTTCAATGGGAATCTTCAAACTCGAAATGGGAGGCAATGGCTCTCAAAGGGAATTTGGCAGCATAAGGATAGGATGAAATGTGGATGGAAAGTGAGGAGCCCCTATCACCTTTTTATAGTTTTCGGTGATGGGGAATACCATTATGGTAATGAGGAAACCAATGGTATTAACCAACATGGTTTAGGTACCTTTTTCTCTCTTTCATTTTTTGAATATTTTGAATATTTTTATTCCCTTTTAATATTTTTGGGAATTTTGGACCATTTTTGAGGGTTTTTTTGTGTTTTTTGAGGAAAAATACATACTTTTGGGGGGAAAGGGTGTATTATGGTCTTTTTGGTGACCTTTTTATGGTTTTAGAGGCTCATATGGTGGAAAAAGTGGACAAATGGGTCATGTGAATAAGGGAATGAGCTAGTGAGCACTTTTTGGGTGTTAACATCAGGTATTTGAGAGGTACTACCACTTAGGCATTATGTTTTGGAGGTTCATACATTGTGCTACAGGGATATGTTGATGCAGATATGGTAGGTGATAAGGATAGCAGGAGGAGCACCACAAGGTATGTGTTTACTGTAGGTGGAACAACAGTAAGTTGGATTTCGAAACTGCAGAAGGTTGTTGCACTTTCAACAATGGAAGCAGAGTATGTTGTTGTTACAGAGGCTAGTAAAGAGATGATTTTGTTGCAGAGGTTTATGGAGGAATTGGGTAAGAAGCAGAAGGATAGCAGGTTGTATAGTGACAACCAGAGTGCCATTCATCTTGCAAAGAACTCGGCATTCTATTCCAGGACTAAACATATACAACTCAAGTACCATTTCATACGCTCTGTTCTGGAAGATGAACTGTTGAAGTTGGAAAAGATACAAACTAGCCAGAATCCTGCAGACATGTTCACAAAGGTAGTGACCAGAGAGAAACTGAGTTCCTGCTCGATTTCAGTTGGCCTTCTAGCATGAAGGTGAAGAGGAGAAAGTTGCCAAGTCCAACGTCTAGCAAGTACATCAATGGTGGAGTTGTTGTGATCAGTCTCCAAGTGGGAGATTGTTGGTTGTGGAGCCATATTTTCTTGTCTCGTAGATGATATTGTTTTAGCCGTGCACCTCAGAGGATTGTACACTCATGCCCCTACCTTGGTTTTGGGTAACCCATGGTATTTTTCCATTGTATTTCCCTTATAAAAGAAAGACATTGTAATACGGCTAGGGTTGATGTATTAGGTTTTATGCATTGTAAATATCTATGAGATCGGAAGAGAGACTATGAGAGAGTGTGAAGAGGAAGTGTAGCAGTTGTGTTGTAGGTTGTATCCCTTCACCTTGCAGGATGGAATAATAATAAGGACTGGAAACTTCAGTGTGGACGTAGTCAAAGTTGGGGTGAACCACAATATATATGTGTCTCTCTTGTAATGTGTATGTGTGATTATATTTGCATTTATGTTTATTGTTATTGCTCTGCGATCCTGTTTTTCTAACAGCTATTGCATATGCTAGACTATGATCCAAAACTTGAACCTGGAAAATTTATCATCTTCACCTCCATGCTTAAAGGCCAACTGGTATTGAGCAGGAACTCAATTTTTCTCTAGTTACTACCTTTGTCAGCATGCATATAGGATTGTGGCTAGTGTGTATCTTTTCCAACTTCAACAGTTCATCTTCCAGAACAAATCGTATGAAATGGTACTTGATCTATATATGTTTAGTATTAGAATGAAATGATAAGTTATTTGCAAGATGAATGGCACTCTGGATGTCACTATACAACCTTCTATTCTCCTTCTTCTTACCCAATTCCTCCATGAACCTCTGTAGCCAAATCATCTCTTTACTAGCCTCTGTAGCAGCAACATACTCTGCTTTTGTTGTTTAAAGTGAAACAATCTTTTGTAGTTTCGAAATCCAACTTACTAATTTTCCACCTACAGTAAAAACATACCATGTGATGCTCCTCTTGCTATCTTTATAACCTGCCATATATGCATCAAGATATCCCTGTAGAACAATGTTTGAACCTCCAAAACATAATGCATGAGTTGTAGTACCTCTCAAATACCTGAGAATACACTATACTACCTTCCAATACTCTTTACTTGGATTATTCATATACCTGCTATTAACACCAAAATTTGACCACCTAGCTCATCCCCTTAGTCACATAACCCATTCATTCCCTTTTCCTACATATTTGGCTTACGAAAACCCAAAATCCATAAGTTTGCAATTAAATGGACAAAAGTCATTATTTCCCTCAAAAAATTAATTAAATTCCTCCAAAAAAGGTCAAAATCGCCAAAAAAGAAAAAAGAAAAAAGAAAAGAAAAAGGGGAAATATTCAAAATAAAAAGAAAAAAAGAGGGAAACCATCAAATACCATGGGCCAATACTAGTGTCTTCCCAAAACCACGGGACAATATACCACCATCCAAAATTTCTATAAAAAGGAGGCGAAGCCCCGCCATTTGACAGAATTCACTCCGTCAAACAACAACATATTTTGGAGTGATCCAAGAAATAATCATATTGGACTACTATTGTGTGTAGTATCCATTGTTCAAATGTGATTGGGTAGATGTACACAAGAAGAGTGGATTGAAAGTTGATGAAATTGGTTTTACATTGGTGAATTTGAAGAGATGCTTAAGTAAGGACAGAGTGCAAGATTATCCATTTATTCTGGCATCACAAGCGAAACAAGTATTCTATGTACAAGATCCTGTAGAGAATGATTGGTATGTAGTTCTGACATGCCCTCCAAAGGGATTGAGAAATAGTAACACATATGAATTGGAGTATGCAGATTTATCAAGCGTTGCAGACTTTGAAGGGACAAAATGCAAAGATGATGAAGCTATAGGTGATGGTGACATGGATTATGTTCGAAAAGATTGTGAAGGTCAATGGTTGGAAGTTGATAAATGAGTATTATTCATGATTTATTCATCCGTACTCATTGAATTTATATCTATGAAAAATAAAATTACATTTTCACTCTTCATTGTTTTGAATGTACCTATATCAATTAATTGACTATATTGTTTACTTGAATGCCATTGTCAAAGTTGCTTAGATGACAAGCATTGTTGAAGTTGCTTAAAGGAAGTCATGTCGTGGTTTTGTTTTTGTTCTCATTATGGTAAAATGACTTATTATATGCTACTGTTTTATGTTTGTTATATAGCTCCTTCAGCTTTAAATTCTTTCTTCAAATCACAGTATAAGTGGCCATCTTAAACTATTATGATTTTTACCCTTTTGTGGGAGATAATGGCAGCTTTGTATAGAATATCATAAATGAATTTTTATGTGTTGATAGCTACTTGTTCTTAAGGGATAGTAAATAACCACCCTAGTAGGTGGATTTAATAGCATTTGTAATCCGTCGCTATATATGCGTTTAATTGTGGTTATTAACCTCTAAAAGTTTCTATAAGGGAAGTTTAAAACTACCCACGTAGGTTTCTATAACGACATTTCAAACCAAGCCCATAAGTTTCTATAACGGAGGTTTGCAATTGCCTCCAGAAGTCTTAAGGGTGGTTTTTGAACTTCCCTGTATACTGTTACAGTTCGGTGCCACACCCCCTCTGCAAGTTGCTATGAGGGGGGGTTCTAAAGTGTCCTTGTATGTTGCTACGACGGGGGTTCTAAATTGATCCTCTGTGTAGATATAGGGGTGGTTCTAAACTGATATTGTAGGTGTTTATGAGGGGGGTTCTAAATTGACCTTGTAGAAAACTATGAGGGGGGTTTTAAACTGCCCTCGTAGCTTGCTATGAGGGGGATTCTTAATAGCCACTATAGGTGTCTATGAGGGGGATTTTAAATTGACATTGTAGGTGGTTATGAGGGGGGTTGTTAATTTCCCCCATAGCCTACAATGAGGAGGGTTCATAACCCCCCTTGTAGGTCTCTACAAGGGGGGTTTCAAACCGCCTCTATAGCCCTCTACGAGGGGGGTTCCAAACCGCCCCTATAGGCATCTAAGAGGGGGGTTACAAACCACCCCTATATGCATCTACAAGGGGGGTTCCAAACCGCCCCTATAGGCCTCTACGAGGGGGGTTTCAAACTGCCTCTATAGGCCTCTACGAGGGGGGTTCAAACCGCCCCTATAAACCTCTACGAGGGGTGTTCTAAACTTCCCCTATAGGCCTCTATAAGGGGGGTTCCAAATCGCCCCTATAGGAATATACGAGGGGGGTTCACAACCACCCCTAGGCCTATACGAGGGGGGTTTGAAACCGCCCCTATAGTCCTCTACGAGGGGGGTTCCGAACCGCCCCCGTAGGTTTGTATGAGAAGGCTTATGAGGGGGGTTCACAACTGCCCTCGTAGGTCTCTATGAAGGGGGTTAAAAAACACCCCCGTAGGTCCCTATGAAGGGGTCTATTAGGGGGGTTTAAAATCGCCTCCGTAGACCTCTGCGAGGGGGGTCACAAACTACCCCCAAAAGTCACTTTTGGGGGCGGTTCCAATCTCATCAAAAATCGCCCTTAAAGGGAAAAAAATTTAACATCAGTGCCTTTAGGGGCGGTTTTTCCAAAACCCCCCCCCCCCTAGGTCACTTTTGGGGGTGGAAGACAACCCCCCCTAAAGGCCAAAAATGTAGTAGTGAAGGTGAAGGGGAATGCTCAAACCCCCTGCTTGAAGAGGATGTAAGTGATGGTTCTTTCTCTGATATTTATGATTATGATATGGAGGATGAAGATGATGATATGCATGCAGATCATGACCCTCCTACAAGGCCCAAGTGGGTTGAGAAAACCATACAAGTTGCTGGTGAGCTTGCAGGTGATCCACAAGATCCTAGGAAGACTAGATCATAGTTTCATAATGCCTTGGCTTATTGTGATCCAGAGCTTCATGGAAGATGTTTCCTTATGGTTGGATCTGATCCTCAATCATATGCAAAAGCATCAAAAGAACCAAGATGGAAAACAATCATGTAAGAAGAGATGAACTCCCTCCATGACAATGCAACTTGAGATTTGGTCCCTCTTCCTCCCAAGAGGAAACTAGTGCAATGTAAGTGGGTTTATAGGACCAAAATGGCCTCTGATAGTTCTAATATGAAGTATAAGGCCAGGTTGGTGGCTAAAGGATTCTATCAAGTCCATGGAGTGGACTACACAGAGACATTTGCACTTGTGGCAAAGATGGACTCAATCAGGCTAGTTTTGGCCATTGTTGCTTCCAAGCGATGGGAGGTTCATCACATGGATGTGAACAGTGCATTTATTCGTGGGGATATTGAAGAGGAGATCTATATGCAGCATCGTGAAGGATTCATTGTAGATCATACACTTGTTTGCAGGTTGAAGAAGTCCCTCTATGGTCTCAAGCAAGCTCCTAGAGCTTGGTATGCCAAGATGGACAATTTTCTGCTATCACAAAGGTTTGAGAGATGTAAGTATGATCCAAATGTTTATATGCAACATGTTAGTGACCTTATATTGATTATTTTACTATATGTTGATGATCTATTGATCACTGGTATCTGCACAAAAGAACTAGGCTCAGTTAAAATGCATTACATAGTACTTTTGCCATGACAGATCTAGGATTGTTGAAACAATTTTTGGGTTTGGAGATTGATCAAACTGTGGATGGGATCACTCTTTCTCAATCAAAATATGCTTCAGATCTACTGCAAAAGTTTAAAATGGTTGAATGTAAGGCTGCAAAATTCCCATTCCTTTCAGGATTTAAGCTCACTGATTGAGGTTCTTCACCATTGGTCAACAATTCATTGTATAGACAACTAGTTGGGAGCTTGTTGTATCTCACACACTCTCGACCATATTTGTATTATGTTGTTGGGGTTGTTGCAAGGCACATGCAAGAGACTCATGGGGTCCATTGGAAGGCTGCAATAATGATCTTGCATTATGTGCAAGGTACCAAACATTTTGGGATACACTATGCAGCTGGTTCATCACTTGAACTAGTTAGTTTTACTGATTCTGATTGGGATGGAGATAGTTATGATCGGAAGTCTACTTCTGGTTATGTGTTTATGCTTGCACATGGTCCCATTTGCTGGTCTAGTAAGAAGCAGCACACCATCTCCTTATCTTCAGATGAGGCCCAATACAGGGGAGCAATGAATGCAACTACACAATGTGTGTGGTTGCAAGGCATTCTTGGAGAGTTTGCATTTGTGTTTGATTCACCCACAGTCATTTGGTGTGATAATCAAAGCACAATCAAGATCTCCACTGATACAGTACAGAGGCAGAGGACTAAGCACATAGAGATTCACATGCACTACATTCGAGGCTTGGTGCATGACCAAATTATTGCCTTGCAATATTGCCCTTCTGCTGAGCAAACTGTTGATATCTTCACCAAGAGTTTCACTGAGAAGACTTTCACTAACCTTAGATCACTCCTTGGGGTGAGTGATGCATGGTGAAGAATGGTATATTTTCCAGATATGTTTCATGTCCATTTTAGAGGGGAGGTTTTATTTCCCATGTGGTTTTCCTCCTTACCTTGGTTACATGGACTAATAAAAATTGTTGTTGTAGAAGGTGACTTGAGCCTTAGCTGCCAAGGCATTATTTTTGTTATCTACACAAGTCTAGCTTATGGGGGGGTGTTAGAAGATTATTACACCTTAGGACCTTTGTCTACATTAATTTTTTGATTAACCAATCTAAAATAAGGTTAATAATTACAATCCAAGGTTGTTAGAAGTTAGTTAGGGAAAATGATGACTCATCCACCAAAGTATGGGCCAAAATCGGTCAACATAGCTGTTGGGCACCCTATTTTTGGCCACCTCCAACATTTTTTGCCACTATTTGAGAAAAGGCGCCCTGTTTCCCTATTTTAAGGAAATTGTCTTTGACTTAGGCGCCCATGCATTGTATCTAGTCATTTTGCCCCCTCCTTGGTTGTTTTGGCCTCTCCTTGGATACATAACTTCCACCCAATCTTATCCACCACATGTGTGAGCCTCATTGATGTCTTCCCATGCCTATCCAACGTTCACATGGACAATTTGTACCTGTTTGGATGGATTTGGGAGCCTATTGGTCAACCTAAGGGGGATTGAGGTCCAATCTAAGCTAGCCACTTGTAGCTGCCTCCAAAGGCAAACGAATTCTTCCAAATGCTATATAAATGTACTCACAACTCATTGTTGGCTTGGATAGTAAAAAAACCTATTATTTTATTATTTGTATTACTGGTTTTTTATCATTTGTTTTCCTAAAATCTTTTTGCACTAATTTCTTGCACACTAAGCCAAAATTATAGACTGTGAGGTAATCTTTAGTTGCTAGATCCTACTGTGATTAAGATTTCACAGATTGAGATAATAATAGGTGTACATATTCAATGTTTTTGTTAATTTTATTTTTATGAAGAGGCAAAGTTTTGTGGAGGTTAATTTATTTTTTGAAATTTAAATGATATATATTTTAAAAATAAATTTTATGGAGAAAAATTAAGTTAATGTGACAATCTACATTTTAAAATAACTATACAAAATAAGTCCAAAAATTAAGATAAAATTTTCTAGTTAAAGTTTTTATTAGAATTATAGTTATCAATAAAACTTCTCTTGAATTGCTCTAAGCATGGACCTACTCTCAAATCAAAAGCTCTACAATGGTGGGAACGCTCTGTACATGCTCTCTCCTTTGTACCTGGAGCTGTGCATTTTGAAGGTTATGCTTATCACTGAGTCGTGCTCCACCGTGAAGAATCTACTAAGTGATATATATAATGAATGATATATATGAATTTGTATGATATTTCATACAACAACATTATTGTAATTTTTGAAATGGCTAGAGAGCAACCAACGAGCCACTTGCGACAAACACGTATATAAAAACAAAAACATATGAAAATCTTCCACATAATCTTTCCTAGTATTCCATGTACCAATCATGGATTTCTCGTTGTTTCACATTGTTGGATCACTATCACCAATTCTCCTCCACATAAGTAAATTTCTCATTATTTTGAGATTTTGAACAAACAAAGAAGATTTGCATAGAAGCAATTGAATGGTGCAAGTAGATATAAGGCTCCAAAACAATGGAAATTCTTCTATAAATCATTCGATACCAATGTCCATAATCAAATCTATCTATTCAATTTATATGCATTAGCTTACACTAGTTGGTTATTGTAGTCAATAGAGAGCAATTTAGATTTGAGAATGGAGAACAGATTAAATGTCACTAATCCTCCTCTATATGAAAAAATTGTAGATACGACAAAACTATATCAAACTTATACTTGTCTTCATTTGGCATTTATGCTATCATTCTTAGGCTATCATCTATTGAATCCCCTTGATGTATTTTATTAGGTTTGGATTCTAGCCTTTGCCTGTGAGCTTTGGTTTGCTTTCGAGTGGATTCATGAGTGCAACTTGAGATGGCTGCTCGTTGACTATAAAACATACCCATAGAGACTTGCTACATGTGAATACCATTACCCGTCTTAATATATTGAACCTCTAAGGGATAACAACCTAGAGGTGCACTTGAAGATATAGCATGATCAGATGAGCTACCTTCTCTACATTATTTGCATTCCATTTCCAGGTGACCTTACTCTTCTATTCGCATGACCTCGACCTTCGACTTGGTACCTTTATCTCTCCATATTCTGGTGCTTCCTCTATCCACAATCTGGTCCTTTCATCCCATTACCTGCTAGCATGTCATGAATAGATTTTGTTAACGAGTTAATCATGGTATTTATTTTCTCTCAATGGAGTTACATGTTAACATGTCATAAATATATTTTGTTAACCAATTCATCATGTAATTTATTTTGTCTCACAATTGTCCTCTCACCTCTTGACCTTACCTGCAAACATGTCACAAATAGGCCACTCTCTATTGCAATTACTAACTGGAATATACCATCTTTCCACTGAGGTTCGTTAATGTTTTTGTCTATGCAATGGACAATGAACTAGGAAGTTCAGAGATTGGAGTTGAAATGCTCTCTTTTTCCATTAATAACAAATATGTTGACATTAATATTTAAAACATGTTTTTCCTTTACTGTGATATAATATGTTTTGCTCTTATTGGATATGTAAATTTCTCGTAGTCGTGATGATTTGGACCAAGTGTGAGAAGTTCTTCCACTTTCCATCTGCAGGTTCTACTCCTCAAAAAGCTACAAAGATTGCCCTTCTCCTCCCATCATATGGGAAATAAACCTCTATCTTCAATTTAACATTTCTAAAAATTATCCATCAAATAATTAGGTAAAGATTCCCATATGCACATTGACAATAATTTGATTACTCTATTGTTCAGACATTGTGAAAACAACTCTTTAGTAGTTCAACACTTCAAATTGTGATTCTCGTTCCATATATTCTCTTTAGATATGCCTAATATATCTCCTTACTTCACTTGCCATAAGGCTTTCACTGCACTCCGAGGTGCAATGGCTAGTTATTAAAAAAATGGAGTAAGGGTCGGCTCAACAAAGAAGGAAGGGAGAAAACGAAAGCTGGGTGCCGACCAGTGATCAAATTTGAAGAGTGGGTCTTAATTTTTATTGGAAGGGCATTTGTTCTTGGAGCCCTTCAAAGATGAAAGGCAATTTAAACAATTGTAGTTCAATTGACAAGTATAAATTAACTAAACCCTCCCCCCCAAAAAATGCAAAAAAACAAATATTTTTCATCCAAATTTTTACAATCTTAAACAATTGAGCACTCCTTAATATCTACATGATAAAATGGTATATTTTCAATAAAACTGAATTTGAACACATTAATTTGACATATAAGTAACATTAATTTAAAGTTCATTAAAATAACAACTATTTTGTTGTATTTTTCTGGGTTAGACCACACTTCATTATACAGAAAAACTACTTAGACTATGCAATAACCATATTGGGGCATCTGCATGATCTTATGCATAGTGCAAGACGTTGTAACTAGATATAGTCTTAAAATAAAACTAAAACCATGAGAAAATTACTTACTGTTAACTATGTACAAAAAGAAGCCACTAAGCAAAATGAGGCTATAATAAACCTACAACCAAAATATACATATAAAACCAACCAAAACCTTGATTCAAACTGGAGAGAGGGCAACCATCCAAGCTTGAGAGATGTAAGAATGATGGACATTAGGAGCCTAAGAAAAAATAATACATAGCTCAATTTAAAAAAAAAAAAAATCCTCCATACCAAGCAAGTTAGCAACGCTAGCATCATAAGGGCCTGGGCACCAAATTTTGTTGTTCAACACTTGTCGCGACAACAAACAGGTATGGGATGGAGGGAAAATGGAATCAAGCCTAAGTCAACTGGATCCTTGTGACTCGCTGCATGTTTGAGTGTCGACAATCTACCTTTTAAATTGAACCAGAACAACAAAATAAGTTTGTCAATGGCTCGATTTGCGAAAATTTGATGTGTTTTTTACCAATCCACGATTCGGTGAATTCGTAGTCACTGGCATGAAATTTAAGTTATTTAATGAAAGAATTAATGTATTGACCTCTATGTCGAAACCGTTTTCCATGCTGATGCGGGCCACTACCCTCCTTATTGTCTTACCAAAAGGCATGAGAATGAGGAAGAAGACTTAAAATTATGGACTTCACCATCAAAGAAGCCTTACGATCACATTGGTAAGGAGTGATGAGAAGATCACAACAATCCAACGTGTCTAATCTCAGATGATAGTGCCAATTAAAGACTTATATGGTAAATTTAATATAAGACTTACTTATAGTTGTCTCTTACTCTTTGCGTCTTGACACATTTGATAATTTATGGTTGTCTTTGTGCCTTGACCCAATTGATATTATAAGGTGACGTGTGCATGCATAATAATCCTTAGTTATGACTATGCGATGATGATTTAAATGGAAGAGGATGTAAAGACATGTAATTTTTATACGTATTTTGGTGGCGAGTGTCGAAGACAAACGTGGTGAGAAATCACATATGTTTGGAAGGACGGAGGGAGATTACATGATCATGATCATTCCTCCCATCAAATTGAATATGCAAACAAGTTCTTGGAACTGCTGAGGTATGTCAGGTATATTCAAAATGATAAGGTGAAAATTCATCGCTTTCTAAGTGGGCTACCTTAGTCATATAAAGACATGATTGAGTTTGATGAACCTCAAACTCTAGAGGAGGCAATAAGGAAGGCCAAGTATTGCTATGATCAAAACAAAAGCAAACCTGATTTCCATAAGGCATGGAAGGACAAGAAAAATGAGAATTTTGACCAAAGGAAGAAAGGTTTCAAACCTCCTCATATCAGAAATCAACAAAGGCAGCCATCATAGGTTGTGACTAAGCCAACTAGGATGATGGGAGACAAGCCAAGAGATCCAAAGGAGCCAAGAGAACCACTTCAATGTTGGGGTTGTGGAGGAGACCACATGCTTAGGAACTGCCCACATCGGAATGGGAATGCAAATCAAGTCCACAACATCCAGGGAGCTGAAACTGTGGGTCATGCGGCGAGGACAATCCCTAGAATCTATGCAGTACTAGACGACCACCAGGCAGATCATCAGTCAACGGTGGTTGAATTTGAAGGTAAGATTGCTAAGCAATCTGTTTTTATTTTGATTGATCCTGGATCTACTCACAATTATGTCACTCCTAGAATTGTTGAGATTTGTGCTTTTAAGAAATTAAAACATAGTAAATCATGGTTAGTTCAACTAGCCACTGGAACCAAGAGAAAAGTTAGTGAAATTGTAGAGAAATGTCCATTAGAGATGGATGGGCTATTCACTTATGCAAATCTAAATATTTTGCCACTTGGTTCCTATGATATTCTCATTGGAATGGATTGGTTAGAAGCACACAGGGTTAAACTTGATTGCTACAATAAGACATTTGAATGCATGGACGAAGAAGGAAACCTAAGGGTTGTAAAAGGCATTCCAAAGGTGACTTCTATTAGGCAGGTTTCAGCCATGCAACTGAATAAGTTTTGTAGAAAGGGTTGTCAATTGTATGCAACCCATGTTTTGGAGGCAATGGAAAATGAAACTCCTATGTTAGAGGACTATCATGTATTGCAGGAATTCAGGGATGTTTTTCCTGATGAGATTCCTGGACTTCCTCCAAAGAGAGACATTGATTTTACAATTGAACTTGCGCCAGGAGCAGCACCAGTGTCCAAGACACCCTATAGGATGAGTACATCGAAATTGCTAGAATTGAAAATGCAATTACAAGAGTTGTTGGAAAAGAAATATATCAGGCCAAGTGTGTCCCTGTGGGGAGCACTTGTTCTATTTGTGAAAAAGAAAGATGGAACGCTCAGGTTATGTATTGACTATAGACAGTTGAACAAAGTCACTGTGAAGAATAAATACCCATTACCTCGAATTGATGACCTTTTTGATCAAATGAGATGAGCAAAGGTATCTTCAAAGATCGACTTAAGGTCTGGTTACCATCAGGTAAGAATCAAAGAGGAAGATATTCATAAGACAACCTTTAGAACAAGATGTGGACAATATGAGTTTGTAGTGGTACCATTTGGTCTCACAAATGCACCGGCTACATTCATGTGTCTCATGAATAGTGTTTTTTGCAAGTATTTGGACAAGTTCGTTCTTGTATTTCTAGACGACATTCTCATCTATTCTAAGAATGAAGAACATTTGAAAATGACATTGCAATTGCTAAGAGAGCATAAGATGTATGCAAAGTTGAGCAAATGTGACTTTTATAAAGATAAAATTCATTATTTGGGTCACATTATCTCAAACGAAGGAATATCGGTGGACCCTGAGAAGATTGAAGCCATTATGAATTGGCCAACTCCAAGGAATGTGGCAGATGTGAGATCTTTTATGGGCCTTACTGGGTACTATAGGAGGTTCATTGAAGGATTCTACAAGGTCGCAAACCCGATCACTTCTTTGCAAAAGAAGGGGATAAAGTTTGAATGGTCACCAAGATGTGAGGAAAGTTTCCGGCGGTTGAAGAATCTTCTTACGAGTGCACCAATTTTGAAAATTGCAGACCCGGAAAAAGACTTTGTGGTGTATACTGATGCATGCAATCAAGGACTCAGAGGAGTTCTTATGCAAGACAACCACGTGATAAGCTATGAGTCAAGAAAGTTGAAGGAGCACGAGAAGAACTACGCTACTCATGATTTAGAACTTGCAACTATAATACATGCTTTAAAGATGTGGAGGCATTACTTAATGGGAAGGAGATTTGAGCTAAGGACAGATCATTGTGGTCTGAAGTACTTATTTGATCAGTGAAATTTGAATGCTAGGCAAGCTAGATGGTTGGAATTTTTGTGTGAATTTGATTTTGAAATCAAACACATAAAAGGGAAAGAAAATAAGGTGGCTGATGCACTCAGCAGGAAAGTACATGAAATGCATGTGGCAGCGCTTAGTACTTGCCAACCAGATTTGAGGCAGCAGATTGTTAACCGTATTGTTGAGGATGAAGTGTATGTAAAGATAAGGGACAAATTGCAGCAGCAAGACCTTGAAAAGAAGTATGAAGGCTATCATTTGGAAGAAGACAGACTTCTTACTTATAAGAATAGAGTCTGTATTCCAAACGCGGCGGATTTGAGGAGGATTGTTATGGATGAAATCCATAAAGCTCCATACTCTGGTGACCCAGGATATCAAAAGACAATTGCTACAGCAAGAAAATATTATTTCTGGCCAGGGATGAAGAAGGATGTCGCTGAATACATTTCTAAGTGCATGGAATGTCAGCAGGTAAAGAGTGAACAACAACACCCAACAAGTTTATTGTTCCCAGTGTCAATTCCAAAATGGAAATGGGAAGTAATATCCATGGACTTTATTACAGGATTGACAATGACTGTGAGACAACATGATTCCATCATGGTTGTGGTGGACAAGTTAACAAAGGAAACACATTTTATACCGGTTAAGTCCACACATAAAGCCGATGCCATTGCAAATATTTTCATGAAGGAAATCTTCAGATTACATGGGTTGCCTAAGGCAATAATTTCTGACAGGGATACCAAGTTCACTTCCAATTTTTGGAAAGGTCTCTTTGCAGATTTGGGTACACAGTTGAGCTTTAGTACCGCGTACCATCCTCAAACAGATGGGCAGACGAAAAGAATAAATCAGGTGCTTGAAGACATGCTCCGCATGTATGTAATGGACAAACTATCCAAGTGGGAGGATTATCTACACTTGGTAGAATTTGCATATAACAATGGGCAACGAGCATAGTTGGGAATGAGTCCATATGAGGCTTTGTACGACAGAAGGTGTAGGACACCAGTGACTTGGGACAATCCAGTGAACATAATTGTACTTGGGCTAGAACTGCTTAAGGAAATGGAACAAGAGGTTACCAACATCAAACAGAATTTAAAAGCAGCCCAGGATAGACAGAAAAGCTATGCAAATAAGCATAGAGTGCATAGGGAATTCAATGTTGGGGATCATGTGTATCTTAGAGTGAGGTCAAGGAAGAGTTCCTTTAAGCCTGGGAGTTGTGCCAAGCTATCACCTAGATATTGTGGGCCATTTGAAGTGCTTGAAAGAATAGACCCAGTTGCATATAGACTTGCATTGCCTGCTAGCACTAGAGCTCATACTGTTTTTCATGTCTCTTTGCTTAAGAAATATGTACATGATCTTAACCATGTGATTAATTGGGATGTGATCCAGGTGGAACCCGAGGGAGAGTTCCAAACCGATCCATTGCGCATCCTAGACAAGAAGGTAACCTTGCTCCGGAACCGAGCCATCGGTCAGGCAAAGGTGCAATGGAAGCACTACGGTCCCAATGAGGCTACATGGGAGCTGGAGGATGCCATGAGGGTGGCATATCCATTTTTGTTCAATTTTGTTGAGCACTGAGGACAGTGCTAATGTAAGGGGAGGGGAATGTAATGTCCCCATCTTGACCCTATTGCATTAAGATTGTAAATGATGTAAATATTGTTATTTAATCATGGTGAAGAGCTCAAGGCCAAGGCCCCACCATTGATTTAGCATTTTATGTATTGGCAATTCAAAATAGATGCCTATGGTTCTTGTGCTAGATAGGCACAATGTAAATGAAGACATCATGTAAATATGAAATTTAATGAAATACCCACAACTAGCTATGCAATGCAACAAAGAGATGGGGGCATGATTCTACAAGGAATAGGGAGGAAAATTATTCAAACCCTTGAACCAATAGATTTAATCCATATGTCATTGAGTGAACCCATAAACCCTCAACTACCCATTTTGGCTTATGCACCCAATCATTAAATTATTCCAAGAGTTGGTTGAGGCAGTTAATACCTTGGGAATGAAGAGGTATGGCAACCAATTTCGTCCATGGGCAAGCCATCAACCTGGAAAAACGTACTATTGCTTCTTGGCAAGAAAACCCCCTCGAAATGGTGCCCAAAGCCATTCTTCACCCATTGCCTTGGTTCTCTCACGCAGTCTGAGCTAGCTGGGTCTTTCCCTGCATGTTTTTCATCCTTTTTTCTGCATTTTTCCATGCCTGGGAACTCGTTTTTGGTTAGCATAGTGGCTGGGAGAAGAGAACCACGAATTGGGGGTTTGATGGAGGTCGTTTTTGCTCCTGGGTTGTCCATAAACGTTTTCTGAAAATAAATTTTGCCTTTCCAGGGTTTATTCCCCATTCTCGATTTCGTTTATGCTTACCCATGTTTTTCTGAAACTCAGGGAAACCCCATCTTTAGGCATCTCACTGTATAAACGTTTCTTCATTCCCATCACTTATACTTTTGTTGTTATGTGCATCCATACCTGTTTTGGTTTGAACCTGTGAGCAAGAAATTTGGAGTGGTAGTGGACATAATTGACTTGATAAACCTAGTGGGGAAAATAACCCCTCAAGAAGATCAAGAGGGCTGGCTACTCTTCTATGCACACCTTGGACACTCTAGATGGGAAGGTATGGCCTGAGGGACAGTGTATTGGTGAAGGGAATACTTCCTTAAGTGGGGTGTGTAGGCATTGTGGGTGCCAAGCTAGATAGATCTTGTAGGGGTATCCATATCTCTGTGGTTGAGCTCACTAGCTTAGCAATTCTTCCTTTCCATTTTCCTAGCAGCCTGATGAACCCAATTGTAGATTGGCTTGGCTCAATTTGGTGTATGTTTGGCTATGTGTGAGTTTGTTGTTCCCTGGTTCCTTGTAGAAATCATGCCCAGCTCGGGGGTGGCAGTTGCATCAAGAGATTGATAAGCACAACTGGCCTATGGTTGGGTGGAACGTTACAAATGCATAGCTGGTTGCTCATGGACTACTTTGTTTTAAGATAAGTACTCTCTATTATAATTCTGCAATGCCTTTATTTAATGGTTGTCATGAAAATGCTAAATGTATGCTAGATGTTAACATGATTTTAATTCCGCTGTGTTTCTTAGATTTATACATCTGCATGCATCCTTTTATATTATGAGAATGTCAATTTAGTAAGCACTGGGCCAACTGCCCAGTTTTAGCATCGGGTTCTCTCCATCGCATTGGTAGGATGGGAGGGACATTACATCAATTTATATGCATTAGCTTACACTGGTTGGTTATTGTAGTCAACATAGAGAAATTTAGATTTGAGAATGGAGAACAGATTAAATGTCACTAATCCTCCTCTTATGAAAAATTTGTAGATAAGACAAAACTATATCAAACTTATACTTGTCTTCACTTGGCATTTATGTTATCCTTCTTAGGCTATCATCTATTGAATCCCCTTGATGTATTTTATTGGGTTTGGTTTCTATCCTTTGCCTGTGAGCTTTGGTTTGCTTTCCAGTGGATTCATGAGTGCAACTTGAGATGGCTGCTCGTTGACTATAAAACATACCCATAGAGACTTGCTACATGTGAATACCAATACCTGTCTTAATATATTGAACCTCTAAGGCATAAGAACCTAGAGGTGCACTTGAAGATATAGCATGATCAGATGAGCTACCTTCTCTATATTATTTGCGTTCCATTTCCATGTGACCTTACTCTTCCATTCGCACGACCTCGACCTTCGACTTGGTGCCTTTATCTCTCCATGTTCTTGTGCTTCCTCTGTCCACAATCTGGTCCTTTCATCGCGTTACCTGCTAGCATGTCATGAATAGATTTTGTTAACGAGTTAATCATGGTATTTATTTTCTCTCAATGGAGTTACATGTTAACATGTCATAAATATATTGTGTTAACCAATTCATCATGTAATTTATTTCGTCTCACAATTGTCCTCTCACCTCTTGACCTTACCTGCAAACATGTCACAAATAGGCCACTCTGTTGCAATTACTAACTGGAATATACCATCTTTCCACTGAGGTTCGTTAATGTTTTTGTCTATGCAATGGACAATGAACAAGCAGGTTCAGAGATTGGAGTTGAAATGCTCTCTTTTTCCATTAATAACAAATATGTTGACATTAATATTTAAAACATGTTTTTCCTTTACTGTGATATAATATGTTTTGCTCTTATTGGATATGTAAATTTCTCGTAGTCGTGATGATTTGGACCAAGTGTGAGAAGTTCTTCCACTTTCCATCTGCAAGTTCTACTCCTAAAAAAGCTACAAAGATTGCCCTTTTCCTCCCATCATATGGGCAATAAACCTCTATCTTCAATTTAACATTTCTAAAAATTATCCATCAAATAATTAGATAAAGATTCCCATATGCACATTGACAATAATATGATTACTCTATTGTTCAGACATTGTGAAAACAACTCTTTAGTAGTTCAACACTTCAAATTGTGATTCTCGTTCCATATATTCTCTTTAGATATGCCTATTATATCTCCTTACTTCACTTGCCATAAGGCTTTCACTGCACTCCGAGGTGCAATGACTAGTTATTAAAAAAATGGAATAAGGGTCGGCTTGACAAAGAAGGAAGGGAGAAAACGAATGCCGAGTGCCGATCAGTGATCAAATTTGAAGGGTGGGTCTTAATTTTTATTGGAAGGGCATTTGTTCTTGGAGCCCTTCAAAGATGAAAGGCAATTTAAATAATTGTACTTCAATTGACAAGTATAAATTAACTAAACCCTTCCCCCCCAAAAATGCAAAAAACAAATATTTTTCATCCAAATTTTTACAATCTTAAATAATTGAGCACTCCTTAATATCTACATGATAAAATGGTATCTTTTCAATAAAACTAAATTTGAACACATTAATTTGACATATATGTAACATTAATTTTACAGTTCATTAAAATAACAACTATTTTGTTGTATTTTTCTGGGTTAGACCACACTTCATTATACAGAAAAACTACTTAGACTATGCAATAACCATTTTGGGGCATCTGCATGATCTTATGCATAGTGCAAGACATTGTAACTAGAGATAGTCTTAAAATAAAACTAGAACCATGAGAAAATTACTTACTGTTAACTATGTACAAAAAGAAGCCACGAAGCAAAATGAGGCTATAATAAACCTACAACCAAAATATACATATAAAACCAACCAAAACCTTAATTCAAACCGGAGAGAGGGCAACCATCCAAGCTTGAGAGATGTAAGAATGATGGACATTAGGAGCCTAAGAAAAAATAATACATAGCTCAAAAAAAAAAAAAAAAAAAATCCTCCATACCAAGCAAGTTAGCAACGCTAGCATCATAGGGGCCTGGGCATCAAATTTTGTTGTTCAACACTTGTCGCGACAACAAACAGGTATGGGATGGAGGGGAAATGGAATCAAGCCTAAGTCAACTGGATCCTTGCGACTCGCTGCATGTTTGAGTGTCGTCAATCTACCTTTTAAATTGAACCAGAACAACAAAATAAGTTTGTTAATGGCTCGATTTGCGAAAATTTGATGTGTTTTTTACCAATCCACGATTCGGTGAATTCGTAGTCACTGGCATGAAATTTAAGTTATTTAATGAAAGAATTAATGTATCTACCTCTATGTCGAAACCGTTGTCCATGCTGATGCGGGCCACTGCCCTCCTTATTGTCTTACCAAAAGGCATGAGAATGAGGAAGAAGACTTAAAATTATGGACTTCACCATCAAAGAAGCCTTACAATCACATTGGTAAGGAGTGATAAGAAGATCACAACAATCCAACGTGTCTAATCTCAGATGATAGTGCCAATTAAAGACTTATATGGTAAATTTAATATAAGACTTACTTATAGTTGTCTCTTACTCTTTGCGTCTTGACACATTTGATAATTTATGGTTGTCTTTGTGCCTTGACCCAATTGATATTATAAGGTGAGGGTTTGCATGCATAATAATCCTTAGTTATGACTATGCGATGATGATTTAAATGGAAGAGGATGTAAAGACATGTAATTTTTATACGTATTTTGGTGGCGAGTGTCGAAGACAAACGTGGTGAGAAACCACATATGTTTGGAAGGACAGAGGGAGATTACATGATCATGATCATGCCACCCATCAAATTGAAGACAAATCTTGAGCCAAAAATTGTTTTTTTAAATTTTATTAATAACCATTGTGGTACTTTGGTCCAAATGTTTTTTCTAACTCATTGTTTCTCCATATTGTGTGCCTACTGCCACCTCTCTATATCAATGCATAAATCAACCTCTGTTTGGTATGTGGTTCTAGCTGCATGCCATTATTTGTAGTTGCATGCCATTGAGTGTTGTTTAGAGTTGTCGTGAGTCTGTGACATTCATGCAAGAAATGAAGTCTTGTAGAGGAGGACTCATCAAAGCGGCAATTTGAATTTCATTTTGATGAAAAACGAGTGGACATTGGTAGCCAGGTTCACATAGGTAGTAGGCACAATGTTTCGGCCTTGTTTTGGGCATAGTAGTGGTTCTCTGTTGTTACAACCATAGTCATTGACACATCGTCACACCTTAGATCTCAGCCCGAAGTGACTCAGGATTCAGATTCAAATCCCAGTGGCTGGTACCCCCGTAGTCGTCAGTCATCACTCGTCACCTTGCAAAGCTAAGTAGTGAGTGCATGACATGAGTGAGTGAATGATTATAATTTATGATATTTCCAATATTTTGAATGAATTTTATAGCATAGGAATTTCAACATAGAAATTGAAATTTATATGGATGGGTAATTTCAAATGTTGCCCTTCCTTTGAAATATTGATATAAATTATGTCCTTCCTATTGGAAAGGGAAAATTTTAATTTTTTTTTTGAGGGCAATTTTAACTTTACACTTCTGGGAAGGATAGAACCCTTTGGAAGGGCCGGGAGGGGTTCAAATTTGAACGCTGATTGCCGACTATGGTCGAGTAGAGGAGGCCAGCAATGTATTTTTATCCCTTTACGTTTACAATTAATAGACCGTAGACGATAGTGAAGGCCTAGGTGATCTGTGGGAAGGAGGAGGAGGATCGAGAACCGTCGATTAGGAGATTGAATCGGACGGTCAAGATATATTGGCGGGAATTAAGATTTGAAAATACAAAGGAGAGCTGTTAAATAGAAAGGGTAAACGGGTATGGGGCATATGCATTGACGTGTTTGTCGTTGTTTCTTGAATTTGCATAGCAGCGGAGAGTGCAAAGGAAGTAAAGAGAAAGACAGAGGTAAAGAGAAATGGCCCGCACGAAGCAGACTGCCCGGAAGTCGACTGGAGGAAAGGCCCCGCGGAAGCAGCTGGCAACGAAGGCGGCTCGGAAGTCTGCTCCAGCGACAGGAGGAGTGAAGAAGCCTCACAGGTTCAGGCCCGGCACCGTTGCCCTCCGTGAGATCCGCAAGTACCAGAAGAGCACCGAGCTGTTGATAAGGAAGCTTCCATTCCAGCGTCTGGTGAGGGAGATTGCCCAGGATTTCAAGACAGATCTGAGGTTCCAGTCGTCCGCCGTGGCTGCATTGCAAGAAGCGGCAGAGGCATATCTGGTTGGGCTCTTCGAGGACACCAACCTGTGCGCCATCCACGCCAAGAGGGTCACTATAATGCCCAAAGACATTCAGCTCGCTCGCCGCATCAGAGGAGAGAGGGCTTGATCGCTTCAATTGTAATTCCAATACTAATGGTGTGCTTTCACACCACCCCTTTTTCTCAGATTTTGTTAATCTCTGCTATTCCTGGTTTGTGATATTCGGGTTCAGTTTCTAAATTGGGATCTGTTTATGGGCGTGCCCCAATATTTTAACTCTATATTTACAATGAAAATGTTGTTTCCTTGAAAAAGTTCTGTGAACCTCACTTTTACCATTCGTCAGTTTTCTGTATTGTTGTGTCATCCGTATAAAATTGTTAGCTTGTAGATAATTCTGCACAGAGATCTGTGCGATCTGTGTCCATGATTCTTTTGATCGAATGCACGGTTTTGAAATGTCAATTACAATTAGTTAATACATTATGCCACCCAGAGATTGTGAAATTTAATATTTTCGACTGGGATTCCTTTTCCCCATTTCAGGGGAATAGTTGTATCTGTTTCCTTTTTTGTTTATGTTATAGCACAAAATTCATGATACTGCTATGAAGATCATGAGAAATTCATTGAATATTTTATTACAATTTTTGTTGTCTCTCTACAAAATTATTTGAATAATGTTAATTTTAATCTTTGTTGTTGGGAGTATAAGTTCATTTTAAAAGGATTTAGATGGTTGGAATTTGAAAAGAATGAATGGATTAAGGTGAAACTACAGCCAGTGAAAATGATGTGTTAAGCATTATGATCATGATTTGTGTGCTTCTTTGAGGGGTATGTAGTTGTCAAAGTTGTTCTTTGTAGATGAAAAAAAAGAAAAAAGTATTGTTCAAAATTGAAGCCATTGTTCAAATATAGGTCTTAACCAAACATACTATTTTATATATCTTTTTCACCCAATTAGTTCAAATATAAGACTTGACCAAATTTACTATTTTATATATCTCTTTCACCCCATTAATTTACTATCTTAATCTTTGTTGTTGGGAGTTCAAGTTTGTGTGCTTCTTTGAGGGGTATGTAGTTCTCAAAGTTGTTCTTTGTAGATGAAAAAAAAGAAAAAAGTATTGTTCAAAATTGAAGCCATTGTTCAAATATAGGTCTTAACCAAACATACTATTTTATATATCTCTTTCACCCAATTAGTTCAAATATAAGACTTAACCAAATTTACTATTTTATATATCTCTTTCACCCCATTAATTTACTATTTTAATCTTTGTTGTTGGGAGTTCAAGTTTATTTTAAAAAGATTTAGATTGTTGGAATTTGAAAATAATGAATGGATTAGAGTGAAACTAGTTAGTGAAAATCTTATGTTGAGCATTGCCATCATGATTTGTGCTTTTATGGGAGGGATATGTATCTTGAAGTTTAGTTCTTTGTAGATACGAAAGAAATAAATATTGTTAAAAATTGAAACCATTTAGGACTTGAAGCAAATTTCTTATTTTGTATTTTCCTTTCATCCAATTAGTTACTACCAAAGGATCCTTGAACACTCAAAGCTTAATCACATCTTTGTTTATTGGTAGCTCACTTAAAAACTAAGAGTTAAACATATTTATTTTATTCTCTTCCTAAATCTACCTTAAAAGCTTATGGAATATGTTTCATTTAAATGGATGATGCATTTTGTCCTACAAATAGATGGAGTGCTTTGATTGCTCCCATAAAAAATATCTTCATGCTTTTGATTCAATTGTTGAGATGATTATATCTTTCTAAAATGGTTTTTATTTGAGAAACACACAAAAATGGGGAATAAATCTATCTTCAAGTATATCATCAATCCTAGTAAGCTAGATGCCCCAAGACAAGACTAATGAAAGTGCATTGTACTCTAATTTGTGTTTTTAAAACATTTGAAATGGACTCACCTTGTTAGTTACCATTGACTCTTATTAGGCCATCCACTGTTGCTCATGTCTTGCAACAAAATGTACATGTTATTGAAAGGTGACTTGTAATAGTTTGCTTTCACTTTGCATAATGTACATTTGCTAGGGCCTTGTTGATTCCTTTTTTATAGAGCTTTCTAAGTTTAGGTTTTATTCATAGTGGCCAACCACATAAATGTTATTGATTTCAAATATGATCTTTATCTTCCATAAAGGCTTCCACCACCATGGATTCTCTTGATTTTCTTTAACTAATTTTGCTTTATATTTTAATATGTTAGTGTACTAGATATGGACCACACTAATTCCTTCCACATATCTAATTCTAACATGACTTACCATGGTCATGAATTGGACCTAGCCGGATCTACTACAAATTGGTGCTCATATGGATCATTTTTCTTTTTCCATCCGAGAACTAAAATGATTAGGAAATAGATACATTACATGGGGAAATTCAAGAATTGATACTCTTCAAAAATTGAAGAAACAATTAATGGGATCTATAAGAATAAGATGTTTGATCCATGTCGAGTAGACCTTGTCCTTGTGAGAAATAATTATTAATAAAGACAGTTTTCCAATATAGGCCTTTTGCTATTCTTTCTAAACCTAGTTATTTTCCATTTTTTCAACATTGTTGACAAACATTTTTCAAGTTTTGGATAAGCTATCCAAGCTAAAGCAAAATTTGTATCTCCATAATTTTAGGAAGTCTAGATGCATCTCCACATTGTATCCAAGGGTCAAACTCTAATCTATTGTTTTCCCCATTACATACCCTCCAAACCAACTAATTTCATACTAGAGGAAAAGATGAAACAACTCTTTTGATTCTAGGTATAGATCTTTGTGATCTAGATTCATAACTTTTTAGGTAGAGATCTTTGCAATTTAGATTATAACTCTTTTAATTTTAGGTAGAGATCTTTGTGATTTGGATTCATAACTCTTTTAATCAAATGCACAATTTGATATATGTTAATTCTAATTAGTTAATTTTTAGAAAAGAGATTATGAAATTTAATACTCTTTTATTTAGATTCCTTTTCTTTACACTATTAGTTGTTAATATGTAGAATCATTTGAATAATCTAATTTTAAATGTAATCAATGTTATTTAAAATTTGATTATAAAACCTTGTTGTTAGGTGTTTGAGCTTAGTTAAAAAAGATCTAGGTTGTTGGAATTTCAAAAGAATAAATGGATTATGTTGGATATTAAATACAACACCTTGTAATCCAATTCACCATAGGGACACAAAGCCCAATCAAATCAACATTAATCTCAAGTACAATCAGTCAAGTACAATGAATTAATCTCAAGTAGAATCTCAAGTGCACTTGGCCTTGCTCTTGAAGGTTCATTTTTAAATCTTGTTACATCTTAAGCATATACCTTTGCAATTTTTTTCCAATTGTGGTTAAGTCTTGATCCTAATTCATATGCTTATTGTGTGCTTAAGTTGATATTGTAGTCTTATGAGCGAGTTGAGAGGGAACGTGCCTCCCCATGTGACCACCTTTGCTCATGAGTTTGACCCTTTTTTATTATGGTCTAACATGATATTATTTCCCAATGTAACAAGATCCCTTCTTAAATCAAACCTTAAGATCACTTTGCTAAGGAATAGTTTCATGGTCACACCTGTCATTTGAGAATTGGATAGATCCTTTAGGCCTAGATGAAGCTAAATTTTCCAACTTGTTTGCCTCCACATTGTTGCTTTTGAGGACATGGTAGAATTCCACTTCCTTCAGTGCTTCTAGATTCTTCCATATTCTTTCTTGAATTCTAGCCAATTTGATGTTCTTGAGCGGTGTTATGGAGATCATGGCGTTTATTTTAATTTTTGAGTCACCAATAATGATTGCTTCATTGATTCTCATCTTGCTAAGAAGTTTTGTCCCTTGAAGCAAAGTGACAAGTTCTACTATATTATTAGTTTATTGTCCTAGACTCCAAGGGTTTCCTTCATATTTCCTTCGGGATCAAAGAGGACCCTCTCGCACTTGCCACCCCAATTTATTTTGTAAAGCTTTCAAATAAAGTCTAGATGATGATTAGAGGAGCATTACAGGTTTGTGAGTCTCATCAAAACTTTACATAAGAAAAGCTAATTTATTTGAATATGTTGATAACAAGCTTTCATGATTCTTAGTAACATCTTTATGCAGATGATGTAGAAAGTTAGAAGATGGTAGAAGGATTGTATTCAATTGGAAACAACGAAGTGATGAAGAAGAAATACTAGAATTGGAAAGCTGGCTAGGGAGTTAGAGCAAGGTAGCTTTTTGAGTCAACATGCGAGCTTTTCGATGCATATATTTACTAGTTGACATGATGCGGGATAGGGAAGGTGAATGAATTTTAATATGCCTTGATTCATTTGTGCATTTTTTATAGAGGGTTCCTGCCATGTGCCTTAGGAGATCTCCACTCCATGACTTGGTCCATGGGAGCCCAAGATGTGTCGATGGAGTGATTTGATGACTCACTTGGGAGGCGAGCTTTCTATGAGTACCTTTAGTCTTGATTTCTTTGACTAGTGGGGGGAGTAGATTGTCGTGGTGGATGATTATCCGTATGTAGGTGTGAAATTTAGGCATGAACTAGAGATAACACTTTCTCCTAGAGCCCAATGGGCCCCATAGGTTATCTTGTCTTCTCCATTGCTCTCAAAGTGTTTTTTGTTTTGTTTTTGAAATTCGTTAATATCTAGAGTTCTTTTTGAAAAAATATAAAAAATAAAACAATTTGTTTTTTGGAATATGCATTGTGTACTATTTGTGTAGTCTCTCAACGACATAGATGTTGGTCGAGTGCAATTTGTGGGGATTCCCCCTAGAAGGAATTGTACGAGAGACGAAGAGCCATCGAAGCCCAATTTTAAGGATGAGGATGTGGTTGAGACCTTGCACAATGTGTGTAGGAACCTAGAGGGATTGATCATGGGGGTCCCTATGACACTGATTGAGGAGGTGCGCAGACAAATTCAATGACATATGGTTAGGGTTCGTCCGAGGATGATCATAATTTTTAGGTGGGTAGCGATTGCTGTGGTTTTCTACCATGATGTTCATGTGGAGGGGTCTGATGATTAGATCCTAGACTTGCTCTTCTCTTTTTGTATAGACATGATAGTACAAATCTCTATTTTTTGGTACACACATGGTTTTGTGGGTTCTACTCATGTAAAATCAAACGTTGTGTTCATTTAAATGTCATGATTTTTATTTTACATGCATGCTTATGGATCCTAACTTAATGTAACATATGCCAATCTATGATATAATTAGCTAAAGAATCAACCAATGCAATAGATATTTATTGGAATGCAAATGTTAATGATATATTTAAATTGTTGTTCAAGAAGATGTACTCTTAAAAACTTCCTATAAAGAAAAGGATCATGAACCTAGTAAAATTGTTTAGTTGAGATACTACTAATTGAGAATCCAAATAGACGGTGATGTGTTGAATTCTAAGAATCATAACATCTATGGGAAGCTAGATAACAACAATATACTCAACAACATTGTTGGCTATGGAATCAAGATAAACACCACCAAAATTCACAAGTTGTTTGATGGGAAAAAGTATCACATATGCAATGTTCCAATTGTGACGACTAACGCCATATGGGAGTCCTACATATAAAGGGGCAATCATTATCATCGATAAAGGTAAGACCAAAGCATGATAAGTAACAATCCTAATCCAGGTAAGAGAAAAAAAGAAGAAAATTGTCTAAAATACAATTTTTAGAGTACAACATGTTACATGGAATCATAGAACATGAATTCTCATGCATAATATTTCTTTAGGTAAAGGTTGTTGTGAGGCTTTTCCAAAGAAAAACCTTCATAGTCAACTAAATCATATGCCCCATTTATTAACACATGATTCACAATGTAAGGATCGTGCCACAGGTTCGAATTTTCCTGTCCCTAATGTTGGTACTAAACTTGACTTTGATGCAGGATGATAACAAAGATCAGTACATCTTGGTATTACTCAGATGTATAGAAAGATGACGAGCTTGAGCTAAAATGAGTATCAATGTTTGATTTGAAATTACATCCTAAGCGAACCTAGCAATGGTGTGAAGATGAACCCAGATCCTGAAAGCTAATGTGTAGTGATGATCCAAGCAATCAAACGGTAGTAGATCCATTTACCAAAGTCGAAAGAATGGTTACGAAACATCATCCTTGTATGCAAAAGAATACAGACAAGAATCAATGGAGGATATCATCTGATGAAAGATCAACGGTTCATAGGATTTTAGGATATCATCTAAAACACACGAGCTTGAAAAGAAACCACTCAGGATGCATGGCACCTCCATATGCATTCAATCTCCCAAAAGTGGGTTCATGAATCCACCATCACAGAGAGCTTGAAACCACTCACACCTGCAGAGGATACATGTGGATCCCATCTATAGGATGATGTGACTCAATGATGTGACATGATGAAGCGACATGCTCCCCCAAAGTTGCATGATCTTTTGAGAATGCAGATCTTGTGTCAGAAGATCGACGATGCAGAGGGATTCAAGATTTTCAGCTTGCTCGTGCGTTATCCAAAAAGCACAAGCCTAAAGGAAAATCCCTTGGGATGTGTGGCACCTCCACAGGTGTTTAGGATCCCAAAATCAGATTTGTAAAAACAACTCCTTCCTGATCTTGAAACTACTTACCACCTTCAAAGCGAGAGAGGTAGGATCGTTTTCCATCCTGTTTGCTCGCCCCGCAATAATCTTCTGCCATGTGTCCAAGCCTTTAATGGTTAAATTGATTGCGTCGAGAGGCGCTCTACAGCCCAGTATGAGGGAGATCTTGTAACATGTGAGTGTTTGTTGAGTTTGTCGAGTGTTTGTCTAGTAACAAAATAATACAAAGTAAACAAAAAAAATAATACAAAGTAAAAAGTAATAAATATTATTTCGGCCATAAACAAAAAAGAATAATACAAAGTAAAAAGTAAATATGAGACTTAAACTAGAGACTTTAGAGCTTAGGATTAGGTGATAAATATTATGTCGGTCATAAACAAAGAATAATAATTCAAAGTAAAAAGTAAATATGAGACTTAAACTAGAGACTTTACTTTTTACTTTTAATACAAAGTAAAAAGTAAATATGAGATTTTAGAGTGTTTGTTGAGTAACAAAATAATACAAAGTAAACAAAAAAGAATAATACAAAGTAAAAAGTAATAAATATTATGTTGGACATAAACAAAAAAGAATAATACAAAGTAAGAAGTAAATATGAGACTTAAACTAGAGACTTCTTAGGATTAGGTGGCTCAGGTATTGCACTCAAGGAGCTATTCAAGGAGAGGTTTGCACCTCGGGAGATTTGATCCCTCTCGACGCTTGATAGAGCCTAGGATTTGGATCTATGCTGGTTTATCATCACCCCGCGTTTGGTCACCTCAACTAATAAAACACTCTCACGTGGCTTTGACATAAATGCATGAACTCCAAATCTATAGATATCCCTCGAACTCCTCACAATTCAAAATTTTGAATTTCTAAGAGAGCTTTGAAAATGGTTGTGAGCCCATCTCCATCAATTGCATTCACCATTCCTATGAGAACCTTAATTCTTCCACTTTTATTGGATAATACCCATCATAATCATCAGCCACGACTTCTGCACCAACATCCCCAACTCCTGAACACTTAACCCTAACCTTCATGCAAGAGGATCACCTGCATACACATTAAGAGAGGTATTTGATACAATTACTTCCATTTCAAATGTGCAGTAGGATTCGAGATAGAATACAGATTCAAGGTACGCCATGATTACTTACATCTATGGGAGTCGGGTCTTCCCCTTTTAATTGTCCCTAGAATGCATCATTTCCATGAGTTAGTTGTTTGGTGCCTAGAGCTCTACTTGGTGAAGAAGAGTACAGTAGTGGCTTGAGACAGGACAATGGTGTTCCCAATTAACAAAGAGTTCATCCAAGGGATGTTGGAAATCACACTACGGGTACCTTGTAAATACTTTGACGAAGATTCCTTGAGCGCTAGGTATAAAGAGCTAGCCATAGAAGACAATGAAAAGTTCCTTAGGTCCTTGCTGCCACCAAGAGCTGAAATACCAGCGGGCCACTCTGTTTTAGGTCTGAAATTTTGTCTGAAATACCTAGAATAGCTATGGCTATTGTTGGTCACTTTAATTGCTTAATTAATTCACAAACAAAGTGCTTAATATAAATTGTCAACCCAGGGAAGTCTGGTTATTTCAAAGGCAATCAAGCAAAATATATGCATAAACACCCAGTAATTGATTTGATCAACTATAAGTCACCCAATTCATTCAAGAAATACCTTGCAACCTACTTACTAAGTCTGCACTCTGATCACTGATCAATCCAACTTCAAATGCTAATTCAATCTTCAAGAATAAAAAGAATTCTTCATCATAAAATAATCCTTCAAATTACATCAATCCTGAAAATGACTGCTTCAAGAGTAAAATGGCTAATTTACTTTTGCATGAAGTTAAATCCTAAATTACTATTGCAAGGAATAGAAGAATTTGTTCTATAGTTGCAGCATTCAATTGTAAGAATCAATTCTCTTGCTCAAACAAAGCCACACATTGTTCTACCAGTTTCAACAGTTCATGAAAGAAAATAAACAATAATAAAATTCAGTGACAGAGCATAGGTGCAACAACAATCATTATACGATCCAATAACACACTTTGAAAAGGGAAATCACACACCATACAGTCGACTGTTTCAACAAGCCACACTTCAATCTGATCAACTGTTTCAGCGGAATGATAAGAGCTGTAAATGAATAATCACACCCTAAGTAATCACATTGTTTCAACAACTCGAAATTAAATTTAATTGCGATTCCACACCAATGAAAATTAAATAAATTAAATAACTAGATAATTGGGAAACTCTAAGAGAAGGTAGGACCTTTCCTCCTAACAAATATGCCTCTACACACTACAAGGAACCCGTACTCAGAAGATCATGGAAATACCGCCAATTTCATTAATAAAGTAAACTCAGATACAGAGTCCTTCCACTCCTGTTACAATTTTATTTCCAAAATCAACCTCCCCCCGTGAACAACCCAATCCTCTTTTAAATACTAAGATGAAACAATTCAGATCCTTAAAATTCAGACAGTCACGAGGATCGAAGATCCCCAGGCTGTCCAATCAATATCGAAAATGGAAACAATTACATTCATTATTACAAAATAGAAACTGTTTCTTAAATATATTTGTTTTCAACAGTTTGAACTGATCCAACACCAAATGAGTTTTAGCCAGCCACGTAGATGAGTAATTTAAGCTGCCTCTTGCAACGACTCGAGCTGGAGTCCTGAGAAGGTGGAATTGCTTGCCACGTATTCTTCCATCTATGTGTGTTAGTGAGCTGATACACTTGAATTCCTTGTGGTCTCGATTGCTTTCATAAATCCATCACAAGTTAACTTAATTAGGAAACAAAATTCATAAACACAGGCAGACTTTAAGCATTAATGTAACAAAGTAATAATGAGTTATACCTTCTCAAGATCATGCTTTTCTTTAAGGAAGATAACAAATGTGGCTATATTATTAAAGAAAAATATGGTAAAAGTATCACAGGAAAAGTAAGCAAAAAGGGTCATTTTTTGCACCCAACAACTATGATCTGTCAAGTTCTGGCCTACAGTAGTGGCCAGTTGGTCAATGACACAATATTCAGATTGCTACTAGAAATGACCCCCACTGTTCCTGAGCATAATTTCAAACTTGACTTTGCCCAGTTTCTCTCTGACACGATAAACGAACAACTAAGCATTTTCTCTTCTATTAAATATTTGAGGTACCAATCATATTTACTGTATATGATATTTTACCAATTTCCATACCATTTTCCCCAATTACATATTGAGATAGTCATAAATCATCGAACCAATGAGAGATATAATAAATTTGTCAATAGGGTTATGTTTGATATTTATACAATCTTGTATGGTAGTCCTCCTCCTAGACTATTCCTTGAGTATAAGAAGTTTCTCCAATTGAGTCCTAAGTATATAGTAGGAGATTGGTTTCTTTTTGAAGATCATATAGAAATTAGAATATATGGTTATGATGTTCCTCCCTTTCAGCTTCCTACTTTTTTGACTCCTAGTTTATTTTCCCTTGAGTATATGCGCCGAAGATTTGATTTTGACCATATTCATTTTGTGAAGAATAAGAGTGTCATAACATTCAAACTCCCATAGGAGATTGGTCCTTTTCTCGTCAAGATCCATACTACTCAATCAATTTTTGAAGGGATGCTAAATGCTTTGAATCTATCTATGGGATTCGAATGGAATTATGATCCAAAAGGAATCATTTCTTAAAAATGAAAGAGAGTAAAGTTAGCAAAGAATGTTCATCAGCCTTTGGATCAGTTGGAAAAAATTACAAATTTGGAAACATGGGAAGAAGTTTAGAAGATCCTTCAACTAAGCTAGTAGCTCAAATCTCAGGCAGTTTCAAATCCAATCAAAATAGATGCAGGAGAAAAGAGGTATCATACAGAGGCCACTTCCAATGTGGAGATGGAAGGAAATGATGAGGATAAGTGAGAATCTAAGAATCCTAGGATAGAGCCACAATCTGCAATAATTGTTCGTCAGAATCAAGGTGAGGCAACTTCATCCTACCAAACTAGTCATCATGGTTGAAAGCTTTCCAATCACACAATGGACACAAGGAAAAGGAGCATATTCTCACACTCCTCCATTTAGATTTGGATTAGCAAGGTTATTTTATCAAATCATATATGAGAATGTCTATGTGAAAAAGGATATGTTTCCTAGGGGAGAATTCATAGGAGGACAACCCAGACTGTTGTCAGCTGTTGACCTAAAAAATGACACTTTCAAAATGGTTGTATTGGAGCCTACTCTTTCTAGGGGGATATTGAATCCATATCAATACATTACTACTCAAATTACATATAATTTAGATGCTTTTAGCCCTCTAGAAAAGCTGGAGTTGCACATAGAGACATGAGAAGTTCTGTTTAGAGATGTACTGAAGTCTACCATGAGTGTCAACAAATTACATGGTACAATGAGGAGGTTGGAGAACCAGGGCATAAATGTGCTAAGGGAAAGGCACAATTCATTGAAGTATTTTCTAATGATGAGTATGAAGGGGGTATGGTGGAAGGAGGACATATTTCAGCCCAAGAAGAGGGATATGCCACAACAGAAGAAGAGAAACAAGAAGAATATCATCCATTACCTGACAAAGGGAGACTAGCAGTGCTTTCAGGAGTGCCTCGTTTCCACACTATTCGATGCCAAGGAGCTATACAATGACAAAGGGTTTCGGTATTGGTATATGGAGGAGCTACACATAACTTCATTGATGCAGCCATGGTGGAGAGGAGAAAGCTACTTGCTGAACCATTCGATGGCTTCACAGTCATCATTTCAGGTCACCATACTATGGAGTGCAAAACATGGATTCCAAAGCTACAACTCACCATAGGTAATTACACATTTTGTGATAGCTTTTATGTGGTTTATGTTGCTGATAATAATGTGGTCTTGGGAGTGCAATGGTTGTACTCTACATACAGTGAACTATCAAATCCATGAAATGAGATTCAAATATTCAAAAGGAAAACAAAGGGTATTGAGAGGAATGCACACCTATCCAAATCAAGTAGTGTCCTCCCACATAATGAAAAGGTTTTGGGAGACCTTCCTCCTGGAAGGCCACCTGATAGAGGAGGAACAATTTTGCAGCATACTAAATTGAAATTGCTTGAGGACAAGCAATATTGGGCGGGGAGGACTGTAATGTCCCCATTCATTAAATCTCAAAAGAGAAAATTCCACCAATCTACTGGTTTCCGAGGTTGGGGTGGAAACATTAGATTTGGAATAAGGAGACTATAAAAACCCAAATGGACATTATATTGACATAAATATATTAAAAGGATTTAAATAAATATTTATGATAGGAAAATAAGGTGGCACTTGGTCATGGAGACACATTGGTGGTGTGGGACCCACACAAAGCTAGATTCCTCATGCCACATGGCATTCTATTATCACCCATTCGAATCCATGGTGTATTATAATGATATGGGGTAGTTGGAAGGTCAATATACTTGGAATGACTCAATGAAGGTCGAATTGGAGTGGAAGAGTAACTCCCATGGAAGAGGAAGAGGCATTTGAGAGATATTGAGACACTTGGGCTAGATTCCCTAGCTTCTATGACAACAATGATGAAGATGCTATAACACTTATGACACAAATCAGACCTGAATGCTGACATATGACATATATGGCATGTAAGGGATAAAAATAACCTCCAAGAAGGCGCACAAGGGAGTTAGGGCAGCTAAAGAGAGACCCATTCGAATTGAGGGAAGACATAGACTAGGAATTGTTGGACAAGTGGCACAAATTGGAATCTCTTCCCAACTTGAGTTGGCATGAGGATTTTGGAAGGAATTCGACCCATGGAGGACTTGAGAAGTTTATAAAAGACAAGAACAAAGAAGGAGAGTGGCTTTTGATCATTTCTCATTTTGCATATTGGAGAACATAACTTGTCCATGCTAGTGGAGTGTTAACTCTACTTGCCTTAGTAACAATTTCGAGGGTGAAAGATTCCCATCCGAATTGGAAATTGGAGAGTACATTCAAACCTTTCATTTGGAGCTACAATGGATTTATTTGTTGCAGGCTGAATCTATAGGGAAGGTCGTGACATTCTCTTCTTCAACTTGTTTCCACACCATTCTCACTTTTCTCTTCATATTTTGTCTCTTGGAGGAAGGGCGCACTTGGTGAGATGATGATATCTTTGGGGGAGCTATTGTGGCCCCATTTATTTGTAATATGATGTATTTACTCTGAATTTTATTCTCAGAAGATCCTCAGGTCTAAATGCCCATTGAAACTATGTCAAAATACCAAACAATGTATAAATGGTGCCATTTTCCTCATATCTAGTTATGAAAGCTTGAAGTTGCTTTATTTCGACTTGTATCAGTTCATATATGTGTTTTTTATGATGTATGGAGAGTCATTAATGTCCTGAATGAGTTTCATATAAATTACATAATCCCTTGGAGCATAAATCTCCAATTTCATAGCAAGTAGTGAAGTTTCCTATCATTTTCCCCTATGTGAAGACATGTCCACAAACCTCTGATTTATGGGAGTTGCAGCAGCCTTTAGGAACTGATTAATGATTCATTTGGGTGACCATTGAAGTCCTTTAAGAATTACATGTCTCTGTTATGAAATTTATGAGGGTCTTATTGCATTTGGAAAGCCATTTTTGTCCCCTACCCTTGGGGGTTTTGAACCTAGAATTGACTAGTAAAATTCCTTATTTTTACCTGATTGTAAATGAGTGTTGAAAAAGTATTTTGAGAGTGTTCAAGAATCCATAAACCTAATTTTTATGTCTTAATACCTTCCAAATAAATTCAGACCCAATTTGGAAGCATTTGGAGCCATTTGGGAGCATTGGAGTCATAACTAGTCTAAGGGCCGAATTGGCCAAAAAGTGCAATTTTTCCAATTTTTCCAAATTTATTAAAAAGGGACACTACAAGTGGTATCAGAGAATGGTCCTTGCACCTGATGTGGATGACCATTCATGAGGACAAGAAGTCAAAAAAATAAGCCCCCACCCTTAGAAACTGAAACTGAAAGTATTTTTGGTGAAAGAGAAGAAGAAGGAGAAGAAGTGCATTCTTTTGAAACCATGAGTAAATATGAGAAAGGAACCTCAGAGGAGAAGGAGGAATTTAGTAAATTCATGAAACCATTCTTTTATGACATGAAAAAACAGATCATGAAAGGGTTCAAATTGTTAGCTAGTCAAATTGGAAGCAAAGTGGCAGTAGGAGGCAACAATAGTTCTCTTTCCGAGGAAAAGAAGCCAATGGGTGAAAATATTTTCTCAAAGAAAGGGCCTCATAATCGACCTAATGAATTTTAGAGTTAAATAAGGCCTACTACACCTAAATTTCTTGATTCCAAAGAAGATCCTAACACCCAATATGATATGCAGGAAGTTATAACAGAATGGCAGCACTTGAGTGAAGATTGTAGAAGAACCCTACCATTTGATCAATACTTTACTCTTGAAAACAAGATCAAAATGAGGGGAGGTAATAGGAACCCCTTTCAAAATAAAGAATTGAATTATGCAATAAGTAAAATTCCACTTCCTACTTTGTATGGCTCATCTCAAAGTTATACAAATACTTGGATACAAAAACTAGATGTGTATTTTCAGCTGAATCCAATGGTTGAAGGGGATGCTCTAAAAATGGCTATTTTGCATCTCTAGGGAGATGCCAATGATTGGTGGTTCCATGGAATTAAAACCTTGGGACATGATCAGGTTACAACATATGAAGAATTTGTTAACAGGGTATTGGAAATATTTGATCAAAAAGACCCAAAAAATGCCTTTCAAAGAACTAGTACAGTTGAAGCAAAATGGAACACTAGATGAATACATGTTATAATTTAAAAAATTATTAGTTAAGGTGGCTGATATATCTATGGTCAGATTAGTATTTCTCTTTACTGAAGGTTTGGCTGAACCTTTGAAGGGTTTGGTTAAGGTCCAAAAACCTACTTCATTGAAAGATGCCATGAACTTGGCAAGAGATTTGCAAAATGTGCTACCCAAGACAAGGTATCCTCCCAAGCCCAACTTTCCTTCCCAATTCAGATTTGAAAAGAAGACATGGCAAGAAGATGCATTTGTAAAGGATAAGAAAGAGGGACTAAGCAGGGAAGAACTCATAAGGAAGAAACTATGTTACACATGCTTCCAACCATGGGTACCAGGGCATAAATGTGCTAAGGGAAAGACATAGTTCATTGAATTATTTTTTGATGATGAATATGAAGGGGGTATGGAGGAAGGAGGAAATATTTCAGCCCAAGAAGAGGGATATGCCACAACAGAAGAATAGAAACAAGAATAAGATCATCCATTACCTGACAAAGGGAGACGAGCAGTGCTTTCAGGAGTGCCTCGTTTCCACACTATTCGATGCCAAGGAGTTGTACAGGGACAAAGGGTTTCAATATTGGTAGATGGAGGAGCCACACATAACTTCATTGATGCATCCATGGTGGAGAGGAGAAAGATACATGATGAACCATTCGATGGATTCACAGTCATCATTCTAGGTCACTATACTATGGAGTGCAAAACATGGATTCCAAAGCTACAACTCACCATAGGTAATTACACATTTTTTGATAGATTTTATGTGGTTGACGTTGCTGATACTAATGTGGTATTGGGAGTGAAATGGCTATACTCTATAGGGGAACATACAGTGAACTATCAAATCCCTGAAATGAGATTCAAATATTCGGAAGGAAAACAAAGGGTATTGAGAGGAATGCACACCTATCAGAATCAAGTAGTGTCCTCCCACAGAATGAAACACAAGAATGAAAAGGTTTTGGGAGACCTTCCTCCTGGAAGGCCACCTGATAGAGGAGGAACAATTTTGCAGCATACTAAATTGAAATTGCTTGAGGACAAGCAATCTTGGGTGGGGAGGACTGTAATGTCCCCATTCAAATAAATCTCAAAAGAGAAACTTCCACCAATCTACTAGTTTCCTAGGTTGGGGTGGAAACATTAGATTTGGAATAAGGAGACTATAAAAACCCAAATGGAAATTAGATTGACATAAATATGTTAAAAGGGTTTAAATAAATATTTATGATAGGAAAATAAGGTGGTACTTGGTCATGGAGACCCATGGGTGGTGTGGGACCCACACAAAGCTGGATTCCTCATGCCACACGGAATTCTATTCTCACCCATTCGAATCCATGGTGGATTCTAATGATCTTGGGGATTTGGAAGGTCAGTATACTTGGCATGACTCAATGAAGGTCGAATTTGAGTGGAAGATTAACTCCCATGGAAGAGGAAGAGGCATTTGAGAGATATTGAGACACTTGGGGCTAGATTCCCTAGCTTCTATGACCATAATGATGAAGATGCTATGACACTTATGACACAAATAAAACCTGAATGCTGACATATGACATACATGACATGTCAGGTCTAAAAATAGCCTCCAAGAAGGCGCACAAGGGAGTTAGGGCAGCCAAAGAGACACCCATTCGAATTGAGGGAAGATGGAGACTAGGAATTGCTGGACAAGTGGCACACATTGGAATCTCTTTCCAACTTGAGTTGGCATGAATATTTTGGAAGGAATTCGACCCATTGAGGACCCTCACCCCCTAGAGGGAGAGACACACATCACACAATGGTGGCACCAACCCCCAACACAAATATGCCTTTCATGGAAAGCTTGAATCTACCTGAGTTGGATAAACTGATTAATGACCCCAACTTTCACGATCCATATTGGCCAGATATGCCCACTAAGCTTCCTTAAAATATTCCAAAGTTTGAAGGGAACCAGGGAGATGATCCAACAAACCACATAATGTCATTTCACCTCTGGTGTTAATCCATTAGTATCAAAGACGGCCCATTTCATCTTCATCTCTTCTAGAGAACCCTTACATGAACAACGACCAAATGGTATGTCAACTTACCATTTGTGACTTATACCACATTTGAGTCAATTGCCACTATATTCCTAACATATTTTCAATTACCCATTAGTCATGACCTAGGGCTCGAAATCCTCACAAAATTTCAACAATCAACTTCCACCCATATTCCAGATCACATATGTTGTGGAAAAAATTGTACAAGTGTGCACTCCTCCACTTGGTTAGGGGCTAAGCATTGTAGAATGCAACAAGGACTCATTCCTTGGAGCCCCTGTGTGGTTGCTTGGTTGTCCTCCAAGTGATCCCACAAGAGATTATTAGTGGAATTCACATAAAACAAAGAAAATTGAACAAAACGTAAATAAAAATGAAATGGGGGGAGAATGAAAATTCCAACAACAACCAAAGGTATGCCAAACCACTTTGTATTTCCCAATGGTCAAGATATACTACACCTAGGAGGTGCGGGCTTCAAGGGAATCCAACAATCTCCCTTAGGGAGGCCTTTTTTGTCCAAACTATATGCTAAATGGGTGGTAGAAAAATGGAGAGAAACTCTTACCCCTCAAAGGAAGGTGGCAAGGGAGCTTGGGAATGCTTACAGAGGTACAAAGAGGTGGGCTATGAGGAAGCTCCAACACAAATCCAACATCATAACCTAGCTCTTCTTTTCTCTCTACAAAATACATGCCAATGGATTTGTTATATAGGCCAAGAGGTGGCCAACAAAAAACTAGATCCAAATGTGAACTCATCTACTCCATGAACTAGTTCCAAGGTACACCAAGGGGGATAGTTAATGCCACAAAGTGTGTGAGGAGCCGAATTCATATTCTTGGAGATGATGGAGCCTTCAATGCACCACGAGAAGTAGGTGGGCCCATCGTTTTTATAGTATCACGACGATCGAAGGAATATCCGCGCGAGTATAGCGCTGGTGTTGAACTGATAACATGCGCTATATCGCGGGTCAACAATGGTTCAGCTGTGCAACCTCTTCTTTTGACTGGTTTTTGGAACTTTTGGACTCATTATGTATTTTGTATTTGTTGAGGATGCCTTTGGTGAACTGCATTCTTTATGTTGATGACGCCTTACTGCAAGATTCACTGAAATGTCGCATGTGTACGAGATTTAGGCGTTAACAGATGCTCCCTGATGTATGAGGTTCTGAGGGTACTGTAGAGCCGATAATGCATCATCGTTTCATATGTTTCTCTCTTTTTATGTAGGACAAAGAATATAGGGACAATAGGGTCCTCCCACGGGGGAATATTGTTGGTGACGACCATTGGAGCTATAGTAAAGAATAGTTTTTATACAAATGAGGCGGGTATACCCATGCTCGTGAAAAGCTGTCAAGGTGATTACAATGAGAGGAGACCGAGGGGTCAACTCAATTAAACTACTAGTGCATGTAAAAAGGAGGCTTCGACCCATGTGAGAGTAAATGAACTAGTGAATTGCTGCGGAGTACTGAAGAAGCGGGACTGCTGATGATAATGATAAGCCCACTGGGGTGGGGGACCGGTGTGGTTGTGAAACTTCCTGGGAGAGAATTTCACTGTTCCAGAAGGATTGCTACCATTGTTTTTAAATGTGAACACTGCTACCTTCAAAAGTACGTTTCCCCCTGATGCAATAAATGTTTTGACGTCGAGCATAGGGGGAACCGCGAGGTTAGGGAGCACTAATGATTCTCCTTGTCCAATTCGAGGCGATCCCTTATAGTGATTGAAAGGGATCCCAAGGTACAACTGCAACTACTGCAACTCTCAGAATAATGTGTGTTGATGTCGATGAGAGATGAAGTACATGATAAGATGAGGATATTATCCTAAGAACAAAGATCATGTTGTAACCAACTAAGGGACATACATACCTGCCACAAGACTGGTTGATAAGTGTGGGGCTCATAACTTCCTTTGATCAATGTAAACATGGGGAGTGGGGACAACAAATTTCCTCTCAGAACGATACAGATGGGACGGAGGCAGACAAACTGCAAATGAAAGGGAATTGATGGAGACAAAACATGGAGAGTAACGGTGACTAGTTAAAATGAATATTGCTGGAGATAGGTGAGACTAGAATACATTGATAAAAAACGACCATGGGTTGCTGCCAAAAGAATGAGGTGTCCCCCCCAATGTGAGGCGGTAGGGGAACTATTTCTACATAAATAAAAATGGTGGGGTCCCCATAGTTTTGGGTGTGTCGGGGGACCAATTTGATTTTGGGTGGAGTACCCATGGTTTTGAATGGGTTGGGGGACGCTTTCCAAGATGAAGTGGGGGTTAGTTCGCAAACACGAAGACAGGTGCCCCATGAATCAATGCCATACATATTGGTTATGTGGGGATAACTGAATAGAATTGGTTACTTATGAGGGTGGGGGCCCCATAGTTTTCTTCGCGGAGGTGATGATACGAGGTAGATTATAGAAGGTAAAGTGATCATGGAGGCATGAGTGGTCTTTGTGAATATTTATCGTAACATGCGCCGAGGAGTTTGATGGCGTCTACTGCGAGAGTCGGGGGAGTAAATGTGCAATTATAAAATGATAAACTAGGGGTGATATTTTCAAGTTGTATCAGATTCCTTGGGCTTGTGGGGGGTCGACATCATGGGTTCCAACTGATGACTGGGTAGTAAATTGTGTGCACACCCATGGGGGAACATACTAGTCCCAATGATGACGTTGATGGCACGTCAAGACTGGGGATGAGGGCCTTAGGGTTATCAACGAGAATACTGGTAAATGCATTATAAACAAAGGTGAAATAGATCCTATATGCCATTTTCAGAATGATACCTTGTGAAGAGAGCGATGTTGTTGCTATATCCTGGAGTCTTGTTCTTATAATGGAAAAAAAGAGTCTCCTACCGGTCTTGGTCGAGATCCTGCACATACGATACACATACGTAAGTGTAGTAAATAACATGACCAAACGGTATTGACAATGCTGGCATCATATAACCAAAACAAGCCATACTTGAGGGGTACCTGTGAATAGGGTCCCGACAAAATTGTTCGAAATAAGGATTGGTTGGCTCCATGTCGAAGAGCACAAGGTGCTGATCGTGGTGGTGCAAACGATTTGTAAAACAGAGCTATGGTGTCTCTGTAGGGTCAATTTGAACTTCGTGGCAAATGAATACAAATAGGGGGTGGGCCCCACCTTTCAAAATCATTTGTACTATTCACTTACGACCTCCTAGAGTGCGTTTTTGGTGATTCTGGGAGATCCGAGCATCCGTTTGACGAGCCGTGAGTTACATGTATCCCATAACCTTAGCTATTTCGATTTGGGCTAGGTAGATTTAGGACAAGTGGGCCCTTGGGTTGTCATGGGTTTGATTTATCCCTTAAGTGGCTATTGCATGGGAGTTTTGGGAAACCCTACGCTATAACGCAATATTTTGGTAAAACCGCGCGCTATAGTAGCTTGGGTTGTTTCTAAAATCGCATGTCGTAGTAGCGTGGGCATGTAGAGCGAAAGAAATGAACTATTCCGACCTACGCGTGGGGTCATAGCGGTTCAGATGGGCACTAGTCTAGTGCGACTGTGCATCGGCCAATTGCGCTACACAATGCGGCTAATAGTGCATGTCCCGCACGCTAGTGTCGCGCGACGAAATGAGGTTCAGTCGCGTTGGGTACGGATTTTATTTATTAATGTTGCGCTACGCGTGGACCTCGTTAGGGAATGCCACACGTATGGTGATTTTGATGAATGTATGTCCAATGGGATCGACCTTGTATTTGTGTAGGTGATATTGAGTTTCTCATGGATTTTGTGGGCCTCGTAGAGTGGCGGGAGTAGAACTATGATGATTTTTGACCATTGGTGATGGGGGACATGGTGGAGACCCAGAAATTACAGGATGCAGGGCTCTAGAAGTTCTTTAAATTCCCCTTGATGAGGTCATCGAAGTATCTTTTATGGATACTGTTGGACCTGGATAAAGGGTTATTCTGGGTTTTAGGGGAGTACCTGAGGATCACGACTCAAGAATTTATTTTATGATGGGGTTTCCTCACCGGGGAGTGAGAGATCCAATCCCCCCATAGATGGATGGGGATACGATTCACGAGTTAGTGGATCGTTTCTGTGACGGTGACCAGAGTGTTCTAAAATCTGGTTAGATTATGATGAGCCATCTGAGGGCTCTTCTGGTGATGGTTGTTGCGACATCTGTGGTGAGAGTGTTGGGGGTTACGTCCCCCAACCGTATTACTGGAGGGAAGATAATGCTTGTGGAGCAGGTGCTTTCCGGTCGGTCGGTGGCATGGGGACCGATGCTACTGCAGACTATGACCAAGCATATGACGAATCTACGGTGGGGAGGTCAGAGGAGGACCTTCTGCTTTGGGAGTGTGTTGTGCTCGTATTTATTTGAGTGGTACACTTCCTTGAGGCCACCCATAGTGGTGCCTCTGAGGGGGCTTCAGGAGCCCCGAATGATGTATTGGGGGAGATCATGACCCGGGATGGTGGTGGACCTATGGGGGCCTATTAAAACCAACATATTTTGGATGTGTGGGAGGGTTGGATCAAGAGGATGGAGGAGTACCCTTGGAATGGTATGGACTACATGGGAGATTTGGATCTGCCTCCTCCGGATGGGGGATTCGACGCTTCAGGTATGATTTTTATGGTTATATTTTTTTGATAGTTTACATATATTTATTGTACATATTTGATTTTTGCACATTTTATATATATATATATGTTTATCATGTACTGATGAAAATTTCCCCTTTGTGATGCAGACATTGTTCCTGTATGTCCGAATCATCAGGTGGGGCAATGAAGACCTCGAGCTAGGGCAGATAGACTGGCAGTTGGAGCTGGTATAGTTATTGGAGGAGCTTCCGCGACCGAGGGAGAAACATCGGGAGTGGGTCCTGCTGGAGGGGAAGGTGCAGGAGGAGTTCCTGCTTGAGAGGCTGTTGCATGAGATCGGATGGCGACCTTCGTGGCTCACCTAGAGCAGCGACTTGGATCTATGTTCGCAGGTGTATACGATAGTGGTGTCGCCAACTTGAGGACGATGAGCAGGCATTGACGCTCCATCTATCGGATGAGTGCAAGCTGGCTTGGAGGTCCATATGTAGAGGTTAGCAGTGGTATTCCATGTGGCACGAGAGGTGCAGGGGGGTGCAACTCCTCCTCTACAACAGAGGCCACGGTAGGGACTAAGATCGACACAGGTACTATACCTAGAGGTAGCTCGAGGAGAGGATGTGTGAGTGTTGGCCATTGTTATACCTCTATATTTCACGGTGTCGCATCCCCATCATAACACATTTCGACGACACTTCCCCTACTATTTTGAACCTTCCAGAAGAGACAGATGATGAGTCAACCTTGAAGGTAAATCCACCCTGCCAAGTTTTGACCCACCTTGGACTTTATTTCCATACACTACCGCGCCCGTACAGATTGACAAAACGCGGCACAGTGCCGCGCTCTGTATCATTTGCAAAGCGCGGCACCCCTTTAATAGGTTTTTGCCCTTGACTTGTGGGATCTTGGATTTTTCGAAGATGATGGAAGATTGGGTTCCTTGATTCGATCCCAACTCACCTCCTTCGATTAGAAACCCTGATCCACTTATCCCTCCTTAGATCCACCTATCTCTCTTGTTGGTTAACCTCACCATTCACTATAAAAGAGAGGCATGCCATTGGGAAAAGGGGGAGGACTCTTGAGAGCACCAAACTTATGGTCTTGCAGCATTGTGGAGATAGCTAAGAGGAGAAGACACTTGGAGTTGGAGGATTGGCTTGGGCATCAAGCACCCTTTGTAAGTAATCTTCAAGTTGTAATGGAATAACTTGTCTTGTTTTCCCAAATCGTTTGTGTTAATCTTGTTTTAATCACATGATTTGTATCTCTTACAGATTTAGATCCTAACCCATGTTTCAGATTGCTAGAGAATAGTGCATACTTGTATTTTGGTTACTCTTTGACAGGTTCATTGGTGAAGACTTGGAGCTTGGAGCAAACACCAAAAACAAAGCACTTGGACATAAGGTCAATTAAAATCCTTTGCTCTCTTCAGCATTTTAATACTGAAATGTATGTTAGATCTAGGGATTCAAGGTTGCATTTGTTTTGTCTGTTCTTAGTCTAGAGTTAGTCAGATCCTACTTTAGCCTAAGGGAGTTTTGACTTATCCGTAGGGCAGAATTCCACATAACAAGAATGGCGACTCCGCTGGGTTTGATTACTGCTTGATTGGTTCAAATTCACAGTCATTTATCCTTGAATTATCAGTCTTTTGTTGCACTTCAAACCAGCTTGAATTTTGGTCTTTTAGGACCCTTATTCACCCCTCCTCGCAGTATTTATCTCCCTGTTTAATTACTGAGTCCCCTGGGTTAGCAACAACCCTGAAAACTTGATTTTTTCTTTTCCAGTTGCGTTTTTTTTTTTTTTCTTCCCTCTTGCCACAGTGCCGCGCCCTCTGAACCACTTCCAGCGCGACATTTACACAGTGCCGCGCCCTAGGCATTCATACCAGCGCGACAGTTACACAGTGCCGCGCTTCAGGCAGTCTATAGCTCGCGGTAGTGTCTGCAAGTAGGTAAATTTTTTTTTAATTTTTGCTTGGTTTCCTGAGTTTCTCCCTGCCTCAGATAGTCTTTACTGTTGCCTGTTAGCATCCTGGTTAATTTCCAGTCTGTTTGGTCTGCTTATTACATGGTTTGTGAGCTTGATTGATTGATTGAATTAAGTGGCACTTTTGACATATTGGTCATTCTTCAATTTGATTGCATTTGACTTGGTTTTTTCCCACAACCAACTCAACACCACTGTCTTCTATTACTGAACACTGTAGTTTTACAGTCATACTGTCATTATCATTTTCAGTAAATCAACAAGATCATTGGTTGAGAGCAAATTTGTTGTTTAATTTGAAAAAGTCTAGTGGCATTTTGCATAGAGAAATGAACCATTAAATTTTGCCATAAAAATTCTCATCACAGAAGCATTCTAGGTTGTAAAATCAGTGCATTGAAAAGCGTGTTTACTTTAGTTTGGCTTGGTTTATAAATCGAAAAGAAAAGAAAAATCTTTTACTTTGAATGCTTGTGAAAATTGTTATGCATATTGGATCAAAGAACCTCTATCCTTACCTTAGCTAGATTTCATCGAAGACAAAGGCTTGTTTATGATTCATTCTCATTTGCATGGTTTGAGTCGTCATAACACCATCAAGTTTCACGTCCACTACCCGATTGAGTAAAGACAGCCACTAAAATTAATCACCCTAATTAAACCAACTTTAACCTCACTTGAGGAAATCAAAAGAATTTGGTAGTTAGGTAGGACACCGGGGATAGGCATCAAAATAATTCCCCCTTGTCATTTTCATCTGAGACATAGTCGTTGTCTTTAGGGAACTAAAATCCTCTAGTACTTATTGACACGGTCACAGCTAGTTTGTGGAGGGGCCTCCTGACTGTTTCTAACTGTTCAGGGGTTAAACGGCCGCGAGATTGAGAACCGGACGGACTCTGTGGAATACCGCACTCCACTTAGCCCTAAGGCAACATCGATCGCTGTCTTCTTCGGAAGGCTGAAGTGCCCAAAACCTTTTCCGACGTGTCATGAACGAGGTGGCTTAGTATCTATTCTACTAGGGCTCTTTTACCCAGGATCCCTTTCGGTAGAGGGATATCCTTCTTATATCGGTCTCTCATGTTGTATTGTTCGACTTGGATTTCATCACCTTGCGAAGGATACAGCCTGTTGAGGTCTCCAGCTCTTAGTTAGGAGTTTGCTTGGCGTCTCATCTTTGTAGAGGGTCATTTTTTCTTAGTAGGGACTGCTTGTTGGCATTCTGGCCATTTTTGTTGATTAGCTCGCTTATTGAGACACCGGTCTCAGTATAGATTTTAGAGCTTGCTTTTTTGGCCTGTGAGCCTTGCTTTTTCTAGCTCCTCTTTTGCACACTCGGCTGCATTAGAGTTTTTGAGTTCTTTGTTTACGGTACTAGCCTCCGATTTTCATTTTCCTGTCATCATGTCAGATCAACAAAGAAGATCACGAAGACAACAGGGCCTAAGCCCTCCACCACCACCACCGCCACGGACTTCTGGTCCGTCTGCATCACGCATTCCTGCTCCTCCTGGCCGCGGTGCTGGTCGAGGCAACATCCCACCGCCGATCCGCACAACATCTTCAGTTACGCCTGTAACTGCCACACACAGCACAGTCTCAGAATCCATTGCAGCGTCTATGACCACTAGCATGTCTGAGGCTTCCACTGTCACCTCACCCACTGTCATCCCAGATTTATCTGTAACAGTGGGCACAGTTACAGCAGCTGAACCTAGCACGACCCAGAGTACTAGACTAGAGGTCATTCTTCTACCGGAGGCCAACACTTCCCGTCCATCAGACATTTTCCACGATGATATAGACGGATCTATTGGCACCACAGAAGGATCCGACCAGGACATACCTGGCCTAATTTCAGTCCCAGGCGGCTACGTTGAGATTGTTGAAGGTACTCGTCTACCTGACACACCTTTTGAACCTGATTATGGCTTCATTACTTCCCAGACGGAACTTCCGCCTGTTATTACCACGTCACCCAGTGTTCATCCTCAGGAGACAAGTTCTTCTAGCAACGTACCTCGCACTTTTCATCTACCCAACATCCCACCGGGACACGAAATTATGGCTTCCATTCAGTCTAGTATGGTTAGCCTAGCGAACTCTCCGTTAGCATCGGCACAATTTAGACGCAACACAGAGCAAATGCTTTCGACAGCGTCTAGATACCCCCCTGTTTCTCGTCCTTCTGACTATAGGGATCCCAACGTTCCGTCTAGCACAGAATTTCATCATTCCTTTGCAGACGGCTCAGGACCTTCGGATTTTACTACACCTAGGTTCCTGCCGGATCCCCAAAATCTTTTTCAGGATATGAACTCGGATCCAGTTCTCGATGGTTCTCCTATTATTGAACACGTGATGGACGACGCTGATACTCCTGGGATAAATTCCCCGCATTTGCTGTCATCACCAATGTTTGGTGCACATTCTATGAGAGATAACCCAGTTTTTTCTCCGTCCTCACCTGTCCAATACGGACGACCGCCTCCGCTAATCGGTACTTTTGGCGCCGTTGGCCAATCCATGCTATCATATTTAGCTAGCGGCGGAAGAACACTTAGTCATACTGCTGGATCTTCCATTTCGACAGGAGGATCACCTTCAGCCACCATTTATACTATTTCAGGAGGTGGACAACCGACTGCAATGGTCCCTAACTCCAACTTACAAACCCTCCCTGGTGGGCCATCAACCCAACCAGCTGGGGGGCAACCTTTTGTTGGGAACCCCATTGCTAGTCAACAACCTCCAACTGGTGGGCCATCAACCCAACCAATCGGAGGACAACCTTTTGCTGGGAACCCAATTCCCAGTCTACAGCCTCCTCACATAGGGCCATCCAACCTAACTGCTGGCGGACAACCTATTGGCCCGTTCCAACAAGTTTCCCAACCAGCAGTTTCTACCCAGTTTGGTATGTACAATCCACCTGGAAGTGGGCAACCTTATTCCGGTGTTCCCACCGGGCCTTACTCTCAACCACCCCTGTCAGGTATGCTTCCTTCTTGGGATCATCAAATCCCACAGAGTGGGGGGTACTCACTTTTTGGAAACTGGAATCAAGCTGGAGGGCAATCTCAGATTTCCCCCAACTTGAATTCTGGCTTCCCTTACCCTTCGGCTGCCACAACTCCTTGGAACCCGTCACTTCAATTTCCACTCGTTCCTCAAGCAGGAACGAACATTCCATGGACACCACAGTCGCAGCCACCCCCCAACCCTGCTATGGGAAATTCTCCACTTACACAGTATGGTGGCAACATCCCTGGAACACAACAATTCCAAGGAACTGTTTCCCAACAAGGAATAGCAACTAATCCTGGGCATCAACAGCTTCAGGGTACTATACCTACTCAGCAGAACACTTACCAACCAGTTGCTTACAATCAACCGGTTAACCAGATGGCTTATTATCCGCAGAACTTTCAGCAGTATCCCGTGGGAAACACATATGGGTATAACATACAACAGCATGCTATGCAAGGCCCTCCAGGGTTCCCTGCACCACATGGTTATTACTCATACCCGCAGACCAACCGTCAACTTCCCTTCTTGGCCACACTTGATCTACCTGATTTGTCGAGGCTTATTAACGATCCTATTTGGCATGAACCTCACTGGCCACCTATCCCAGCCAAACTACCATCGGACATTCCCAAGTTCGATGCTAAGCCCGGGGAAGACCCCAAGAACCACGTGATGACCTTCCATCTTTGGTGTTCATCAAACTCCTTGATGGATGATTCCATCCGACTTCGGCTCTTCCAACGTACGCTTACCGGAACGGCAGCAAAATGGTACATCGAGCTGCCACAACACTCTTTTCGTGATTTCAACACTTTGGCTATGCAGTTTCTGACACATTTCCAGCTTCCCATCCGATATGAGACTGGAACAGAACTGCTAACTTCACTGCGTCAAACCACCTCTACACACATCTCAGATCACATCCATGAGTGGCGAAGACGCCGTAGGCTAATAAAGGCACCTATTCCAGATCAACTACTTGCTGATTGGTTTACAAAATCCTTTTTACCTCCCATAGCCAGAGATATTGCTATGCGCGGACCTGTTACGGAAGAACAAGCCATCTCGGCAGCACAATACATGGATTTAGTATATACTCAATCCGGTACTTTACACGAACTTCTTCCACATGCTTCCCGCATTCACACTGATCCTACAAAACCTACTACTGAACCACCCATTGATGGTATAGTTGGTTCAGTTAAGGCTCAGCCTGCTACCAAATCGACGGGGCAACAAGCTTCTGCTTCCCCCGCTTTTACCCAGGCCACTTCAAAAGCTTCCACTTCTCCTGCTGTCTCCTCCGAAGTGAATGCAGTCCAATCTACATCACAACCCTCCGGAGGAAAGAAGAAAAACAACCGTGGTAAACCCAAGAAGAACCAGCAGGAGAACCCCAAACCACAACCTACCCAGAATGATCAAAAACCACGTCGGAAAGCTAAGTTTCCCTGCTTGATTTGTCAAGATGATCATTATACGCGTGACTGTCCCTACAAGGACGAGGTCCATAAGTTCGTTAAAGGATCCTCTAGACCGGCAGTACTAACTGACCCTTTCCCCCAACAGCAACAGCAAATGGTTGCCCAAGAATCCCCACAAGGGGGCAACCCGACCAATCCTTCCCGTGGAGAGACGTCCACAAACCGCGAGATCCTAATGACAAGTAATGAGGAGATTAATATCACCACTCGTTCAAAGACGTATGACAATCCTCCAAGTTCAACCAAACAATCGGAGACAGCTAAAGGCAAGTCTCCTGTTGAAGATCCGATTCCTATTCCCCCCCCTAATGGTCACCTCCATATCGAGAGACCACTTATGGACACAGTGCTACGCCCACCTAAGGGCACCATACGAAAGGCGACATTCAATCCGAATGCGCGAGCTGCCCAAAACTACAACATTGTTGAAGATTTGGCTCAAGCACCTTGCGCTATGTCAACTCTCGAGGTTCTCCAACACTGCCCCACGCAGCGTAGAACCCTACTTTCAGCACTGGGGGCATTGGACCCAGATACTTCAAACTCCATCCTGTTTAACTTGGAGCACGCTAAACCTAGGCTTTCTCACCAGTTAGCCTTCCAGGTGCATACGAAAATCCGTGGAAATGTTATCCACCGCACAGTGTTAGATGAGGGTGCTTCCACGTCGATTATGTCTTTGAACTGCTGGAGAGCTCTCGGCTCGCCTGAGGTCACAACTTCTCCCACTACTCTTAGAGCGTTTGATGGACATGGTTTTCAACCATACGGACTCATCCCCTCAATCGGTGTTGAACTGGGGGGCAAAACAGTATCCGTACACATCGAAGTCGTAGATGCACCTTTGGATTACAACCTCCTACTTGGTCGGAACTGGTTCTATGCCATGACTGCCATAGCATCTACAGTCTTCCGGATTGTACAATTTCCTCATGAAGGGAAAATTGTCACTATTGATCAATTGGATTACTGTATCCCAGACTCCCATCCAAACTCCACCAATACCGTTCCGTTATTGGATCAACCTCGGTACCGGTTCCAAGACATAGGTGTTGGTCTCATGAAGGATTCATCCCTCATTGGAGTTTTTCCAGAGCTGGGAACCCATCTTCAACCAGTCAACATGATTTCGTCACATGTCACCCCGTCTGATAATTCATGGGTGATACCGAGTCCTACTCAGATCCAAGGCTATGGCAATTCCATGCCTTTGAACAGAAACCTTGCATCTTATGACGCGATCCAATCAGCCACAGATTGGGTCGACTGTTCTACTGATCACATAGTGGCACAGCTCTCGACTGAAACTCATACACGCCCACCATTGTTTGATCCTCTCAACTTGATTTTTCCTACTGACGAATCAATCATAGAGGTTATGTGCGGTAATGAGCCACCATGGGGAGATTTTCATCATCGATCTTCATTCCCCACCATTCAGTCACTCGAGCCCGATACCAAATCCAGTGCTTCACTTGGGATGGTTCAAACCAAGTTCCCCACTTCCCTCGACGAAGTATTTTCTGAAGGAAACTTGGCCAATCTCATGGCAACCACTCCCATTGATATTTCAGTAAAGCCTGGTATCGTGGAAAACGTACACATTGGCAAAACATGTACTCCTCTTGAGACGGAGTTCTATAATGCCTACTTTAAAACTTTCCGCGATGTTTTCGCTTGGAGTTATGAAGAGATGCCAGGAATCGACCCATCGATTGTAGTCCACGAAATTCCAACTTTCCCTGGCGCCCGACCTGTTCGGCAAAAGCTTCGACCCGTTCATCCTCGTAAGGCAGCCGCCATTAAAGCAGAAGTTGAAAAACTTTTGCGTGCTGGTTTTATCTATCCTGTCCCATTGACAGAATGGGTATCCAACATCGTCCCTGTAGCCAAGAAACAGGGAACGATTAGAGTCTGTGTTGATTACCGTGATTTGAACAAAGCTTGTCCCAAGGACAACTACCCAACTCCGTTTATCGACCAGATCATCGATAACTGTGCCGGAAGTGTTATCTTTTCATTCATGGATGGCTTTTCTGGCTATAATCAGATCGATATCCTCCCAGCCGACCAGCACAAAACGGCCTTTATCTGCCCTTGGGGGATCTTCGCATATCGGAAGTTACCTTTTGGCCTCAAAAATGCCGGGGCAACTTTCCAACGGGCGATGTCCTACGCATTCCATGACATCAAACATATCGTAGAGCCATATCTCGATGACCTTCCCGCTCATTCTCGAACTCGGGAAGAACATCCAGATCACTTGAGTGCCATTTTCGAAAGGTGCCGGCGCTACAATATACGTTTGAACCCGCATAAGTGCGTCTTCTGTGTAGAAGCCGGAAAACTGTTGGGCTTCATAGTCTCCAAAGACGGGATACGTCTAGATCCCGCAAAGGTAGCAGCTATCATAGCCCTGCCTTCACCTACCAATATTCCAGAACTTCAATGTTTGCAAGGGCATGCAAACTTTCTACGCCGTTTTATTTGTAATCTGTCTGATATAACAAAAGGCTACATGCGGCTTCTCAAGAAGAATGTTCCCTTCATATGGGATGATGAAGCCCAACGCTCCTTTGACAATTTAAAGGCAGCCTTAACTAAAGATCCTGTGATTCAACCCCCCAATTACACACAGGACTACATCCTTTATCTCGCAGCCTCGATTTCCACCATTGGTATGGTGTTAGTCCAGGAAGATCACAACGGCATAGAACATGTGGTGTACTATCTCAGCAAGAGTCTTCTCGACTCTGAAACTCGCTACTCACATGTTGAAAAGCTGGCTCTGGCAACAGTGTTTGCTGTCCAGAGATTCCGTCACTACATCTTACTCCGCCGGACCACCGTCATCGCCGATTTCAATCCGATGTACTATATCCTCACACGACAAGTGCTTGGGGGCAAGTACTCCCGTTGGATTGTCATCCTTCAAGAGTTTGACTTGGAATTCGTCAAAGCCAAGTCTAAGAAATCTCTGGTCTTCGCTGAGTTAATTTGTCACTTGCCCCGTGCTACTGAGCAATCCGAGCCCATTGATTCTCTTCCCGACGAATCACTGTTCCTCATTAGCACGTCTGATCCGTGGTATGGGGATATTCTCTTATATCTCCAAACCCAACGCTTCCGTCCCGACCTCAACCGCGATGAACGACGACGTATTAGACATCACGCAAAATACTACCTTATAGTGAACGATACTTTGTATCGGCGTGGTGTCGACACTGTCCTTCGACGCTGTTTGACCTTAGATGAGGCGGAACGCGTTCTCAATGACTGCCATGCTGGAGCATGTGGTGGTCATCTCTCTGGGATGGCTACGGCCCAGAAAATATTGCGAGCGGGATACTTCTGGCCTTCGATTTTCAAAGACTGCATTGAAACAGTCAAGAAGTGTCCGCCATGTCAATTCTTCCATAGCAAAGCACGCTCGCATCCTGCTCCACTCCATCCTGTTATTGCCGTCGGCCCCTTCTCCAAATGGGGCATTGATTTTATGCACTGTAAGCCCACTTCAGCCGGGGGGCATAGCTATGTCATAGTAGCTGTGGACTATTTTACAAAATGGGCTGAAGCGATGCCTACGTACGCTGAAGACGGCAAAACAGCAGCGCAATTCATATTCAATCATATCATAGCTAGATTCGGTGTCCCACAGTCTATTGTGACCGATCATGGTTCCCATTTTAGGAATCATATGATCGAAGAACTAAGTGCCAAATTGGGTTTTCGCCACGAAAACTCAACTCCGTATTACCCACAAGCCAATGGCCAAGTCGAAGCCATCAATAAGGTCCTGAAACGAATGATTCAGCGCATTGTGGGTACCCAAAAATCCAATTGGCACTCAGCTCTGTTCTCAGCACTGTGGGCATACCGAACCTCAGTGAAAAGTGCTACTGGGTTTACACCATTTCAATTGGTGTACGGCCTGGAAGCCATTCTCCCGATTGAATGTGAAATTCCATCACTCAAGATAGCCATAGAGCTACTTCCACACACTACTTCCGAAGAAGAACGGTTTCTATACCTAGCCAAGCTAGATGAAACCCGCCGCGACGCCGCTTTGGCTAATGAAGCTCACAAAAAACGCGTCAAAGCTCAATATGACAAATCCGTTCAACCTCGGATCTTTAATGAGGGTGACCTTGTACTTACATATGATCAGATGCATGACAAACTTGGAAAAGGCAAGCTTGAATCTATGTGGTACGGCCCCTTCATCATAAAACGTGTCTTAGAAAAAGGAGCCTATGAACTAGTCGACTGTGATGGTACGCCATTGGCACGGCCCCGCAACGGGCTATACCTCAAGCGTTTCTACGCATGAGGTTACCCCACGCGGGTTACTTCTTGTACATAATGTACTTAGTTTGCTTTTTGCTTTATTTTTAGTGTGCGCGTGGATCTTATGTATCTACTCTTACTTTGACTCGTGCTTTTATGCGCAGATGTCTACCTATTTTGGATTCGCTGACGGTGCAAGCCGACATACCCGGAATCTCGCTTCCGCAGCATGGGTGATTTATTCCCCCACTGGCGAGTTGTTTTCTTCAGGAGCCATTTGTTTAGGTCCCGCAACCAACAATATCGCAGAGTACCATGCAGTCATTGGTCTCTTAACGGAGGTTGCCTCACTCGGGATTGACTCCTTATCGGTCTTTTTAGATTCCCAACTCGTGGTTTCTCATCTAAACCGTGTTTACACAGTTCGCGATCCTACATTACTTCGTTTATGTCGAAGAGTACGCCTCTTGGAACGGTCATTTGATTTTATCACATATCAACACATACCGAGAGAATTCAATTATATTGCCGATTCATTGGCTAATTACATTTTGGATTGGCATCTTGCCCATACATAAACACATCATTAAAAATTAAAATGCACAAGTCATTGTAAATATTTAGATCATAAATAGGTCCATATCACTGTATATAAAAGTGTTTTTTCCAAAATACATAAAGTTTGTGTCAAAGGCAAAATTGGGGATTAAATCCCATATACAAAAATTTGGCCCTCAAAGCCTACACATCGTGTACATGCCGCAAAAAGATCTAAAGACCATCTATGGAGACCTAGGAGACCTATCACGTCCCTCATCGGACTCCTCCCGCCGCTGGTGGTAACACATCACAGCTCGAACCACCTTCCGAAGAAGTCGACTGATACGACCGGGTACACCTACAGTATGACGCTGGAGAGGGTAAGGGACATCATCCATCCGCATAGCAGGAATCCCATGGGTCAATCCCTGCAGGTTCCTCTCAATATCCCGCACACCTCCTGCCTCATCTTCATCTTCTTCTTCGACAGGATCAGCTCGACGATCTACACCGCCACGACGTAGTGGTGAATATCCAGCTGGTCGTTGTGGTCCACGATCTGCAACATGCATACGAATTTACATTAGAAGTCTTTTACACATTCTAAAAAAGCATTAAAAATTAAATATTCAAAAAAGAAAAAATACATATCCATGAAGGTCATACCAGAGTCATCCCAGTCATCATCTTCCGGCAAAGCCAAGTCAATATCCTCGCGGAAATCTACCCCTGAATAGGGATAGTCGTCGATCATGATTATCTGCTCCTCTAGCCAAGAGAAGAAGTCCTCTCCAAAAGCTAGCCGCTGAGGCCCTCCAAGGCGCCCGGCATAGTCGCTCCATCGAGCCATCCATGGCTCAGTAGGTGGGCGAGGATGCATAGATATCTGCGGACGTAGTAATGGCACCCTTGCCAGGAAGAAAGTGACCAAGATACTCCCATAGCCAAACTGGGTATTTTTCCCAGTTCTACATTTGTGCACCTGTTCCTTCATATGGGACAGCACTGCATCACACCAGTTGAAGACCGTTCCTCCCATGCACTCTGCTGCGAGATTTACCTGTGTGCGGGTTGCCTGATGTGGGCTCACGCTTCCCGCTGCACGTGTAATAGTGAATAGCAAAGTTTTGAAAGGAACATTTGTGACCTCTTTTATGGCCACTTTCCCACTCTTCTTACTCGAACCCACCTGACAATATCGAGCAATTAAATCATCCGTGCTTGAGTCTGAAGCACTGTACCCGGTAAGATTCGGCCGGGCCCCTCTTTTCGAGAGACCCGTGAGGAAGTAGATGTCTTCAAGTTGAATTTCAAGCACGTGCTCTCCTACTCGGAAAGCTTCGATATCAGGATCCCACAATTGAATGAGGTGAGTAAGTAGTTTGGGTTGTTGGCGGATTCCTTTAGTCTTGAAAAACTTTAACAAACCACATTCTCTCAATGCGGTCACGGTGGGTAAGTGATTTTCGGCCCTAAAATCATCCGCTTCATGTTCCCTCTCTTTCCAACTCACCATTTTGCCTCAAACAAGTTGCAAATCCCTGCAAAAAAGCAAACAAAGTAATTAATGACTATTTAACAACTTGATTCTAGCAAAAATTTGAGGAAAAATTGATTTTTTGAATTTAATTTTCGCACGTGCCGCGCCTGGAGGACACCATGCCGCGCGGCAGTCCACAGTGCCGCGCCTCCTTTTGGAGTTACAGCGCGGCACTGTTGAACAGTGCCGCGTTTCACGATAGGGGCTCCACGCGGCAGTACGGCAGGCGATTCTTGCCAAAAGGGCTTGCCAAAAAATAAATTTTTCCCTGGTGAAAGTAAAAATTTCTTGCATAAAATGAAAGAGGAGTTCAAGCACTCTTACCTGGCACAGACGGCAGTCGAAATGGTCTCCCAGAACTCTCGGTATCGATCCTTGAAATTTGGCTCCAAAATGGGTAAAAATGTCTCCTTTGGGTAAAAATCACAAATGAATGGTAATTTCTATTTTTACCATGTTTTATATAGCATTTTTCCACATTTTTTTTAATTAATTAATTACTATTTCAAAATTAATAAACCCTTATTCATATTACTAATGCCCGATTTTTGAGCATTTATTGACAGGATCTGCGGTAAAAATGGGATACAGTCATACTGGTATTTGTTCGTAGTTTGACCTTCATATTGAGCCCACTTTATCTTTTTCGTGCTCTGGATTTAAAACTTGAAAAAGATTCCAAGCGCTTTCACACCTGTGTCGTGCTTGTCAAACACAAGTAAACGGTGTCGAGTACGGTCAGCTTTACTCATGCTCGTTAAACGATGAGGAAAGTATTATCCTGGTTGTATTTTATTCTTTTTTCGGGCCAGAATAATTAATTTTTACGAAAAAGACCATAGGAGTCCATAGTTAAGCTCTTTTCAGACTCCTTAAAATTGAAAAGATTGCCAAGTGATCTTGACTCTTTCACACTTGTAAAAGTATTTGAAAGGTCGTCTATTCGGTGATAGGTTACCCCTTTTTCGGCCCGTCTAGACTATTTACGAGAAAGGTATACCTCAGTCAATCTCGGCTGGGAGAGTTCTCTCGGGAATCGTTTTACACTTTTTCGGGATCGAGAGACTAAATTTTACGAAAAAGTACATTATGGAGCTTCCTTTAAGTTTTTTAGGCTCTCTAAATATGAAAAACTGCCGAGTTTTCCTTCCTTGGACTCGTTAAAATATTAACATCGAAGGACCCACTTTGGGACGAACCCCTCCTTTCTCAGGTTCGCAAAACATGTGAGATTGGACTCATCCACAAGATGAGCTACACCGAGCATCTGTTATCCTCTTCAAGCTCGTAAAACAAGAAAGAGGTACTCGTCCATCATGTCGGGGAAATATGGGGGAACAAGTCAAGTTTTTTTATGGCAGCTTGTCAGTCGTTACCTTTGAACATGGCATGTGTCCATCTCTTGTCTATATTTGGGTGTCCGTTTTTTCATTGAGTCATCGTCATCATCATGGGTCGTCTCCCTGGCCACGAGTCCACTCATCTGACATCTATCCTCTATTCATCAATAATCCCTGCTGCCAAGTCTTGTTACATGCCGTTATATGTTCAAAGGGTTGCATTGTATCGAGTCATTCATTGTGTCAGGCCTCCGCTGTGTCAATACATATCCCATTACTTCATCATCCTATCATATGTGCCGATTTCGTGTCGACGATGTGGGAATCATCATGGCCCACCTTCGACGAGTCTATTCCTGTCGACACCAAATCACTATCCAGGGATTGGACTTAGAAATCAACCATTAGTACCTTGGTACCTGCATGCCTCAATGGCAGGTTTCCTCGTGTTTGACAGCAGGTTCACATCATTGACCTCTGATCAAGCAATCTCTCGAATGCTCGACATCAACTCATTTATTCGCATTTCGTTGAGATGTACTATTGATACCTTGGGAATCATTGTCATTATTGGTGATCTCCCTCGCATTTGTTAACGGTCCACATCATTGACCGGTAATCAAATGGTTTCTTCCATGTTCGACTCCAACACCTTGTAATCACATGGTTAGATTCGTATCTTTATGCGATCGGGTAGAAGACCCTGGGTGCATCACTGTATCTTGACTGCGTCCAGGCTGCGATGGAGATGTATCTTGTATTGTCACACAGATCCACTTATTGTATTGGTCGTGGCTGTGTCATTATTGTCTCATGGATCTACGATTGTTCATAGTAGCCATGATCTGTCCGCAGTTTACATTATATCAGTACTCATGGATCTGCAATGTATTGGTCGGCAGCCATGTTTTGAGTCATTTGTTTCCGAGCATGGGAATGCCCGCCTCGGTGGTATATCTAACACTTTGTTTCCATTTCAGCTCCGTGTCGCTCTCCTCGATGCTATCTCTGCACATTTATTTCGTAAAGTCTTTCGGCCATCAGTCCCTTCTGACCTCACACTTTAGGGGGCATCTGTTATACCTCTATATTTCACGGTGTCGCATCCCCATCATAACACATTTCGACGACACTTCCCCTACTATTTTGAACCTTCCAGAAGAGACAGATGATGAGTCAACCTTGAAGGTAAATCCACCCTGCCAAGTTTTGACCCACCTTGGACTTTATTTCCATACACTACCGCGCCCGTACAGATTGACAAAACGCGGCACAGTGCCGCGCTCTGTATCATTTGCAAAGCGCGGCACCCCTTTAATAGGTTTTTGCCCTTGACTTGTGGGATCTTGGATTTTTCGAAGATGATGGAAGATTGGGTTCCTTGATTCGATCCCAACTCACCTCCTTCGATTAGAAACCCTGATCCACTTATCCCTCCTTAGATCCACCTATCTCTCTTGTTGGTTAACCTCACCATTCACTATAAAAGAGAGGCATGCCATTGGGAAAAGGGGGAGGACTCTTGAGAGCACCAAACTTATGGTCTTGCAGCATTGTGGAGATAGCTAAGAGGAGAAGACACTTGGAGTTGGAGGATTGGCTTGGGCATCAAGCACCCTTTGTAAGTAATCTTCAAGTTGTAATGGAATAACTTGTCTTGTTTTCCCAAATCGTTTGTGTTAATCTTGTTTTAATCACATGATTTGTATCTCTTACAGATTTAGATCCTAACCCATGTTTCAGATTGCTAGAGAATAGTGCATACTTGTATTTTGGTTACTCTTTGACAGGTTCATTGGTGAAGACTTGGAGCTTGGAGCAAACACCAAAAACAAAGCACTTGGACATAAGGTCAATTAAAATCCTTTGCTCTCTTCAGCATTTTAATACTGAAATGTATGTTAGATCTAGGGATTCAAGGTTGCATTTGTTTTGTCTGTTCTTAGTCTAGAGTTAGTCAGATCCTACTTTAGCCTAAGGGAGTTTTGACTTATCCGTAGGGCAGAATTCCACATAACAGCCATCATGTGATCCCTTGATCCACTAGCTGGCGGGGCAGCTTGATGTTGTATAGGGATATGAGCCCCATTTTGTATATGTTTTGATGGGCCTATGGGAGGTGGGTTATATGATGTATCCCCCACAAGACTATTTTGTATATGCCCCAGGAGGGACATTTTGTACATGAAACAATTTTTGACGATATATATATATATATATATATATATATATATATATATATATATATATATATATATATATATACATATATATATATATATATATATATACACACACCATTTTTTGCGGCATATGTTTATACTTCTCATGTGTATGTTGGGTTGATGTATGTTATGTATGGTTCATGTTTTATTTATGTTGATGTGATGCATATGTAGTAGTGGATACTAACATGTACGTTTGCAAACAATTATCAACTTGATGAGACATGATGATGATATATATGTATGCATAGTGATAGGTGCGACACAGATATGTTTGGTTAGGTGTGCAGGATTAGGCAGTCATGTTATGTATCGAGTGCCAATTCAAGACCTTGTTAGCGATGGAGTTAGTGCATGCATTGTAATTTATAGGTATGTTTGTGAAGTTAATGGTTTCAAACTGTCGGATGAGAAGACAAACACACAAGAAATATCGGAGCATGAGTGGATCGAGGACACGAAACACATTGTTGAACTGCGAGACAACTAGTTGGATGTCTAGGTTTACCCGTAGATGGTGTATGCCAAGGTGGGTGGCATCAATGAATAGACCTATGATGGAATCATACTCTACTTGGTTATTCTTAAATGCTCCCAAGCACACTCCACCGATGTGGTGGAGAATGTGGGAGGGGGAATAGATAGCCCAGGCAGTTGATGCAAGGTTTTTGGACCATCGACTTTCACCGTCCGTGTAGCCGTTGTAAATGTCTGGTTGAGAGGTAATTTTAATAAAGAGGAGGAAGGATTTATTCTCAATCCTAAATAATGGATCAGGGAAAAATAAACTAAAATTTTGACACAAATAAGAATGGAAACAAGATATGCTGGGCGTCTTCTTTGTGTTGTGGGGTTGTTAAATGTAGGAATCGCTAGTGGTATTAGCCGTAGTATCATGCATTGGAGGTCATTAAATCATTTAACATATGTAACCCATATAGATTTTTAATTATTTGGGAATGTTTGTGGGTGATCCGCATCTTCTTCATAAGATGAGGAATCAGTACAAGTGAGGACACCGAGAAAAGGGGACTCGGCGTTGATGGTATATGGTAGGGTAGATACTATTTCCTTGCTTTGTAGACCATGCAGGGTCGCATTGAGGGGGGGAAGTTGACCTTGGAGTCTCATTAGTGCGAGGCGAGCTTCTTGTTCGACATGTAGAATGGGGCATTGGAACAAGAAGTGGGAGGTCTCGCCACAAGACTAGCAAGGTTGTGGTACTCGAGAGAAAAAGTGTTCTTGTACTTTCGGGGAGTTGACTTGTTCCAAAATGAAAGTAATGGCACTAGGAGGGAGCATATGTGTGCAATTCCCACAGGAAGAGCATTCATCATGTGGTGTTGTCGACGTAAGATTGTGATGTTGAGGATATTGCGGCATTGTAGGCTCCACAACGAGAATGGATACTGGTGCAGCGTGTGTGGGAGGTGCGACTGACGACGTTTCTTATGTCGTGACCACATTGGTAGATGCTGCTTCCTGGTTTGAGGATGGAGGTTCCTCAATCGTCACTTGAGTGAGATGAATAGTTTACAAAGTGTATTGAAATTGAGAGAGATTGGGGAAATTGTGTGTGTAGTCCCCATACTGAGAACACATGGCACATGTGTGATTCATATGCAATGTCTTGGATTTAGGTGTGGGCGATGAAGATGTGCCCCCTTTTACTATTGGCAGAGCATGGGTTATGCTAACGGGTGTGTTAATCAAGTTCCTAAGCTCCAGAAAGGTAGTACATAGGTTTTTCATATGGTCTTGTTTCCCACAAAGAGCACATGGTGGTGTGACCCTTTGGCTAGGAGTATTGATCATTACTGGAGCTTTTAAACGTTGCTAGTTAATGCCCCCTGCTTTAGGATGTGCGACCTTCGATGAGTCAGATGTAGGGTTTGGTAATAGGGGAACTTTCAACTTCGGTTTCTTGGTGCCCCCATTGGTGGTCTTGGTGATTACCGGTTGAGGTTTAGTCACAAATGTCATAGGTAGGGTTGTTGTAATGGAAGGTGTTACGGGCCTTGTAGGCGTAACAATTGAAACAAGGATAAACTCGTAGTGAGTGACTGGTTTAGAAGCCATTTCTGGGTAGGGTGGTGTAAGGAATCATACTGGAATACCCAACGTGAGCCTAGGTAGAGTCAAATGAGCCATAAATGGTGTCCCTTGTACACTTGTAGGAGGGTACAAGAATGGGATTTGGAATATTGGGGGGACCGATGGACTTAACGTTTGTTCAATGCCATGACTCAGTGGTGATGTTGATGATGGTGTCGAGGGGGGTGTTGGAGCCAAGGCCGCAGCTATGGTAAAAGCTGTGAATTTTGAGGAAAAAGCACAAGTATGGGAGAGAAAGTGCTAAGTTTTGAATAAGCGCCAATTTTGGGACAGAAGGAGACGGTGCGCAGTACGGTGCCAGATGGATAATCTCAGCGTAGATTACGGACCGGAAATCGCGGAGCTCGCGCGCACGTCAGAAGAGAATGAAGGCAGCTGAGTGGAAAGCCCAACTACCACAATCAATGAAGCAATGGAGTAGAGGGCTCAACTACCCTCATTTAAGGCTAAGTACAGAAGTTATGGTTGCTCGGATCAAGGAAGAGCAACGGACCAAAGCATTGAAGGCGAAGGACAAGGCACCCATACCCGTAAGATGCGTCGGAATTCATGGAGCCTGCAGGAAGCGACGACATGACTGCAAGCGGCGCCTACAGTACACCTAGCCATGTGCGTGGTTAGGGTTTTTGGGGATTACTGTTGGGAAAGGCCCACAGTTTTGTAAAGGTGCGACTGCCATGGCCACCTATATATATGTATAATTGTGAAGGGTAGATGTTAGTGGGTTAGAGAATTGGTTAGCCAGTAGTAAGCTAGATAGTGAGCTAGCTAAGATAGTAGATACTGGATGTAAGAAGGATTGATCGAGTCGATCATCCTCTGTTACGATCTTGTTGATTGTTTTCTATCGTGTTGCTAGAAAACAGGAGTTAGAGCTGGTTAGCAGTGAAGCTAATCCTTGAGTTGCAGACAGTCCGAGGCGATGTCTGAACTATTGTAATCTCTGAAGAGGAAGAGACTAGATCGAGAGAAGGGCTCCCAGCTGTGTGCGTGGAGTTTCCTGGAAAGATCTAAGGCTGCAGCTGTGTGCGCAGCATATTGTATAAGTCTATCATTTTCTGGTTAATATAAGATACTCCCGTGGACGTGGTTTTCCCCGTGGAGGTGGACTTCATATTTCTCGATGTTGCGATGTTGTGAATGAATTGATTGCCTGTTTTTAGTTGACTAACAACAAATGCAGGAATATTGCATTATCTTTATGAATGTGTTGGGTAAGTCAGTGAAGCTTCCTTGGGAGCTATAATCATTAAGAGTCAAAGGAATCGGTAAGACGACGTCGCCGTTGCGATAGGTAAACTTGTTGCTGCGACGAGCACACAAGTGAAACTACGCATAGAATATCCACGCAGAGGATAATTGGTCCTAGCGCAGGAGTGGAAGTACCGCGCAGTTCAACTGCCGAGCAGGAGCTTGAGAGCTGTTGCGCTCGTAAGTCTGAAGAGAGAACAGTCTCCGCGTCGCCTAGGTTAAGGAAACCTGATTCCTTAGCCTCCCCATAGCCACTTCGGGTGAGACCTCGAGCTTCCACACAGCTCGTTGCCGAGAGGGCCAGTGCGCCAAGGGGTTTTGTTGCTGCGCATCATTAAAACCCGGGTCTGTCCGAAAAGCAGCCAACAGGGGGGGAAGATCCATTTTCGACAATGAATATTGTGCACATTAGGCCATCATTTGATGTGGGGATATTAGGTGGTCATACAATCCTAAAAAATTGGAGTCCTTATAAATGTCGGGGCAATGTCGACATACGATTGGTAAGTGTCGACGACAGTTGGTAGGATGTTGTCAGGGTTTCTAGTGGTGTTGGGATAGTAGTATTTAAGCTGGTTGAGGGTGACAACCTTACTATTTAAGGGAAACATCATGATTCAGAAGAACAAGTAGACAACCGCCTTCATGTCGTACATGTAACTACGCTCCAAGAGGATGTTGTAGTCGAGTTTTGCATCAAATACCTCGATGTCGATCATAACCATTCCCCCCCCCATCTCTATGGGAAAATTTTGGTATAATCCTCTTGGTTGGGATGGTCACCCATCATATGCGTGAAGAGAAATAGATGAGGGGACCATCTCTGGTGACCCTAAAGACTTCCATACTTTAGTGGAAATAACACAAGTGGATGCGCTTTCATCGATGAAACAACGATGAACCATAATGGCTTTTACTGTGACTGGGACTTGAAATGCAACTAACGAGGATTGTTGCGGTTCACCTTTGTCAAGATCAAAGGTCATGAGACGTAAGTCGGAAGGATCAACGTCGCCGAGTGCGTTGAGTAATGCCTTTCACTGAGTTGGGCATGATTGTAGCACATCTAACATGGACATGGATGCAGGTGACTCAACCAAGTCATCCACAATACTGTAATTGTGGGCGGTTTTCATGTGGGGGTTATTAGGGGTACACCAAAGTGGAGCCTTGGGAATCTGGAGGATTTGTTCAGAACTAGGGTGTGGTATTTGTAGAGGCCCCACTGAGGGGATAGGGATGTCTTCCACTTGGGGAGCTTTAGGCCTATCATAACCTTTGGCTCTAGTATGAAGATTAACATCCAATGTTCATATATTTTGAAAAGAGCCATCGCTAGAGGGATGAGGATCTTGTTGTTGTGTGATGGTCCCTTGGTTTGCAAAGGGTTGTTGCAATACAACAGTTTTGGGTTGGGAAGGATTCACGGCCTGAGGGGGGTTTTTCACCGTCTTCTTCCTGGCTTCCACTAACTGTTAGTAGTCAGGGATAAGAAGGTAAAGATGGGTGTAATGACCATATTCGTTGCAAATGGATCAACAATAGTTGGTCTTTAGGTTGACGTTATTCCCTTGTTTGGGGGGAATATTAGTCCCCGTGTTTTGGTTACCCATATTCTGGTTTTGCTGGGGAGGGGGGTTGCCCCTTGCCCCGGATGCTGGTTTTGCTTGTTCTTCCCTTTCTTCTTCCCCTGAGTCTGCGGATTTTGTGGGTTTTCAATGTTCAATTGCTCAAACTATTGAGTTTGTTGAGCATAAGAAGGTTGAACGAGGTTCACCCCCATGTGAGGTGTGGGTTGCTGACTGGTTGGGCATGGAAATGGGTAATAAGGGTTATATCTTGGGGGTGGGATAAATTCTGCTTGTGCTCCATAAGACATGGAAGTAAGAATGGCTTGTGCCATTTGCGGTATAGGGATCGTTGTCATATGGCTAACATTTGGATAAGTAGGACTATATGGTCCATACTGTAACTGACCAACTAGTGAGGTTGGTACCGATGTTGGGGGTATCGATGCAGGCGGCAAGGATGGGTATTGTGGAACCATGTTAAATGGGTCCAAAGTGGTAGGAGGGATATTTCCTAAGTGGGAAATGGACCCAATAATCCCATTTTCCCAATGGGATGAGCCCGCAAGTGTAGGATCCAACGACCGATGCTGCGGGGAATCATGGAAGATAGTGTTAAGGTAGACATATTGTTCATATATGAGATCAAAATGCTGGGATTTCAGAATAGCCTCTTCCTTGCTTTGCAGAATGAGGTGGAGACATCTTTAGCTATGGAAAGTTGGAGTGATTTGATAAACCAATCCAACAAAAATGGTGGTTCTATTTCGATTTTACACAATTTGCGACGTCTACGCTACTCATGGATGTGGTACATGATGTGGGTTGATGTATTTTGTCGAAACTATGTGAGAATTTCAAGACCAAGGTCATGTCGAATCGAAAGCTAGAAGTAAGTGAGAAATGTGGTGGCCAATTTCGAAAAGGTGGCATGGGTCGCTCTCAGTAGATTTACATACCATTTGGCCGCCGTTCTGGTGAGGGTACATTGAAAGAGGTGAAGCCTTACAAGATCGTCCACTATGCTGTTAGAAGAACACCATAAGTGGAAAGACATGACATGGTTGGTGGGATCATCCCCTTTCTTCCCCTATAATTTAGGAATGTCAGAGGGAAGTTTATCTAGCATGGTTGGCCATGTTGGATCATGTGCTATGGGGTCATTGATCAGTTTGGACAAATCTGAGAGATTTAGACTAGCCATGAAAGGTAGGGTAGGAGGAGTTGGTCCTGCCATTGTATGTTGGGTGTGGTTTCTACCAGGGGGAGACCTAGGTGGTGTTGAAAAAAATGAGTGACCTCTTACAAGAGAGGAGGGATCAAAGGGGATCAACGGATCTCCAATAAGAGAAGCCAACAGGGTGCCTCTTCCAAGGGGTGGGGAGGTGTAAATGTATCTCTATTCTCTCCTAGGGGATAACATGAAGGTGATCCTCTTCCGACGGTGGAGGAGGTGGAATGATTAACACTTTATCCGATAAGACAAAATGCACCTAGCAAGGAACATTCTCTCCTAGATGATCCTATCAATGTGGCCTGGGAGTAGCCCCGACTAGAATATCTTCCACATGAACAATGAGGAGATGGTGTAAAAACACCCCTTGAGAGAGGGGAGAGGCCTTCTAGTCGTCGGTTTTATCGCAGTATGTTGTTTTGTTCCTCTATGGTGAATGATTTTATGTCAAGTGAGAGTGATGGTGGAATTTAAACACAATTGAACAAATGAAAAAATATGCCAACCACAACAGATGCAATATGGTGCAATAAGTGAGTGATATGTGCAAAAATCAGTTTTAGTGCAAATGCTCCCACACATAGGCTCTTTTTAATTATGAGTTAGTGAACTTGTATTTAAAAAGAAAAAAAATGTAAATTCCCTAAAAATACCTAACGTCCTTCCTCTCAAATGTAAGTGGGCCTCCTAAAAGCACAATTGATGGTGATGATGGTATCCACACACCAATTGATTAGTGGAGATAACAAAGAGCTAGTTATATTGGCAATGGGGCCAATGTTCCAATCAAGAAGACTTGGAAACATCTCCCAATGGAAATACCTAACTTTAGGAGTCAATTGCACCCACAATTTCTCCTTGGTGATGTCCTAAGTTTGGCCACTAAGATACCTTGCGTCAAGTGTGGATCGATGGTTCAGCTTGCACGGTATAGTGCTGTCTCCCTACAATGAGTTGAGTGACTTGTAGGGGAGAGAAGGGAAGCTATACCTCAGCTTTCACCTCCTTGGTCACAACACACTTCTGATCTGGGTTTTCTTTGAACACTTGCTTATAGCGTGATTTTTTAAGTACCCTATGAGTCAACAATGCTATGTTTCAAAATATTGCTAATGAAACTAGATTGGTGGGCATTAATGGATGCCTATCCAAATCAATCCTACCTAAATAAAATGTTCGATTGTGACCTCTTGTGGAGGATTTTAATTGTAATGTCCCTCCTAACCTACAAGGCTATGAAGAGGACACTAACAATAATACTAGACATCTAGTCCCATACTTAATCAAATAAGCATTCATATAAATTGTAGATGGAGATATGCAAATGCATAAACATTTGAAAACACAACAGAATTTAATTCCATCACACATCCATCATACATTCCAGATTTTCATGTCATTCATCAATTGAGCAATATCAATTTAGCAAATGAGAATACTTATCTTAAACCAAGTAGTCCCTGAGCAACCAGCTACGCTTATGCAACGTTCCACCCAACCGTAGGCCAGTGTGCTCCTCAATCTCTCAACACCACTGCCACCCCCGAGCTGGGCATGATCTCCACAAGGAAAAGGGGAAAGCAGGCTCTCACATAGCCAAAGATACACCAGAATCAGCCAAGCCAATCGGCAGTTGGGTTTCTCAGGATGCTAAGAGATGGACAGAGGTGAATTACAAGGCTAGTGGCTCAACCATTGAGCTATGGATACTTCATTGGCCTCATCAAGCCAAATATGTCCTCTTCCACTCCTGAATCTCCTACTCACAGGTTCAAACTAAACAGGGAGGGACATAACGGCCATAAATGCAAGTGTTGGGCGTTTTTGCAATAGGATGCCCAACGATGGGATTTCAACCAGTTCAGAGAAACGTGGGAAAGCCCAAAACGAAAATTAGAAAATGGGAAAACAACCCCAGGAGCATAGTCGTTTTCAGAAAAAACGTCCATGGGCATTTCATGGGCAGAAACGGCCTCTATAACCCCAGAAAATCGTGGTTCTCTTCTCCTAGCCACTGTGCTAACCAAAAACGAGTTCCCAGGCATGGAAGAATGCAGAGAAATGGTGAAAACGTGAAGGAAAAACCCCAGTTCGCCCCAGGCTGCGTGAGAGAGGAAAGACCGTGGTTCAGAATGGCTTGGGAAGGAAAAACGTGGGTGATTTCTTGCCTTGCAAGCAAAAAATCGAATTCCCAGATTGATGGCTTGCCCATACTCGAAATTGGCTTCCATACCTCATCATTCCCAAGGCATTAACTGCCTCAACCAACTCTTGGAATAATTTAATGATTGGGGCATAAGCCAAAATGGGTAGTTGGGATCTCATGGGTTTTCTCATTGACACATGGATTGACTCCATGGCTCAAGGGTTTGGTTATTTTTCCTCCCCATTCCTTGTAAGATCATTCCCCATCTCTTTGTTGCATTGCATAGCCGGTTGTGGGTTTTTTTCATTAAAATTGCATATTTACATGATGTCCGAATTTACATTGTGCACGGCTAGCACAAGAACCATATGCATCTATTCTAATTGCCGATACATAGAACGATAAATCAATGGCGGGGCCTTGGCCTTGAGCTCCTCACCATGACTAAATAACAATATTTACATCATTTACAATATTAATGCAATAGGGTAAGGATGGGGACATTACATTAATTGTCTGGAAAATTACAAAGTTGATTTTAAGGGGTTTGAATTTTCACTTAAGGAGTGTAAGAGAGGTATTTCATAATTCCTACCTTTCTGATTCACTAAGCTCACCAGAAGTGCGAGGTGAAGAGCATACTTGGATCGGAAGGGTCTTTGTGTCTCTTAGTGTGTTCTAGTGGTCCAAACACATGTGATGAAATCAAATCGAATGTCAACAAAATAACTAAAAGAGTATAAAGCAAATGAAAGGGTAGATGTACGTTTAACTCTAAAATATGATCAAGGTGCTTTGCAAATCAAAGTGCTAACAATAATTAAAAAGTGTGCGATGGAGGTATTTCACAGTTCTCACCCTTTTCTAGTTCACCAAGCTTGCCATAAGTGCGAGGTGAAGAGAATACTAGGGGGGATAAGAGTCTTTAGGTCCTTGCTTGTGTGCAAAAAGTGGATTCTACATTATCCTTGATCCTAAAAACATGTCAATTGTGCATAAACAAGAAAGGTCTTGAATCCTAGTGACAATAATGAGGCTCGTTGAAAGCCTCAAGGTTGGTTACCTAAGTAAGTTTTTAGAGAGAAAAAATATTTACTCCCTAATCTTGGTCTATGTGAACCAATTACTAAAAAAGTAAGTAATTATTTCAAATTAACTTAATTTGAGTTAATTAGTAAGCAACAATGGGGCTTCTAGATTGTATTATGCAGATAAAAAGCAAATCAAATGACCGTAGTGCAGGCGAATATCACTCTGCCACACGGTAGCGCAGAAAAATACAAACATACACGTTGTAGCATAGGTAGAACACATGAAAGGTGTGCAGTTCAAACAATGGGAGGTCATGCGGGTCGTGAACTAATTACCTGCACTGGTAGCATGACTATCGAAAGCGTTTCCGCGCTGGTAGTGGGGCCGAGAGGCCGAGATCCGCGCTACTGTGTAAAAATTAATTGTGGCCGACAGGGAGACAAATTATGGAGTAGGAGGTGGTAAACTTGATCTCCTACAAATGATAAATAACCACAATTAACCACTCAACATAAAACAACCTGGTTTAAAATAAATAAACAAAAATAAGCAGAGTCGCCATTAGAACTGTTGTGGAAAAAATTGCACAAGTGTGCACTCCTCCACTTGGTTAGGGGCTATTACTTGTATGTTGTAGCAAGGACTCAGTCATTGAATCCCCTGCATGGTTTCTTGGTTGTCGTCCAAGTGATCCTGCAAGAGATTGTTAGTGTAATTCACATAAAACAAAGAAAATTGAACAAAAAGGAAATGGGGGGAGAATGCAAACTCCAACAACAATCAAAGGTATGTCAAACCAATTTTTATTTCCCAATTGTCAACCTGTACAACACCTACGAGATGTGGGCTTCAAGGGAAGCCAACGATATCCCTTAGGGAGGCCTTTTTTGTCCAAACTATATGCTAAGTGGGTGGTAGAACAATGGAGAGAAAATATTTCCCCTTGAAGGAAGGTGGCAAGGGATCTTGGGAATGCTTACAAAGGTAGGGAGAGGTGGGCTATGAGGAATATCCAACAAAAATCCAATAGCATAACCTTGATATTCTTTTGTCTGTACAAAATAAATGCCAATGGATTCCTTATATAGGCCAAGAGGTGGCCAACAAACAACTAGATCCAAATGTAAACTCATTTACATCATGAACTAGTTCCAAGGTACACCAAGGGGGCTAGTTAATGCCACCAAGTGTGTGAGGAGCCAAATTCGAATTCTTGGAGATGATGGAGACTTCAATGCGCCACAGGAAGTAGGTGGTCCCATCGTTTTGACAGTAGCGCAACTATCGAAGGAATAGCCACATGAGTATAGCGCGGGCGTTGAACTGATAACATGTGCTATAGCGCGGGTCAATAATGGTTCAACCACACGACCTCTTCTTTTGACTAGTTTTTAGCAGTTTTGGACTCATGCTATCTTTTGGATTTGTCGAGGATGCCTTTGGTGAACTACATTCTTTATGTTGATGACGCCTTATTGCAAGATTCGTCGAAATGTCGCATGTGTGCGATATTTAGGCATCAACAACATCCATGAATGGTGTAGGCATCATACCTTGTGAAAAATAGACATCCAATGGGCCCAATTCCTATTGGATTGGTTCTTGAAATCATTGCAACCCATGATTGCAAAAGATGTCGCAACCTCGCCTAAAATGGAAGAAGAGGCCATCATGAAGGCCCAACATTTCGACCTTATCTATGCACAATATGGGTACTTGTATATCGTTCTCCCTGATGGCCCTTGGAATTGTTCTCTGAACTCAACTCCCTTTGGTTACATCTCACTCAACTGATGGGATTATCGAGTCCATTTAAAACCATGTAAATTCATCCCAACTGCCAAGGTATGTACCACTCAACATGGCACAACAATACCCACCAACACCATTTGTATCAGTGGCGCCTCCCACTGCATCAAACCCTCCCTTTGGTTAGTTATATTATGGGCCATATAGTCCCACATACCTAAATGCTATCCAAGCACCTCAGGTATCGCCACTCCAAATGGCACCCCCCACTCCTACCTGCACACTGTATGGGGCACCTAACACTTATCTTCCTGCAATTGGATACAATCCATATTTTCCATTTTTTGGTCTTTCTTATCCTACTCCCATGCCTCAAATGGGGATGAATCTAATACAACCTTCTGCATGCAACAAAATCAGATATTTGAGCTGTTGAACAAAGCTAATTCCCCAAATCCTCAGAATTAGGGGAAGATGAAAGGAAAGAAGAGGAAAAACCAAAAACAGGGACAAGGGGGCAATCCCCCTCCCTAGAACCAGAATATGGGTAACCAAAATGAGGGGGAAAACAACCCCCCCAAGCAAGGTGAGAATACAAACCTTATGACCAATTATCCTTGCTCCATATGTGGAGAGTATGGGCACTACACAGACCATTGTGCATTAACCCATGGGTGCAAACAAATGCTTGAAGCAAAGAAGTTGGCCACAACCAACTCTCCTCAAGAGACAAATGCACCGGAACCCTAGACAACTGTGTCGGCAACAAACCTTTTCCTATCAAGGGGTAATTACCCAATAAACAGATCCACGCCCCGTGGGTGATGGAACCTTTTAGAATATTTACATGAAAATGGTCAAAGTCAACCTTCAAACCCATGCTAAAGGATATGGAAAGCCCGAATATTTGCAGGGAGATGATGTTCCTACCACCTCTAGTGGGCCTTTGCAGATACCCCATCTAAACAGTGACAAGATCCCTAGGATCCCCAAAGCACTGTCGGACGGACTACCCAAAACCCTCACATGAAAGATGCTCACTACTACAATATCATGGATGAATTGTCTCAATCTTCTGCTACCATGTCGACATTAGAAGTTCTCCAGTCTTTCCCTTCCCAAAAGAAGGCATTACTAAGTACATTAGGAATTGTCAACCCTTTTGATTCGCGGCTCATGACCTTCGACCTTGATAAAGGTGAATCACGACTACCCTCGTCAATTGCATTCTAGATTCCTCTCACAATCAAGAACACCATCATCCATTGATGCATCGTCAATGAAGAAGCGTCAACTTGTGTGATGTCCACTCATGTCTGGAAGTGTCTGGGCTCACCAACTCTAGTCCCATCATTCATCACCCTTTGCCTTATGATAGGAGACCATCCAAACCTTTAGGATTATACAAAAATGTACCTATTGAACTAAGGGACAAGATGGTACTTTTATATATTGAGGTAGTCGATGCACAACTCGACTACAACATTCTTCTGGGCGATAGTTACATGCACACCATGAAGACGGTATCCTCCTCGGTCTTCGACATCATGATGTTCCCTCAGAATGGGAATATTTTTACCCTTTACCAACTCAACTAATACGACCCACATACCAATACAAAACTATATAATGTCCCACCAGACACCATAGGATCGACAATGCCCCCTAGTATGCTGACACTGGCCTAGGCATTTACAAATATTTCGATTTACTGGGGACATACTGAAGACCTCCACCCAATATCTCTATATCTACAGATGGTATCATGTGTACTATATTCACCTCCGAAGATAATTCACAAGCCCCCTCCAATACTTCAACATTAGTACTCTCCACTATCCATGGCATCGACCAAACCTTTAACCCATCAGTGCCACTGGTTTTTCAGTTTCCTTTCTTGTATGCCCCCACAAGAGTACAAGGAATACTAGTAATGGAACAACTTACACTACTTGGTCTCACTTTGGGAATTCTTGTGTGATATCTTACACCACCATATCCTAATATGGCTTCTAAGCCATTAGCCCATTATGAATTTATACCCGTTTTCACTGCAGGACCACCACTAGGACCTCCGGCCGTAGCAAAAACACCGGTGACTCAATCACCAATGGAAGTCACTAAGCCTAATGCCATGGGCATAAAACAACCCAATTTTAAAACCTCAATATTTCCAAGCACTACCCCCACTCCTGGAGTCACTCAAGCATTCACTTTATGCGGGAAACCAGGACATGCGACTAACCTATTCCCTACTTTACCTGAGCTTAGGAATTTGCTTAACACCCTAGTTATCATAACCCATTCCCAAAACACTTTAGTTGTGGGCGCGCCAGTTACATCTTCTGGTCCCAACACTAATACAAATACCAAGTCATTGCGCACTAACCATGTGTGCACAAAATGTTCTCAGTTCATGAATTATACCCATCAATATCCAGATCTCCCTCGATTTCAAGACGCATTGGCGGCCATTCACCTCACACATTATGCGGCTGCAATACCACCTCGTGAATTAGCATCTATCAACGTAGTTACTACACAAGTACCAACGCAGGGGTCATCATTGCAAGAGGTCACCACACCCACATCCTCTCCACTAGAGACACCAATGTTACTAGCAGCACTACTAGAGGTACCTACACCTCCAATATACCCTCCAAAGACACCTGTATCACCGACATCGCTGCAGGAAGTACAATCCCATGGGTGTTCATCACGTGGGAACCATTCCCATATGATCCCAAGTACAATTGGCACCATTATAACTAGTCGTTCCACCTGAACTTTAAGTCTAGTGAATGAGATAAATCGAGAACAGGCTACCCATCCATGTAGATCATGTGGAAAATTAACACATTATTCCTTTCAGTTCCCCATATTGCGTGTCGATTGGGTCACCCGTCTTGAATAGATGAGGCTTGAATACAATCCCCCTCCCATAAGGGCATATAAATCAGAATATCCATTATGGAAGTCCTTCTCCCAATACCTGAGACTGGCAATCAATGTGATGGTATCAACTTATCATCATTATCCAACTTACTTAAAAGTGATGATACATCATCATGAGCATCAGAGGAAGACTGATCACCATCAATTGTGGATGATAGCCACGGTCCACCAAACAAATGATAGACACCAAAATATCTCTAGTGGGATCCTAGGGAGATGCAATACTCTCTCTCATAATCCAACAGGCTTCGGATGCCATTTAGTCATATACTGAACCTACCACTTAGTTGAAGCCATTTTGAATAAAAACACTAGAGGCTTCTAGTGTCGCAATAAGGATGCCATCGTTGACATCCGACGTTGTCCCTTCCTTTTTAATACAATGTAGTATTCAATTTTGTTTACTTACGTTTTTGATCCCATGTATTGAAATTAAGTCCAAGCGTTATTTTTCGTGCAGATGCAATTGAAGTAAGATTATTTCCTTATCTTTTCCAATGGTGCGAGTCGTTGGTATGATAATTTGGAATTAGCTACTTGGGCCATTTACACCCCCACTAAAACTCTATATCACACACGTGTATTTTTCTTGGGAGAAGTCACTAATAACTAAGAAGAATATGACATAGACATAAGGTTATTGAACAATGACCTCCACATTCGGATACAACACCTAAATGTCCATCTAGATTCCAAACTCGTAGTCTTGCAACTGAACAATGTGTTAGCCTCCTGATACGACAATTTAAAACCATAATGTTCACTCATGTCCATAGGAAAGTGAACACATTCGCTGATCACCTTGCTAGTGAGGTCCTTGACTGACACCTGATACATCAACAATCAATCTGACCCTGCAAAAAAAACACGATATATGGATAAAACATGTTCTAGTACCTACAACTACACATCAATATCAAGTCATATATAGGCATAATAACATCATATATATACATCACATGAATACATCACATCACATATAAAAAGATATCAAAATGCTAGTCAAATGGTATACATACACACATTGATCCGGATTTATGTGGGAATGAAATGAAAGAGAAGGTATAGAACCCTGTAGATAGATATATTGCAAAGAACACAATGATACAGTAAATACATATTCTATTAAATAGCGGAAATAGAACAAATTGTAAAATAAAATAGCTAGAATGGTGGTAGCTATCTCTGAGAAGAGATGTGGACGCTATGCTCATTCGTGCCAAGCTGAATACAAAAAGAGGCCAAAAGGGAATATTTATCATAAGCATGAGGGAAAGAATCCCAAACATAAAAAAACCTAACCCTAGAAGATGAACCGTCGTAAAGTTTGCGGCCCCAAGGTGGTTAGTTGAACAATTAACTTCTTGGGGTCATAACTTTTGCATACGATCTCCGTTTGGGGCGCTTGGTAGCCCGTTGGAAAGGTCTATCTGAGATTTAAAGCTTTCGATTGGGGCTCAAATGAATTCCCCTTCAAACCACATGCCCCGCCAAATTTCCTAAAAACGTTGTTTAGGGCCTCAAAACGGCCCCAGAAGTTTCGGGAACAATTACTAGAAAGTTGCCAAAATGGGAAACTGTTTTGAGCTAGTGGAATAGGTGGGTGGCCACCGATATCCATCTAGATCACACACACACAAATGCATATATATCAACAAAAAATATGTCTCATGTACGATATGGGTACATAAAAAAACCGCCTTCCATAGGCAATGCCCATAACATATATAAAATGGGGAACCCACCCAAAGCACAAAACACATGCGAATGCTCAACACTCATGGATTCTCTCGAGGTAATGGATCCCATGACCCGAAAATGGCTAACGACACCACTGGTGCTAGTGGTACCACTTGTCCTGGTGCAAGTCTCGGTCCTCGTGCTGGTGCCAATCCCCTAGTTGGAGGACCCTGTCCTCCCTATGCTACACGATCCATATGGCCCATCATTATTGCTCTCATCATTTTTGATCGCCAATCAGGTCCACACTCCCCTGGAATTCCTACAACTTGTGATGGTAGCTCATCATCAAGATCTAAAAGTGGACCCTCGTCCACACCCATCGTCAAGGTAGATAGATACCCATGCAAAATAGATAAAACTAAAATAGTTTGGACTATTTATTCCCCTATGGTTGCTCCTCTGGCCTCTTCTCTACCTCCGGATGCTACCCTTGCTGCTGCTACCCCTACCGCTGCTCCCCTGCCCCTCCCCTCATTCCATATACGATGACGAGGCCTTGGAGGTGGACGAGGCATGTCGGCGACCACTGGTACCAAAGGCAATCAGACAAGTCCGATGTCTACAACACAAAAATACAAAGCATTAGTACTAAACATATATAGTATATACATGTGCGTAGACTATCAAATGTGCAAAACATGTGTATCGCAAAAAAAAAATGCATACCTGAGTTGTCCCAAACATAAACTGGTATTGGTAGCTCCGAGACCCCCTAGAAGTTCATCCCACTCCAGGGGTAACTCTCCATAGGACCAATCCTCTTCCTCCACACACGAAGGTACCGAGGAGTGAAAATCTATCCTACCTCCCTCCACTAGCCTAAAGCATCACATGAACCCATTAGGCCATCCGAGCCTCTCAGGGACCCATCTGAGGTAGCACCACCAACGGTCGTAAGGATGGGTACATCTCAAAGAAGTATGCACACAATACACTCACATAAGTAAAAGTATTGGTAATGCTCTGAGCTCTCTCAATTAGCATATACATCATATGATGCAACATCATCGACCCCCAATCGACCACGTGACTGGACATAACCCACTCCACCAACACAAGTTGGATACTAGTGATCTTGGTAGGGGTCGTCACCCCAAGAACTCTCACTAAAATCATGGACATGGCTTGGACAGGAAGTGATGTAATATGGGACACACTAATCTGACCTGAAATATGATCATCTGGAGCACCACTACAATACTGCTCAATCAATTGCTTAATGGTGCATATCCCCACAATGTTGTGACTATGCTCCTTCCACACCCCATATATGGGAAGACCTGTAACGAAGTAAATATATTGATTCATGATGTTCAGGTCCTCATCACCTACCCGGAAGTACCCTCGATCCAGGTCCCACATGTGAATGATCTCCTCCAGGAGATAGTCCCTTGATCCCATAAAAGGGAATTTGAAGAACTTTAGTAGCCCCGCCTCCTGTAACGCCTACATGACAGAAGCATCCACAACCACACGGTCAGCTAATCAACGCTCTCACGACTTGATATAAGCCATGAATATGGTCACCAATACCTACAACCATAGAAAACACAAGCTATGATTCAAACCCAATCACCTCATAAAAATAAAATTCACTTTCAAAATGTAGTAGCGTGACTTCCCCATTAATAGTCATGCTAAGCATGACTAGTCCAAATGACAGTCGCGCTACCCACTAGCACGGGCCAAAGCATAGTTCGGATGCGCAATGTGTGACTGTTTTAAGTACAACCACACGTCTTAAATAATGTAGGATTTACACGTGATCGGCTACACTACTGGCATAACTGTCCATCAAATAGTCGCACGAGCTCAGCGGGCGGCACATGCGAATGAGGTTCTCCCACATGAGACAGCGCAAGATAATCCCATTCTCTCGTGCAAATTAAAAAAAGGGAAAAATGGTCATGTGTATGGCCAATTTTCCGCTTAACCTAAAATTTACCTGGATGAAGTAAGAAAGTATGAGTTGTAGGCTTACCCGGAACTTGTTGCTCAAAAAACCGATGGTCGAATCTCCTAGAATGTACAAAAATTCTATGGAAAAATCGACCATCAAATGGTACAAATGATTTCAAAAAGTAGGCCCCACACCTATTTATATGAGGTTTGAATAATTTTCCAACATCCCCCACATACAAACCGTGGACCTGTTTGACGAACCGTTCACACCACCATGATCAACATCTTGATCTCTCTAGTATGTAATCATACATTCCTTCATTCAAGACACTTCACGTGACAACTATTTTTATTGTCATCCCCTAGGTGCACTCTTCTCTTGTATTATGGATTGTTAATACTCTTGTCATAATCTATTTATGCTAGGGTATCTGTGCCATGTGTGCAGGATTTGAAGTAAGGAAAGTGCATCGTTATCCTCCCAAAAAGGTGCATGGGAACCTATCATAGTTATATAATCTAATATTGGCATACATGCAATGTTTTCCCTTTGTTTACATTGCATTTATCGAGTATACCTACTGATAACCATATGGCCCCATTTTTTGATTACGACATGCCATCAATGTTTCCATCATGAATAACATGTCCCCCCATGGGTGTGCACACCATTACAACCCTCCTCATATTTTGGCACCCATGATGTCTAACCACCCATAAGTCTAAGGATCTGATAACCCAACCCAACTGGTAAAAAATAAACTACATGTCATCACCTTGCATTTTTTTCCCAATAACCCTCAAGCTACTCAGCACATGTTACAATCATGATTCATAGATAACCTCTCATCCTCTTCATGAGAAATGTACCATTTGCGTTTCCCTTCAATCATTCTTTATGAACAACATGTACCCTGATCCATCTAAAACCAAGGGGACCCATCACATTATTATTTTGGTAGCATCCCTTGGTCACCCTTGATCGATGTGTTTTGAATCCACCTAACCTCAACATTATCTCTTTTGTCATTCACTTTACCCCACCAAAATTGTGTTTTCGATAAAGCCCTCCATCTGCAGTCTATTTTCCTCTATCACACCCTGCATCACCATTTGAATAAAGATGCCACCAATTACTCACCGCTGTTTACATCGATAAATGGAATTCATGAGCCCCACGCTTATCAACAAGTCTTGTTTCATGTATTTCAGTGTCTTAGTTGGTTAGAACATGATATTGGTTCTCATGATAAGGTCCCTGCTTTATCATATGTTTCAGCTATGATCGAAATCAAAACATCATATTCAAAGAGTTGCAATAGTTGCAATTTTACCTTGGGGACCCCATCAGTATAAGGGATCTCCTCGAACTAAGTAAGGAGTGTCATCGATGCTCCTTAACTTAGTGGTATCCCCTATGCTCGAAGTTAACACATCTATCTCATTAGGGGGATTAGTACATTCCGATGGTAGCAATGTTCACATTTATGATTCATGGTATCAGAACATCCAATCTAGTGAAGTCCTTTAAACAAAATTCACTAGTATTCAGGATCCCCACCCCAGTGGGATATTCTTAGCATCGACAGTTATGCTTCTTCGACACCAGTCACAACACTTCTAGGATCTATTGAATCATACAGGTATCAAAGTTACCTTCATCCCTACAACAACAATATCAAGAGTCGATCCCATGGTCTCCTCTTCTTTGTAGTCTATTTTGATATATTTTCATGAGCATAGGTATGCTTGTATCGTTTGTATAAAACACCAATATTATTTACAACTTCGACGGTCATCACCAACAACTTTCCCCTATGGGAAGGTTAATTTCCCCACAAATGATTCATATCTTATGAGAACACAAAGAGCTAAAATAAACGATGATGCATTATCGCCCCTATAGTACCCTCCAAACCTCATACATCAGGGGGCATCTGTTAATGCTTAAATATCACATACATGTGGCATTTAGGATAATCTTGCAGAAATGAATCATCAACATACATAATGTAGCTCACCGAAGAAATCCTCATTTGATCCAAAAAACAATATGAGCCTCAAAATGCTGAAAAGGTTCTAAAGGACAATAGCGTGACTATAAGCATTAGAAACCCACACTATGTAGCACAATTTATCTGTACAATCAACCATGCGACCCTGTGTGGATTTCCCTTCGATACCCGCACGGCCGATAAAACAACGGGACCACAAAATACTGCCGTGCATTAAAGTCTCAGAACAACTTCGTTGGATCCAAAATTCGAATTGGGACTTCTCACATGCTTGGGGGCATTGAATATCCCCTCTCATGTACTTGGGAACTAGTTCAAAGGAAGATAGAGTTCACATTAGGATCTTGTTATTTCTTGGCCACCCTTTGGCCTTTAAAAGGAAGCCATGGGCATGCATTCTAGAGCAAGAAAATGAGAGCAAAGTTATGCTATTGGAATCACATTGAGAGCTCCTCTTTCAATCTCATTCCTATCTCATATTGGCATACACAAAGATCCCTTTCCCTCTTTCCCTACGAGGAAATATTTTCTCCATTTTTCTCTCCTAGCTATCTTGCAATCGTGTGGACAAAAATTACCTCCGTAAGGGATATTGTTGGCTTCCCTTTAATATTGCACCTCCTAGGTGTTACTCTTGTATCTAGCTTGACCATTGGTTAATAAAAAATTGGTTTCGAATACTCTTAGTCAAGCTTGTTTGGTTTATCTCCCACCCAACTTTTTATTTGGTTACTAATCAATAGTTTTCTTGGTCATTTGGGTTTTAGTTCTTTTAATTCTCAATCACAACACTGGGCCCTTGCTGCAACCTCAAGGATTCTCTCCATGTGGGAATGTTGTCCACCCTTGTGGAAATTTTTCCCACAACATGCTCCTGTGCAAAATCTTTTGAAAGAGGACAATGAAATTTAGATTTTAAAGAATTAATTAAAGGTTTTTCCTAATGAGCATGTGTAAATTCCAGAGTTGATGGAAGTACAGGAAGAAAAAGAGAAAATGGCGAGAATGGTGTAGGAGTACAAGGTAAAAACAAAATTTTCAGAGAAGGAGGTTAGTAATCTAAAAGAAGAAAATTACAAACTCATGTCTGCAAAAGGTGCTGCCCTACTAGCATCTGCCTTTGTTGATCTTGGCGATCAACTGGCCAAGACTTTGGTGGACATGACCTTCAAATAAGAAGAGATGAGCAAGATTATGGAATACCTATGAAAGCAAGAAGAAGAAGTGGATATTATGAATCATATGGCACAAAAAAGAGATGTAGTAGTCCTATACCTACAAAGTACCAAATGCAAGCAGCAAAAAGAGATTGAGCATGTCACAAAAAAACATTCTTGTAAGTCCCCACTAAAAGGGGCCAAGCATTTGGCGTTGGATGAAATAATAGTGGTATTGAAAAAGAATTGGCATCACTTTATCATTTCCTAATATTAATTGGCCCTAGTAGCTAATGCATTACATGATGCTAAAAGGAATGGCATTGAGCTTGAAGACAAATCGGAAATTGCCATGTCTGTCATGCACATTTTAAATTCCAAAACCAATGAACATTTGGAGGATTTGGATATTAGGGACAATACTTCCATTATCATGGACACATATAAACTAATCATAAAGTTGAAACTATCTCAAATGGTGCATGATAAGGCTATTCAATTGGAAAAGGATGTAAATTCATTCAAGGCAATTTTCCAGGATTGTCTCAAGAAAGGACTTCCATCCCCTTGGGATTGAAATGGAGATTTGTACACAAATCACCATTATGATTCATTGATAGCTGATTGTAGGAACGATGATCACAAGTTTGAAGGCGTTTAAGGTGGGGTCAAAGGCCAAACCATATTGGATAAGTTGATAGATTGTTTTGGCTTGCTGCCAAATTTCAAATCACTTTTCAAGAGTTTGCCACCTCCTTCTTATGCACATTATTCAGATCTTGACATTTGTCTTCTAGAGATGAGATAATTTGAGTGTCACATGGTAAAAGAATGGAAGAATATAGCTAATTATACTACTTTAACTACTCAACAGGATTTTCTAGCTATGCCTCAAGGGACCCCAAGTTCATCCTCTTGACAACCAGCTTAGATGCCATTTCAATAATTTATGCAGCGATTGCCTCAAGCTCCAGTTCAAAATTCCAATTGGAGGGAAACTCATCACTCACATCATCATACTGGTGTCATGTCCCCAAAATTTCTAATTTTAATCCTTTGATGAAAATAATTAAATGTGGCCAAAAGTTATTAGGTAAATTCATAAATTTGAATGTATGAGGTCAAATATTTATTTATAATGCAATATTGATTTAATTTGGTCAAGGATGGAATATAAGAGGTTAATTGGGACCCATATGAGGTGTCTTTCTCAAGAAAAATGGTAAAAGGCGGGGAAAAGCAACTAAAAGCAGGAAAATTAGATAAAAGCAAGAAATTAATACAAAGCATGAAAGCCACATAAAAGTAGAAAAGGCAGAAGCTTCCAGATTTTTGCAATAAGGCTCAAGAAGGATTAGTAATTGTCAAGAAAGCAAGGAAGGAATCTAAGGAAAGCTACAGGTTCTAATTTTAGCCAGTGAGGGTGTAATTGTTGAGACAAGTGGGTCCATATGCAAGGGAAACTTACCAAAGAATCAACCAACTCATCAATGGATTGAATTCCAAGAAAGAAGGCTCTAGACGAGGAAAAAAGCTACGAAAAGCTTATAAAATGAGTATGAAAGCCTCCTTGGAGGAAATTTTGGTCATTTTTCATTTGTCATTGAAGAGATCTACGCTTTTCATAGCTTGGGTGATGTGCCCCTTGCTAGCTTAGGAGATGTGCCCCTTGCAACTATGAGGAGAGATCATCTAGATATCTCATTTGTGTTTCATTGCAGGTGATTGTGGGAGGAGAAATCACACAGATTTATCTACATAGATTCATGGATCAGATGTATATTGTGTGCTTCATGCAGAGATGAATATTTGATATTGTTCCAATATTTTAATAGTGTGGTGGGCCAGTATTTTTAGTGTGGAGAGCGCACTTTCCTGCAAATAGTGTTCTTGTGTATAGTGTGGGATTGATCTGGCTTTATTTATGGGTGGAAAATATGTGGATGAGGGGGTTATATTTTGGATATGATAAGTCATATCATCAACTCTCCTCTTCAAATCTAGTGTGTTGGTGCTTCTGTTGTGTGGTCATATCAACTTAATCAGTGGATCCCGTGTTGGTGGGAAGAAACAAATCTTTTGGTTCAAATAGTTTTGAGAATTTTGGACATTTTAAACTATTCCATTGCATACAGAGCATCATTTCCAATAGTAAACATCTTTTGTTTCACTCAAAAAGACTTCCAGATGACCAAGATACAACCATTTAATGAGATTTGAGGGTTTCAACTGTAAAGGAGAGCACCAGTGTATTTCTGCCATTGTATTTTTGGATTTTCGAGCTGTGTAGGAGCCCCATATTATTGTAACCAATGTTATTACTATCATATATAGTTAAAAATAAATACCCAAGTGTTTTCTTTCAGTATTGCGTTCATATATTCAAGTTATTGGTTAAACTATGTGTTGTTTAGTTTCCTATGGTTGCATAGTCATCTGGCATTGAGTATAAAAATTCGATTAAAAGATTCTAGAGTCTGTAAGTGAGATGTTCAAATTGATTTGGGTGTCTTAATAACAATCTAAGTCTTTGTGGTAGAATTTGGGAAGGTCTCAGTGTGTTTGGAAAGTGTTGGAAACCAACAATCTTACTAGTCAGATTCGAGTTAGTCTTCCTTTCTGTGATGAAATAATGATCAAGTCTTTGCTAATATTGAATTGATGCATGCGAAGCTGTGCATGGTGTATAAGTATTAACATATGATATTCCAATTTTATTATTTAGTCCAAATATATGTTCTTACTACTATTTAGTTGTTTCTAGTATTACACAGAAAGTAGAGAGGTTTCCATGTAATTCCTGGGGTCATTGCCTTTGGTAATTTTGTCCTTTCCCAGGTGCGATGCACTTCGAAATGTGAAAACTGTAGAATCAAATTAGTAAATCAAGTTTGTAAATATTTCTATTGTGTGGATCTGGTTTTCTGGAGTCTGTAGATGCCCCTAAATCCCTGTTTGGAAGAATTAGTAATAGTCCAATGGTGTTTGGGAAAATAAATTGTAAATCCTAGTCCAAGTTTGCCATGTTTCAATGAGTTAGTGTGCCTAAATATATACTTGGGTACATTACAGTGGTATTAGAGCATAATCCTCTCCACCTATCTAAATATATATTGTCAAAAGAAGAAATTTGAAGAAAAATTCTAGAACATAACTTTCAGTTGAATAAAAATTGAAGACATGTCTCTATTGGGTGATGATGATTTGTAACTAGATGCGTGAGAAGAGTCATTCGTTAATGATGATTTCATCTATATAGATGGAGGTTTGCATGTTTCGTATGAGGAGGATGATTGATTATGTGAAATCATATACAAATAAGACATAAACCCTGATCCACAATGGCTAGCCTTGATGAGGAATTAGTAAGAAGGTTAGCAACAAGTGCTAACATGCCTCACTACTATCATGAGTATCTAGCTTTGAGTGAGAAGACCTGTGCAACTATTCCCTTCAAAGGTTATTTTAATTTTAGGTATGTATTTAAGACCCAGAATGTGGATGAGAATTATTTTAAGAGTATTAAACCATCTCCATCTCGGAGTATTATGAGACTTTTTGTTTTTTCTTCAAATAAAGACTCCAAAAATTCTTGTGAATAAATTGGTTCAGAAAGTGGGAAATTTGTACTCGGGGATCAACCTACAAATGAACATGAACATAGTAGAAAACCATCGAAGGAAGAACAATGTTGCTCATCTAGCCAGAGCAATGAGGACAAGGATGAGGTAAACACTAAGCACATGGATGAGTTATGTGTTTTGGTTTCATTCCCCAAGAAATTAGATTTTTCCTTTCATCCATTAGAAAATTTGATGACAACACTTCCAGATGACGACTGCAAGATTGAAGAAAGTTGTGCAGAAGCCGTGTAAAAAGAACATGAAAATTGGCCTTTGAAGGAGTTTGAGAAGAGAAAAAGTCAGCTAACTTGTGGAATCCATAAAGAAAATGAAACTAGTATTGTTGATAGATATACCGGTGATGTAGATTCCAAAGCATATAAAGGAGGAGAAGCATTGATTTGCTTCAGGGATGACAATAAAGACGGCGAGGAAAACATGGATGCATCCGGTAATGGTGAATTGGAAGTAGATGCACATAAGCATGAAGACAAGAACCAAGGTATGATAACCTTTCTATTTTTTTATAGTAGACATATTCCCTTATGTAACCATGTTACAACATCCTTTAAAATGTTAATAATGGTATTGTAGAATATTTTGATACCAATGTTCAAAATGTGAGTGTTAAAGATGGTTTCATTCCAATAAAAAAAGACAATGTAAGGGATGAAACAATAAATGTGAACTTGCACGAGTTAAATGACTCCCTATGTGACAACATGCACTGTGTTGTTAAGAATCCATTACATGACTTAGAGAACCAACTCTTATTCACAAAAGAAAAGATATTGCAAGTTTTGACGAGAACTGATGGTGCACACAAATTCATTGAAGATCTTATGTGGAGGACTCAATTGGAGGAAATACAAAGAAGATCTGTCGAAGGGGTCACTAGTACCCAATTACGCATCATAAAATAATAATTGGAAAATATGAAATCAGATTACTTGCAGCTATTTATGGACAAGTATCTTGCACTCAAGTTTGTAGAAGACAAGGCCATGGAGGTAGAGAAAATTCATATGGAGTTGGGAGGAGCACATCCTTCCTTCTATACCACAACCAGTAAAAAATACATGGCTGGTGACACTCATGCTTTGATGGAGGAACCTCATGAGAGGTTTGAACATGAAGGACATTCATATTTTCAGATTTTTGAAAGAAAATTTGGTAAGGATAATGTTGGCCAAACACTTATTTTGCATTAGAAGGTTTATGGGATTCCCTTATTAGAAAAATATTTGGTTTTGGAAGAGGTGTCCGATTACATTCCTTTTGGATCATCAAGCAAATAATTCTATACGTCCATGGAATGGGTGGATAGATACATGACAGAGTTGGAGACTCAAAGTGGTAAGAATTCTCTTTGCATCAATAGTGGGTTTACTGATATTTCTGACACAGTCTTATTTTGTGAGAAGCAACAAAGGAATCTATGGCTGCAATATGATGCCTTCACTATAGATGAAACGATGGATTGGGTGGAAAAATATATGGCGAACTTGGAGTCACCTTGTGATAGAGGTTCATATTACATTCATAGTCTTGGATGCAGCAGTGCATACAAAAAGTCAGATGGCACAGGAAGAGATCCAAACTTTATTGGATCTAATAGAAAATATTTTCCAAGGCATTGGAAGTGGTAAACTTCCAATCTGGTTGTGGGATCCTGGAATTCCTTGGAAGTATAGATTGTTTCAATCGACAACTATTTTTAGTGGAATGCAACATAGACAATGGGATCCTGAATTTGCATGGTGTAGCAGTTTAGTAGCCGACATAGGAGAGCAAGCCAACAATTATTTCCATAAGTCTAACCATGTGGAACAACGCTTTAGTTTCCTAAGTGAGAAAGCATTTGATGGATGGACACAATATTTTACTGCTTGGTGGATTGAGAGTCTTCAGAAGAATCCTTATGATAATACTGTGTGGTGTAGAGATGGGTGCAACAGACACCTTGTAGTTCTCAGGTTCATTTGGGTCCTTGGGATCATTTTTGGACTCAGTTGCTTCAGCTGGGTTGAACATTAAGTTATAATCAGATTTGGAACAACAACAACATGGTATCCCTTCATTGAGTTCAGTTTGGAATTTGGAATTCCAATGTTTGTCAGTTCAGTAGTAGATCTTACGATGAGAGTCATTTTTATCTTTAATTTGATTAGAGTCATAGTGTATTAATTCCTTGTGAAGTCAATTGAGTAGTTGCAGAATCAGAAAGTTTCCTATATCAGTACATTGAAAACCCATACAATGAGTAAAGGCTATTTCACTTCTTTTCACCGTGACATCATTTTCATTTTAGTATGTTACAATTTGAGAATATTAATGCTGGTGAATTGATCCAATTGAAGCTACAACTTAATAACAACCATCAATAAAGAAGGAGGTTAAGAAAAAGGTTTGTGCATAGAGTGGGGAAAAGAACAGGCATCACCACTCTAGATTCAAGTTGCTAGAGGACAAGCAATATTGGGTGGGGAGGACTGTCATGTCCCCAAATTTTTTAATTTTAATCCTTTGATGAAAATAATTAATTGTGGCCAAAAGTTATTAGGTAAATTCATAAATTTAAATGTATGAGGCCAAATATTTATTTTTAATGCAATATTGATTTAATTTGGTCAAGGAGGGCATATTTGAAGTTGGTTAGGACCTAGATGAGGTGCATTTCTCAAGAAAAATGGCAAAAAGCAGAAAAATGGCATAAATCAGGAAAGCAACATAAAAGCAGAAAAGACAAAAGATTTCATATTTTTGCAATAAGGCTCAAGAAGGATTAGTAATTGTTAAGAAAGCAAGGAATAAATATGAGGAAAGCTATAGGTCCTAATTTTATCCAGTGAGGGAACAATTGTTGAGACAAGTGGGTCCATATGCAAGTGTAACTTACCAAATAATTAACCAACTCATCAATGGATCGAATTCCAAGAAAGAAGGCTCTAGAGGATGAAAAAAGCTACCAGAATTTTATAAAATGAGTATGAGAGCCTCCTTGGAGGAAATTTTGGTCATTTTTCATTTTTCATTGAAGAGATCTACAATTTTCATAGCTTGGGTGATGTGCCTTTCTATATTGGGGGATGTTCCTCGTGCAACTGTGAGGAAAGATCATCCATATCTCTCATTTGTGTTTCATTGCAGGTGAATGTGAGGATAAATCACACATATTTCTCTACAAAGATTCATGGATCAGATGTATATTATGTGCTTCATGAAGATATGAATATTTGATAGTGTTCCAGTGGTTTAACAGTGTGGTGTGCTAGTATTTTTCAGTGTGTAGAGCCAACTTGCCTGAAAACATTTTTCTTGTGTGGTTTTCCAATATTTATAGTGTGGGATTGCTCCGGTTTTCTCTGTTGGTGGAACATATGTGGATGAGGGGGTTACATTTTGGAGCTTATAAGTCATATTCTCAACTCTCCTCTTCATATCCAGTGTGTTGGTTCTTCTGTTTTGTGGTCAGATCAACTCAAACGGTGGATCATGTGTTGGTGGGACGAAAAAAATATTATGGTTCGAATAGTTCTGAGCATTTATGTACTTTGAGACCTATTCCATTGCATCCATAACATCATTTCTAGTGGTAAAAAACTTTTGTTTCACTCAAAAATACTTCCGTATGACCAAGATACAACCATTTTACTAGATCTGAGGGTTTTAGCTATAAAGGAGCGCACCAATGTATTTATGCCATTTATGGATTTTCAAGTTGTGTAAGAGCCCCATATTGTTGTAACTAGTGTTATTAATGTCATATACAGTTAATAAAAAATACCCAAGTGTTTTCTCTCAGTATTGTGTTCATATATTCAAGTTACTGATTAAACTATGTGTTGTTCAGTTTCCTATGGTTGCATAGTCATCTGGCTGTGAGTATAAAAATTCTATTAAAGCTTTTGGAGGCTGCAAGTGAGTTGTTCAGATTAATTTGGGTGTATTAATGGAAATATGAGTCTCCGTGGTTGAATTTGGGATGGTCTCAATTTGTTTGGAAAGTGTTGTAAACGAACAATCTTACTAGTTAGATTCGAGCTAGTTTTCCTTTTTGTGATGAAATAATGAGCCAATCTTTCCTAATCTCGAATTGATGCATGTGAAGCTATACCTGGTGTATAATTTTGAGCATATGATATTCCTGTAGTATTATTGATTCCAAATATATGTTATTAGTGTTTTTTATTTGTTTCCAGTATTGCACTGTAAGCAGAGAAGTTTCCACGTAATTCCCGGGGTCATTGCCTCTGGTCATTTTGGCCTTTCCCAGGTGTGATGCACTTCGAAATGTGCAAACTATCGAAGCAAATCAGTGAATCAAGTTTGTAAATATTATTTTTGTGTGGGTATGTTTTTGTAGAGTCTTTACATGCCCATGAATCCATGTTTAGAAGAATTAGTAATAGTCCAGTGGTGTTTGGAAAAAGAAATTGTAAATCCTAGTCCAAGTTTGCCATGTTTTTAGTTAGTGTGACTAAATCTATTTTTGGGTACATTACAGCTGGTCAACATCACAATAGTCAACAACGATAGAATGAAGGAAACTGAACAGTTTTGGTTGAAACAGAAAAGGAGACTATAGCAAACAAACAGAATCTGTTGCAACAAGAAATCAAGATCACAAAGTGTAAAAGGAAGAAGGTACACCAAAATTAGAGTCAATAATTTTTACGGGAAGAGTGTAAGTCCTCATTTGTTTGTATGATCAGAGCTATCGGATACTTCTATCTAGTATCTTGTTTTAATATGGCTGGGTGGATTCATAACTTTTGGCCTATCGGTCTGTAATCGTTCTTCTGTTTTGTATTATTCGCCCGTTACTCCATATCTTCCATTGTCAATGTAATTTCTCCACATATATATAATGAAAATCCCGTGAGGCACCCTTTCATCCTACATTTGAATCATTTGATGCGATGAATGATTTTATTTTCTGTTAATATGTTTTGAAGTATTCAACATATATTTTTGGGCACATATATATATGCCCAAAAATATGTTATGACAAAAATAATCGAGATTTAACATTATGGCCAATTTATTATAAATAATTAACATCATCCCATAATGATTTTCATCATAATTATTGTAATACCCTGATTTTTACCTCATTGCATTAAACATGTAAATGATGTAATATCGTTATAAAATCATGGTGATGAGCTCAAGGCCAAGGCCCCGCTATCGATTTATCGTTCTTGTATCGCCAATTAAAAATCAATGCACATGGATCACGTGCTAGCCTGGCACGATGGAAATTATAAATATGATGTAAATATATATTTTGATTAAAAAAATACCCACAACTAGCTATGCAATGCAACAAGAGTATGGGGGCATGAATTTTACAAGTACTAGTGGAAAAAGTCAAACATCTGACGAAAAGTTTCGACGATTTGCTGAATTTCGTCGTTTCACACACCGTCGGAATTGCGACGAAAAGCCCAATTTTCATCCGAATTTCCACTTCAGTATTTCAAATTTCCCAACGTTCGTCGGAATTGTGACGAAAATTGTGCTTTTCGTCGCAATTCCACCGGTATGTGAAACAACGAAATTCAACAAAACGTCGAAACTTTTCGTTGGACTTTTGACTTTTTCCACTAGTGAAGGATAGGGGGGAATATTTAAACCCATGAAGCCAATGATGTCAAACCAAGTGTTAATAAGAGAACCCATGAAGCATCAACTACCCATGTTGACTTATGAAACCAATCATTTAATTCTTCTAAGAGGTGTTTATTATTTTGGGAAATGGAGAGAATGGCTGCCCAAATTTCGAGTATGGGAAAGCCACCATTTTGGAAAATCATTTTTTTGGTTCCTGGGCAAGAAAAACCCACGAAATTGCTTCCAATCCATCATTCATCCATTAGTTTTTGTTCCCTCACGTTCCTCTTGCTTGCTGGGCGTTTTCCTCCACGAAATTACTTTGTTTTCCTTCATTTTCTAGCTGGGAAATCTGTTTTTGGTGTTTTAGAATGGTGGGGAAGAATAGAAATCGTGTTGGGGGTCTATGGAATCTGTTTTTGTTATTTGATTGCTAGTGTACGTGTTGGATTTCGATCTGTAACTTCTATTTGTTGTTTCCGCCTCTAAAAAAAATCATTTTTGGTGTGCCACAATTTGGAAAACCCATGGAAATCGTGTTTGGTGAATCCCACAGCTAAAAGGTTTTTCCACACCCAACAATTGTGCCTTGTTGCATGTGGGGAGATTGTTGTGGTTTGGGGTTAGATGCATCCCTTGTGTTAACTTGAAATTGTGTGTAAGAAGCTAGGAGTAGATAGGGATTTGAAATTGGCTTGATAAACCTAGTGAAGGCGGTAACCCTACTGAAGATGATAGGGATCTGGTTACCTTTCTATCCACACCTTGAAGAGCACTAGAAGGGAAGGTATGGCCCGAGGGACTGTGGAGAAGTGAAGGGGATACCTTCCTTGTGTTGGGTGTGTAGGTGTTGTGGGTGCCAAGCTATCTAATCTTGTAGGGGTTCCAGTAGTCTATGAATTGAGCTCACTAGCTTAGCAATTCCTTTCCCTCTATTGCCTTCACAGCCTGATAAACCCAACCATGGGATGGCTTGGCTGGGATGTGGTGTACATTTGGCTGTGCATAAGTTTGTAGGTTCTATTTCGTTGTGGAAATCATGCCCAACTCAAGGGTGACTTCTTAGCGGAAATAATATATGCTAGACAGAGTGCCTATGGTTGGGTGAAACATTGCTCTTGCATAGCCAGTTGCTCGAGATAACTTCATTTCAAGATAAGTATTCTCTTGCATTTTAATTATGCAATGTCTTTAATTGATGCCTGCTATAATTATGCTTATAATTGCATGCTAGATGTGTCTAGTAGAGTTTATTTCTGCTGTGTTTATTTGGATTATACATCTGGACATATATTTCATTTGTTATGAATTTGTAAAATGATAATGAGGCTAATTTTGAAAGCCTGAATTTAATTCATATTCCATCTCTTAAATCAGATTAATGAAAAGGCACATAATAATTATGACCATAATAATCAACAACATTATGGAATGATAATAATTTATAATAAATTGACCATAATAATCAACAACATTATGGAATGATGTTAATCATTTATAATAGATTGACCATAATGTTAAATCTCTATTATATATATTATGCTTTTTAGTAAATTTAAAATTAAATGACTATTCTTATTCTTATATCTTTTATTTAAATAATATCAATATTACTTAACCATAACTTCATGAAAGTATCTAAACTCATGTGCTTCTTGGGAATTGTGTTATTAAATTAGGAATCTACAGTATCTTTTGAAACTCATGTGCTTCTTGAGATTTGTATTATTAAATTAGGAATCTACATTATCTTACGAAGGAAAGACATTTGAAATTTTAGTCTTTACATAAAGGATATAATTTTTTAAATTCTATAAATTAATGTTTTTAAAATGCCACCTTTATGTTAATTGCTATGTTTCAAATCACCTGTCAAGTATTATGTGTCAACATGACGCAAGCCTAGATTCGAGGTTATATAAAAGGGAAACGATGTTAAGGTGAATCAAAAGCTTATGGAATGTTGCTTCTTTAAAGATTTTAAACAATATTTTAAACCCAATTTTTAAATAATAACAAGTGAAATTAGCAAAGAAGTTGTTTATATTTGTATCTTATAAATGTTTAATAAAATAGTTATACATAATTCAAAAAAGTTGAAATATATAATAAAGAATTGAAATAAACAACAAAGTTGTTTATCCTTGTCTTTTATAAATGTTTAATAAAATAGTTATACATAGTTCAACAAAGTTGAAATATATAATGAGAAATTTATATCTTAGCAACTATCAATAAAACATTAACAATGTCACAAGTGTTAATTAAAATCTTTTAAACATTTTTTACTTTGCAATATTAATCATGACCAATACAATCATTGTTTTTGGATTACACATGTATGTAAAATAGTTTGTTAGCTATTGATGCACATTTACAACTCTACCTATTTGCAATTACTAGTATGACAACATTACTTGTTTATTTATAATTATTTTCACAACTTCTAATATTAATAATTTAGTTTTTTTTTCTTAATTCCAAAATAATAATAAAATATATACTTCATAGGTTTTCTAATAAATATTATATTTTTTAATTTTAATTTAACAAAGTTTACCTCTTAAAATAGTTTGAATAAGTTGTTAAAATTGTTTATTAAGATAAATCATTTTGTCTTATAAGAGGTTAGTTAGATAATGGTTAAATTATTTATTGATTAGCCACTTAAATATTAGTGGATTAGTAGCATCAATGATGGATAATTATATTCCACTATAGTCTATTATATTTGACTATGATCAACCATAGTCAACCATAGTAGTTAGGGAGATAATGGATTAGCCAACCATAGTAGTTATGGAGATAATGGATTAGTGGTCAAGGCATATTATTGGGTTCATTGGTTAAAGATTAGTGGGTTTGTGAGTTAGTAATTGATGGTTAAAAGTTATATTGATTAGCAAAACAAAACTTTAACAAGTTAATCTATAAATAATTATGTGTTATCAAATATTAGCAGGTTAGTAGCATTGATCATGGTTAAATAAATGAATTAAAAAATTAGTTATAAATTAATACTATTGTTCAAAAATAACATTCATTTAAAATATAACCTAAATTTATTAATTACCATATTTTATTCAAATAATTAAAATAACCAAAAATATTCCATAAATCTTAATAACTTTTATTTACTTTATCTTACATATTTTAAAACAATTATTCAATTATAAATTATGCCAAATTATATCATAAAGTAAATATGTGAATACTTAATATAAATTACATTAAAAAAACTTTATTAATAAATAATTAAAAATAATTAACATACATCCTAATCTAAGCTACCCATATTAAGCTATCTCCTCGTTGTCCGTTAATTTAGTCCGTGGAAACAACGACTTATTATGATGTCCGGATAAAGCTGCTATGATCATAAAGTATCACTCCTTGTAATAGTAATTTCACTTAAATTCTTAATTAATACGTATAATTTCGGGTTTACGTGGTGTTTTATGCTATTTATTAAAATATTTAATTTTAATTATTATTATTTTTTTGATAATTTTATTTTAAATTAAATAAAAATAGTTAATTCATAAATTTTAACCAATAAAAAAATAGAAATAAAAATTTGCAAAAATTTAAAAAATAATGTTTATTTAAAAAAAAAGTTTAATATAAATTAATAACAAGACATTAAAAAAACATTGATAAAGGTGTTATTTCCGAAACTCCATACTGCAGCGACAGTTCCATTGCACATTAAGGTTCATTGAAATCTGTGATGGAAAATGACAAACATAAATCCTGCAGTAACATTAAATGAAGAGCGATGTGGTAGGTTACATCGAATTCCTCCTGCAACACATTAAGTTAAGAGAAAGGTTACATTCATTACAGCATAGAAAGTATACATATCACTCCAAGATAAAAGACCAACTGTAAGGTTAGTTATTTTTAAAATTTTAATATATTTTTAATTTCTGACAATTAACTCTTAAACCAAGAGAAATTAGTCTTATCATTATTTTTAGCCAATTATAAATGAATAATTTAATATTTTAAAATTATAAAAATTATTTTTTAATTTTTAAACATTAAATTTAATATATATAATTTGAAAACTATTGAAAATTATAATAAAATCTGTATAACAAAAAAAAATTGAAAATAAAAAAAGTTTGAATCCTAACGGATTGCTATATAACTGCCTTCTGCAAGTATAATAAAACTTTATGAGACCATGTGATTAAAATGAATGTTTATGATTTTTGCGCGAGGCAAGGTAATTGTGGCATTGGAAGTTAGGTGTCATGTTGGTTGAAATTTCATGAATTACACTACTTGTGAAGTCTTGGTTCTTAATTTACAAATCGTGACACAATGGAGATGGTCAAAACACATTAATGAATACAACAAGATCGCTAAGCAGAATAAGGTCGAATCATCTGTTATAAAGTTTTAGTATTGAAAATTGGCATGATGTGATAGTAATAGATGTCGTAGCAACCACACAATGTAGAATCAGAAAGAAGAAGTCATCATTATTTATCTCATCAAATACCAGTATGCACAAGAATGTAGGAAGCCTGAGTGACCGAGAGTACGAAGGAGATTAATAGAGACAGTTGTAAGTCTAGCTGCTGATTACATGGAGGTGTTTTTGGAACTTTGTTATATATGGAGCATGAATTGCCACACTAGAGGTAGAGCTTGAGGGAACTCTTTTCCCATGCTCTGTTTTGTTTCACTTGTGAGGATCAATAGATGCAAGGCATTGAATAGGCTCGAGGGATGAAAGATTGTCATTTTACCACACCTATAACTCTTTTACAAACTTATTGTGTTCCTTTGGTAATATAAATAATTTTGTATTTAATTTGTAATTTTTTCTGAGCCTATTTTATGTTTTATGATCACTGTGTTCAACATCTTTTTAGATTGATGTTTGCATATATTTATTCATCTATTGATTGCCAATTAAATTTATTGAAGTAATCCATTATATCCTTGAATAATAATAATGTGTTGTTATGTTATTTAGGAATATAGTTGATATTATAATATGTTTTAATTATAATTTGATTTTTATTATTGAATCTAATTAGAACCTGGTTCATCTATAATTTCAATTTATTTAACTGTTTTATTTAACTAAGCCCTGCACTTGGCCAAGATAGAAATTAAATTAGATAGAATAGAATTTAGTTTTAAAATATTTAGCAGGTTTTTTAGTAGCTAAAGCTACAGGTTTTTTTAATAGCTACCGAAACTGTTTTTGTAGCTATTAAAGTTGGTTGGTTGCATCTACTAAAAATTGCACTTAGATTAGTTTGCATTCCATTTAAGGTAGATTTTGCATTTAGGAATTTAGCAACACCTTCATGATAAAGTCTCATTTTCAAGGAGAAACAACTACTTTGTGGTAGTGGTTCCCTTATTCCCGTGAGAAGTAGCTATTCCAAACGTATCAAGAACTACTTTAAGGACCCTTTTCGGGTTGTTTCTCCTTTGTCAGCGAGCAGGTTAGATATTCTCATCAACAATGTTTTGGCACATTCCGCTAGCCTCACGAGCTAGGCTCTGTTGCCGCCTGGTTCCACACCTGGGAAAACACAGTAGAAGTCTTCAAGCTGCTGGTGTGGCCTTGGGGGCAAGTCAGAGTCAAGTGTTGTCACTTGAGACTCGACTCCTCCGTCTATGATTTCCTAGCGAAGCCAGGGGGGGTAGACCCTAAAAAATGAAAACAAACTATGGTGTCTAATCTATGAGAAAGAAATCATCTAATCTAGGAGTTAGAACATTTTTTGCTAAACCAAGACAATGCAACATATGTAAAGGAAAAGTCCCTCATCCACATTTCATTTACAAACATCCATCATTTTCATAGTCATTTAAAGCATTAATCAATAACTTGAAATATAACAATATAAACCAGTGCCAATAAATGGAGTCAAAATAGATGCTTGAAACTGAAAGGAAAACGTTGTGCGATTTGTTCTCAGTTTATTTTATTTTATTGTGGTAATGATCTTTTTATTAGGGCTAGTGGATTCTCGATATACGCAAAGGCACAGGGAACATGTACGAAATTCTGATGTGTGGTTTTTCACTCAGACTTAGGCTGGATCGGAGTATCAAGGAGGTGTTCAGATTCTATACCAACAAGGGCAAGCCTAACGGTTTCCAAGAGGTCACTATCCAGTTTTATCCCAAGCCCTTTGACAAATTTCCCCACAACAAAAGAATATTCCCTTTGTGCCGGATTTTCACAAGAAGGTTTGTTTATTCGGGTGTGTTAAAACCTATTACTAGTCATCTTCCCCTTTCTGATGCGTACCAACATGATCAAACTGAGCTGCAAGTTGGCCACAGATTATACGGGAGAAGACCTTGGCAATTTTTAAGTTTTTTAGGAACCAAAATTTTATCTTTTTAGAAACCCAAGAGTCTCTTTTTAGGCCAGTACTCGGGCAAGCCCTTGTCTTGAAACCCTACTTCGGGAAAGCAAGGGGGCATTTTTGAAATTGTAAAAAAATGAGAAAATCAAAGTCTTGAGTGAATTCATGGCCCACCAAAGGAAAGGACCAACGAGGTAAATTTTAATCCTAGTTAATTTTATTTATTGCCAAAAATAAAAGAAATAAAACTAATCTAAAAAATCACGCCATGAAAAGAGACGACACACGCCACCCCTGGGGGGATGGGGTGTGGGCGCTGATTAGCCCACTTGCTCTCGTTTAATATTCTTTACAATGATTAGAGAAGTGCCACAGTCTATTTAGAATGACTTGGTGGCTTACAATATCGAAGAGAAAAGTAATCGGTTTTATAAAAAATGAAGTTTTGGTACTCCGTTTAGCCTGGATCTTCGAAATTTTGGCAACACTTCCTCCTACCTGTTCATCTTTTTCTGCAAACCAGCAATCAAACTTTAGTATAATATGCCCAAAAACACTTTAAGAGTGTCTTTGGAACACATCCTAAAAAACCCAAAAAAATTCTAAGTGTAAAACTAGTTTAAAATGCAAAATTTAACCAAGACAAGCAATTGGGCTTGTTTACTTTGGATCTTTGCAAGCTTTAAGAGCTGCAAATTCTTTGCTCTTGGAAAACCAAATGACAATTTAAAATCAGACCTAACACTACTCCTAAAAACTTTGAAATTTTTTGACGATTTTAACAAGTTTTGAAAAAGGTGAAGTGCAAGGTAAACAAGAAAGTATAGTCTATGAAATATGGATACTCCGTAAACAAAATAAACTAAACTTGTTGCAAGTAACTTCTGATCTACTTAGAATATGATTATCAATACATAAATCAAAAATAATTTTCTTATGTAACCAGTAACCAGAGAAAACTTTTTAAAATAAGAGGGAGAGAGAGATGGAGCAATTTTTTGTTGAAAAACCGAAACTTTGGAGATCCTTTCCGGTGGTGAGCTGAGGGACTGTATCTGCATAAAATATTAGATGTGTAGAAGACAAAAACAAGTTCTCCAACCTATCCACTTGAGACAACCTGTAAAAACACAACAACTTGCAACAAAAATATCAAATGTAGATAAAACACATAGTAGAAATTAAAAGAAAATATTCATAAACAAATGATATATTTAAATCTGATCTCTACTAATGTGTAAAATGAAAGATTAAGCAATAAACAAATTAATCAACTTTCCTCATAAACCAATGCTGATCTTTCCCAAAGCTATATTTGATCTTAGAGAAACAAAAAACATCAATACAAGTTACCTCATTTGAAAGAAGACATTCATCCACTCACAAATCCCAACACCATAAGTGACCTCCAGAGCCTTTTAGTAATCAAAATGATAAAAGTATTACAATGATACGTTCCTTGCTCTCTAACTCCAACTAACTCCAAATGAGAGAGCACCCATGCTTTTATAGACAAACCCACGAAGGAATGTGCCCAAGTGAGGAGAGATGGGTGGGAGAATTGGTGGAGGAGATGGGGGAGTGAATGGGGCTGCAATTCCCCATATCTAGGGCTGTCCCAACCAGCACAAATGGTGCCCACGCAGCAGCTTGAAACATGCTGCAACAATAGCACAAAACGTGGGCCACTCTCTCAACAAATGCGCCCAAGTGAGGAGGAAATACGTCCTCCTTAATGTGGGGAGTCACTCCCACTTATATAGCTGCCCATATGTCATAGTAATCAGCCCCATATGCTCCTCATACCATGTTGATCCAAATCAGTCCCTCAAATCTCTCCCAAAATAATTAATTTTTTAAGTTATTTTTCACTTTTTTTATTTTTTATTTTTTTATGACTTTTTCACCTTTTCGGGTTTTTTGAGCACAAGTGAAAAATTAAACACCCAAACATTAGAAAAAGTGGGTTTAGGGGTTAGGGGGGTGCTCTGAGTTGGAAAACGAGCACCCCTAAGGCAAAAAAGACCCCTAGATGACATTTTTATGCCATTTACAATATTTTTGAATGAAACCATTAAAAAATGGCTCATTTACGGAAAAAAAAACTTTTCGCCGAAAATTAAAAAACTACCTAGGGGGACTTAGCACATGTCCATGTGACTCAAAAAAAATGTCCAGAATGTTCATATACATTGACCCATGGAATTTAACAGTCCCCTAAGGCCGTTAACTTCCCCAGGCATTCCAGCTTTGGAGGAGTAGGAGAAAAACCCAAAAATTATGTTATGCACTAATGCAAGACATAATTAATAGGTGAAAAAACTCCTTGGAATACCTGATTTAGCCAAAAAATCCTATGGAACCAAGTCCCTTACAAAACACCATGCTAGTACATTTTATTACAAACCTTGCAGGGCCATGGACATTTGGAAAAAATTAAAAAAGGGGGCCTTTAAAAGGCCTGCTGGACATCAAATCATAAAAAATGAACATGTAACATGTTCAACTCTGCCCGCTCGCTTGATAATCCAACCAAGTACAACTTAGTTGGCAATAGGCTCCAAATTACAATATATTCCATGGGGGTCGGGACTTAGCCCGAACCCCTTTTAACCACCATACAAAACTATTTTCAAATTCAAATAAAATATTTTCCACATGTATAACAAGGCACAAATGATGGTGTAGTGGAAAAGGCATTGGGATAGTTGACAAGAGATCTAGGGTTCGATCTGCCAGCCTCACCCTTTTTTTGGTAGAGTGAACCTGATGTAGGGCCAATCAGACTGCCACATGGCAGCCTCTGATTGGTCCACCTGTTTTCCAAGTGTACAATACGGAGCCATTTATCAACATATGATTCCACCACATATGTGCCACATCACTTCTTACTCGGATACCAAATCGAACGTTTGACCTGTCAACTCAACACCTTGACCTAGCACGTGTTCATATGTGGAACTTCCATGCGAGCATACATGACATGTGTCAGCCTTCCAATGGTGCCACGTGGCACCCCTTTTTTCCATTTTTTTGCATGTTGGATCCAAACTTCAGAATGCGATATCTTAGGCATACCATGTCTGTTTGAGACGATTCAAGCATCTCCAAAAATATCTCAATGAGCTCTACGCAATGATGTACTTATGTTTAGAATTTAAAGACTTCATTTTGGATCGATAAAAAACATTCTCTTGGATTAGTTGGCCATTTCAAATCCCTTAGGCATGTTCGCATCTACTGACTAGACAATAATATCCTTCAAGGAATTTTGTTGTAGACTCATATTGCTAGTGGAATTGTTTAGCTGCATGGGGGAAGATATTACCTTATGCTTGGAGGACTTTGTTTACCATACTTGCTCAAATTCCATACTATTTTTTCCTATCTAATGTGCCTCATCCTTCATCTTTAGGAATCCTAGTTGAGAAATGATAGGCGGCCACCACAAAAGGAAAAAGGATCTCAGGAGAACCAGATCTCTTGGGCCCACTACCCCTACTATTTCCTGGAGCTTCTCCTCCTAATCTTAAACCTTGAATTTGTGTATGGTCCCAACCCAGATACCACACCTGTGCATGTACCTGTGTATGTCACTTGGACACCCACTCTGGATACCACCAAGTGACCACTACCAATGCCACCAGAAATAGAGCCTGACCTTCCATGACCAACTCCACCAGTACCTGTACCCCAAGAAATTTCACTACCCATCTCAATATTTGAGGCCATAAAGGTGCCCCTTGAACCTAAAACTGGAATTGTGGACGGTGCTTCCTCCCTGCTACCTTCCCCATACCTACGATGACAGTGATGGCATTCACGAATCAACTGGTCCTAAGCCTACCAAGCCAAATAGGCATTCAATAAGTTCAAATACTGGATTTTTTGCTAGTGGAATCCCGATAGTGCAAACTGATATGACTAGTGGTAGTTTGCACTTTAGATGCAACTCAATAAAAAAAAGCTCAAAGTAGCTAAAAAAGTGTTACAACAACCATATGGACAAAGGAATTTACCATATAGAGGGAAAAATAGACCCAAAAATGGATGCATGTCCGCAAGGAGACAATTAAAATCTATCCACAATGGATAGTTAACCCGACCATGACCCTCATTGTTAAAATGTGTCCTCCATGATTGCACAAAATCCAATGATCATACAATGTGCCAAGTGCCAAACTGTAGAACATGGCGAGCAATGGCTTTCGAGTTGAACAAGAGGAAACATACTTCATTCCCAACCCCCAATATGAGTTCAAAGATATCCCTTTCAATTCTTAGTTCAACAAAGTCCATATGTTAAATGCCTTCTCATCCGACATTTGGTGCAAGAAATATAGAATGATTCCTTGTGGATGGAGATGCATGCAACCTTCAGAGTACTCCTTGTTTTCCACCTGAAAGAAGTTAAAATATTCCTTGTCAGGGGCATGGAGGTAACTAGTGTAGGTATCTCTCCATCTACTACCTTGATTAGAACCTCATCATGCACATGAATACCCTCCCGAAATCTGAGTCTCCATAGCTTGTGAGGGGATTGAATCTACCTCTGATGTTATCACCCCACCATTGGGGTTTAGGGGAATATAATCCAAAGGTCACTCTCTCAATGGAATCTAGCATCATACCACTTTTTCCATAGCTGGGATCCTTGAATTCCCTGTGAGATTTATAAAAAAACCTATAGAATCAACTGAAGGAACTATTTTTTTCTCTGAACATGTGGTCCTTTCCTCCTTCTCATAATTCCTTTCCATTTTGCTTCACACACAACAACCATACAAAGGAAACTGCACCCTTTTCTCCATAAAAAAATCCCAACTCCTATTCCAAGATCCTTCTCTGCACCACAACCTCCTCCCGGGTCCCCTTCAAGCCTACACCCATACCCTCCCTTCTCCTCTTCCCTCCTGCAACCTTCCTTGTTGTTTTCAATCACCACATGGATTCCGTCAACCCGCTCACCTCCCATCTTCGTCCAATTTTCTATCCAATGATAAATTACTCCTAATTCTATTTTTTTGGTTAAAGTGTTTTTCCAAACACTTTATGTACAAATTCTGAGTACCTAAGAATTAAATCCCGATCTTTGACAAAATTGTCAATCTTCATGCTTGAATGTCAAACCTTCATGCTTGGGGCTAAATTCGTTTAAGAGAACAAATCACAAGAAGAACTGACCTTAGGTGGGACAAACCAAGGTAAGAATCAAACCCCAACTAAATGTTGTTGTTATTGTAACTTCATAAGATATTCCTTTCTACTTTATATTGTTATTATTATTGTATTTTATTTATACCTCCGAAGGAGATGTTTTTCCTCTGTTTGGGGATGTCATTATCATGCTTAGTCATACTAGGTCATTGAGGTAAAATCCTCCATTGTAAGTCGGGGCAATAGTTCCCCAAAAGGTCAAATGTAAATGTATTATTGAGTCTCCTAGAGAAGTCGGCCCAGTAAGTTTAGTTGAGGCCGACCTAGTCAGTTAAAAGGTCACCCCAAAAGTAAAGTATAAATAGAGAGCTAGGCTCTCTCATTTGGACACACACTCACTCACTCAAGTTCGCATTAGTGAGAGAGAGAAGCCAAGTTCGCCGAGGAGAAATAGAGAAGCTACAAAAGACATATGTTTTGGGGTTTTCCATTTTGTGATATTGTATTGGTGATGAATCTATCTTTGAGGAAGTTGCGGGGTTTTCTCCTTTATGGTTTCCCCGAGGAAAACTATTGTGTCTATTGTGTTATGTTGTGCTTGTTATTCTTTCAATTAAGATCCTAGATAATATTGAATTAAAGTACGAAATTCTATCACTAAATACTCTATCGACCTGTTCCAGGATTCCCTGGCTATTGTGTAAAACTATTTGCGGTCATTGATGTTGTGTAAAACTAATGGTTGATGTGTAAAACAATGACAGTCACTACTGTGTCTCTCACCAAGTTTCCTCAATATGAATGTTTTTTTTCTTCTTAAAATTGCTTTAAGTATAAATCACATCTAGTAAAAAAACTTTGATGCATGCAAATAATATTCAAGAATAAACCTTGATCACACCTGTGAATGCTTTTATTTATCTATGAGTCTAATGCATTAGAGATTAAAAATCCTTTGAAACTTTTAACTTTGCAAAATATTTATGTCGAATGAGTATCCATGGATCTCAAATCCAACTGATTCTCTCAATTGTTGACATGTTCTCGCATCCATGGAAGCCATCAAGTTGCCCGCCCCTCCATTTTCCTCTAAAAATGATTTGCAAATGTCTTAATTCTTATATTCTCTTGTGACTTCCTTCTACTTTCTTGGAAATGCTTCAATGTTGGTCTTCAACGTCGACCAGATGTATGTGCCCCAATACAAAATTGTTATTTCAACGAATTGTCATTCACAACACATTAATATATTATGACTACATGCAAATCTTGAACTTCCAAAGCAACTCTATGAAATATGTCTATTTTCCCCATTCATTGGAAGAAACACGGGCTCTCCTTTTTTCCACCTGGTCTTGTACTGACAAATACTTGTTCACCTTGAACATCGTATTTTTCACAATCTTAAAATTTTAACTTGATGTTTTCTCCCATGGCTTCCTTCGGCTTTCTTGGAAAACTTCAACATCAGTATCCAATGTCAGGTGTATCATCCTTCTATATCTTCATCTTTCTTATTCATTCTCAAATTAATTTCTATATACTTATTTCTCCAATATCATTATGTTTCTCACTCATTCTCACTGTAAATCTCTATATACTTCTCTCATATATCCTCATATTTCTTGCCCATTCTCAAGTTAAATCTCTCCTTTATCCTTTTATTTCTTTCTTGTCATGAATTTATATCTCTACGTGCTTCTCTCTGTAATTCTAGCATGCACATGTTATGTAATTCTCCCATCGAGGCTAGTATAAGCTCAATAATATATTTTCATAATTAGTTGGTTTGAACTATATGTAACCATTGATTGTATCTAATGTAAGCTCATTAGTACAGGTTCATAATTAATTTTGAATTTTAGTTGGTTTCAAATATATGTTACGCATTGTAAAACCCAAAAATGTATATTCAGGACATTGGAAAACTTATAAATAATATAGAATTAGAGATTTACAATGCACTTACACTTTATCTTTACGTATATATTCATAAGAGTGTCCATCTTGATACTAGTACTTTTCTTTTTGCTTTTCAAGCTAGTTACCAACTTGGGAAGCAATAAAGTTTGTTGACAAATAAAAATCTCTATATACATATTACATCAATAGGCGTTATGACAGCAAGGGTGGCCACTACGCAGCAAGTCCCTGCCAAGGCGTGAGAAGTGCTATTAAATATTGTATTTGAGTTTATTGTTGGTGCTTGATCCAGAAATTGGTGAATACATGTCAATGTTTAAGAATAGGCTGATGTCTGGTTTAAGAATAGGGCGATGCCAGATTATTTATTGATGACGTTTTCAGCCAACCTCTTTTTTGACATTTTTAGCCCACCTTATTTTTGTTTTCTGGTCCATTTTTGTTGTTCTGTCATTCAAATCTGCATTATTTTATGATATGGGTGGTTAGGAGAAGTAAAGACCCCTAAATGATATAATAAATCACATGGATCCTAAATGATGCTATTGTGAAATGCCATGCTGTTAATAGGTCTAGCCATCCTTATTCCAATAAGTATACGAATAAGTATTGTTGGACATAATCGTAATTTAATTTGCAAATAAATGCAACTGAATCCTGAGGCTATGACCGACGACACCATGAACAAGGAATTTGGGAACTTAGATTATCTTTGTGTTGAGGAATCTTCATATCTTCTTTAAAGATCCAAACAACTACATCGAAAACAAGTGTTAACTACATAGTGCACCTCTTAATAATGCTTATGAAAATGTGTTATTACAAAAATAAAAAATAAATACAATAAATATATAAAAATGATGAAATAGTTAAGATGAGGATTAGTGTTCTCATGTGTCAATAGATCAATGTTTCCAAGAGAGTGGGGGGCTGGTGCAAGGTAATGATGTCCAATTATGACACGTTAGTTGCAATGACATGCTGGAAAAACAAAAAAATTATCATTAAAACGAATTATTAGAGGTACCTACAAAACTTTTTCGAATTAGGTGTAAAATGATGAAACGTAGAAAAACGGATGACCTTCCGAAATATATAACTTTTATCTATGGAAACGTGGTATAACCACCCCAAAATGTCATTATTTTAAGATTGGTATGTTATTTTTTTCCTAAAACATAATGCACATGTTTTAGTTGAGCCACCTGTTTGTTATGTAAATTGTCAATTTACGAGGAAAAAAATATGTAGAGGCGTAGGCAACAGACGAATCTTGTGCAGGGCTATTTTAACAAAATTTTAAAATTTAATTTTATATATATATATTTTTAAATTACGAAAGTCAGTGAAGCCTTAAAACGAAATGGTCAATAGTTGGTCCACCATATCACGGTCTGAAAATAATCAAATTTTTTTTTTTAGCTTGTAGGTATTCTTGTACTCTTGTGCGGGTTCTTTTCCGTTCTCGAAATAAATAAGCCAATCAAAAGTTATAGGCCAAATAAACGACCAATGTTTTTTACAAATTTGACATGAGTACAGTTAAAAATGAATTAAAAATAGAAAACAACAACAGATCTATTCCAAAAATATATATTTAGAATCTGCACACAGAGCTCGACAAGTGTATGCAATTTCCTCTGTAGTGCACTAGTGGAGCATATGCAGAACTAGGTGTGAAAAACATGAAATTACAGCATTTGATGTGTTCTGCCATAAATTAGACCGACCCTCAAGGTTTGGCAATCCGAAGCTAATTCCATGCCTGCACGGGTGCCAAAAACAATTTGAATCCCGTCACGCGCACGTGGAAATGCGTGCATGCGTTACTAGAAGCACGCATGCGGATGGGAGCGCATGCATTACAAGAAGCGCGCACACGTTGCTTCTTTCTCTATAAAATCTAATTTCCATTCCTAGACATAAAAGTTCCAAAATAATTTCATTCACTGTTTTTGTTGAATAAGATGAGATTGCCTCTAAGGTTGGGACCCTCTGTCTCTCTATAACCCCACCCCCCTCTCTTCCTATCCACCCAATCCCCCCCACTCTCTTCCACTCTATCCACCCTTATCGTTGTCATCATCTTCATTATCTTCACCATCATCGTTGTCGTCGTCATCACCATCATCTTCATGTTCATCATCATCATCATCTTCATGTTTGTCATCACCATCATCTTCATCGTCTTCATCATCATCATCGTCCTCATCATCATCATCGTCCTCATCTTCATCATCATTGCCATATTCCTCATCTTCATCATCATTTCCATCTCCCTCTTCCTCATCAACATCTTCATCATCATCATCTTCATCACGATGAAGATGATGATGATGATGATGATGATGAAGATGAAGACGACGACGACGATGATGAAGATGATGAAGATGATGATGATGATGAATACAATGAAGATGATGGTGATGATGATGAAGATGATGATGATGAAGTTCATGAAGAGTAAGAGGGTGATGACGATGATGATGACGATGATGATGATGATGATGATGAAGATGGTGATGACGACGATGATGATGCTGATGTTGATGATGAAGATCATGATGAAGATGCTAATGATGGTGATGATGATTATTGTGATGAAGATGATGATGATGATGATGATGGTGATGAAGATGGTGTTGACGACGACAACGACAACGATGATGATGATGACAATGACGATGATGATGACGATGACGATGACGATGATGATGATGATGATGATGATGACGAAGATGATGATGATGATGACGACAAAGATGATGATGATGATGATGACGAATATCATCATCATCATCATCATCATCATCATTTTCATCATCATCATCATCGTCTTATATCCTCCTTATATCCAAAATTAGAGAAGCTCCTTATGATGACGAAGACGATTTAGATGATGAGGATGAAGATGATGATGATGATGACCACCACCATCATCATCATCATCATCTTTGTCATCTTCATCGTCATCATAATCATCATCATCATCATCATCATCATCACCATCTTATCATCTTCATCATCATCATAGTCATCACCCTCTTCCTCATCATCATCCTCATCATCATCATCTTCCTCGTCACCCTCTTCCTCATCATCATCTTCTTCCTCATCATCATCATCACCATCACCATCATCTTCATCATCATCATCATCATCATCATCATCATCTCACACTAGTAATGATTCAACAAAATTAGAGAATCTCCTTATATCATCATCATCATCATCTTCAAGATCTTAATCATCATGATCATGATCATGATCATCATCTTAATCATCATCATCATCATCACCATCATCTTCATCATCACCATCATCATCATCATCATCATCATCATCATCACCATAATCAACATCTTCATTGTCATCATCATCACCATCATCATCGTCATCAACATCTTCGTCATCATCATCACCATCATCATCATCAACATCTTCATCATCATTAGCATCATCAACATTAGCGTCTTATATCCTCCTTATATCCAAAATTAGAGAAGCTCCTTATGCCGATGAAGATGATTTAGATGATGAGGATGAAGATGATGATGATGATCCTCCTCTTCATCATCATTGTCATCTCCCTCTTCCTCATCAACATCTCCATCATCATCATCTTCTTCATTATCATCATCACCATCATGATCATCAACATCTTCATCATCATCACCATCATCATCATCATCATCATCATCATCTTA